>VZRX01010210.1:56689-154199 GCA_013398075.1 Notiomystis cincta
TAAAAAAAAAAAAAAAAGCAGCTTGATTTTCAGGGATCATTTGTTCACATCTTTAGTAATTTTTTGTGTCTCAGTTAAAAAACCAAAGGAGGCCTATCCTGGGGCTGAACAAATGTTTTTATTCTCTTATTTCTGTCTTTTGGTAACCATAAAGATATCACAAAAATCTGTGGTTTGCTGTATTCTCATTAACATCATGTCAGTCCAAGAGTAACTTGTTATGACAGTTGTTGATTGCATAAAATAATAGCTATTGTTTGGGATATTACTTAATTATGCGGCCATGGGGCAAAGTACCATGAAAGCAATTTAAAAAATAATTTCTTAATCCCAAGATAAAAAGTAACAGCTAGGTGTATTAGTTATACAAAACCATATCTAGCTAATATATAATTATAAAGATATTTTGTACCTCAGAGTTGCATTGCCTTCTGATCAAGAAAAATAAACTTGCAAATGAGATATAGTTAAGATAATATAGCCTAACAATATCATATAACAGACCTATTGAGTATGCCACGATTTAAATAATTCAATTTTTTTGTAAAGGGACAATTCAGTTTAGGAAAAAAAAAAAAACAACAAAGCAACCAAACCCCCAAATCTTCAAGTACCCTTTGTACTACTATCTCTGCCAAGCTAAGCTCCTCTGCCCAGGAGGGGCACGAAAATGTGTTGGCTTGAGACATGAGAGCAATGCAGGGATTAGCTCCTTGGTACATGTTTTTCTTGCCTGTTGGGATGACATTCACCAGGTTTAACTGGTACCTGTATTTAAATTCCCATTCTTTGCTTTGCTTGCAGACAGGCCACTGGTTGTGCTGTTTCCCACTGTTGATTTTCAAGCTGCTTCTGTTCTTGTAGCAAAGAGAGTGAAATGCTGTAACTCACTCTGATAATAGAAGGCAGCTCCTTTTCTTGTAGAAGTCAGCATTTCATTTTAAGGCATGACAAAAGTGCAGTATTAGATGAGCATTTGCTTTGAGTTTGCTAGAGCTCCAGAGGCTATGATCAATTGTTACTTCTGTTTTTAAAGCAGATTCCTCTGGAATCAGGTCCTCTTAGCATTTGTGTCTGTGCAGTGCTGGCTGCTTTAATGATTGTTGCTCAGAGTGAAAGGAGATTAGAAACTCTCAGTAGGTGTTTGTGTGGTGTTCTTCAGTGCCTTCACTCTCTGTAAGTGGGATCTGAAGCTGGGGTCTATCACTTTCCCTTGTTAATGTTTCACTGTCTTCAGGGCAGGAGGAATGTGTTTCCCAGTTTTATGTTGACAGCACTAATATATATCAAACATTTCAATTAAATAAGTTAAAGCAGCTCTGAGATTTTGTCTTATGGGTGAGGACAAGCCTTTGGCTCATTACCACTTCCGTTTAACAAAATGAGACCTATAACTTCCAGGAACAGGAATCTTGGGAAGCTTGATATCCAGCTTTCCTGCACTTGTGTGTCTGCTGCCTGCCAGCAACTGCTTGGCCATAATTCAGTGTAATAGGAAGATGGCAGAGAACTTCAGCAGAACCAGTGTTCCTCTTTGCAGAGTGATGCTACAATACTACAGCATGAGACAGTGAGAAATAAGCAAAATGCCTTGCTCATTTTAAGCAAGCCACCATTATTCCTAGAATAGATAGGATCTTTTGAAATTATTAGGAATTTTATATAATTTCTTTCAAATTATTTGATATCTTTACAACATTTTGAAGATTTGCTAGGGAAAGGCTGAATAATTTGTAATAGGTGTAATACCTTCTTAGCAAATTTCCTTGCCTTATGTTTTCATTTTCCATGATGGTTCACCTATACTACTTAAAGAGCAAATCAAAACCTGCTGATTTTAAACTCTTTTCAATTGCAGTTGGAAAAGTAAGTTTTTATTTAATTCTAAAAATGGCAATTATCTTGAAATAAGGTTCAGACTGAATTATGCTGATGATTACAGAGATCACGCTGCATTTTAATGCAAGCATAAAGTAAGCATATTAGCACTTTATTTTTTACTTATGCCTTAAAACATAATAAATGAGAAACAAAAAGGTATCACCTTTTTTGTTTCTTTTAAGATGATCAGTTTCCATTTTTAAGGTTTTTCTTGTTAGAGGCAGTAGAAGTCTTAAATATTTATTGTACACATCGACCTGGATATGCATGAGATACATATCACACCAGGAGGGTTTGTCATACATCAATACAGTGATGAAACAAAAATGCTGGGTTTTCCTTATTCACTGTATAGTATTTATTTTCTACATTGAATATCATTATAGTCTTACTTGTTCTAACACCAGGGACTTGTCTGCCAAGGAGGGCTCTGTGGAATAGGTGAGAGCACAGCCATTTCCCAGCTGAATGCTCTTGTACCTGCTGAGCTGCTGCGTGTGAAGTGGATTTACTGTACACAGAGATTGTCACGCAGGTTGGTAATTTACAGTGCAGGAAAAAATTATTCATTCCCCATTAGCTATTAGCTACTTAATAAAGCCATACTCTGGACTGTTTTTAACTATTTATATTAAACCAGCTGACAGAAGTATCCAAATTACCCAGATAACTGTATAACATTAACAATCCTTACTCGTAATCCCATAGAAGGTAAATGAGTTGTAAATATAGACAGGGCACAAAGACACCAAATGAATTGTTCACAGGTATACTGGAAGCATGTGAAGTGTCCAGAAATAGGATTTTGGGTTCCTGTAATACAGGAATGCAGTGCTGTGGGCAGGCTGTTCTTTGCCCTCAATGCAGACACCACTGCCTTGGCTCATGTTGTGTACCCACAGTTCTTGCAACAGCCTTGTGAAAGTATCTTTCTGCATTTCTCTGTGTCTCCTTCTACCCTCATGACCTATGAACCAGTGGGCCAATTGCAGGGACAAGAAGCAAGGGAAGTGGAGTGCTTCAGGGTAAGTTAGTTCTTCAGATGGGTAAAAGAGATACTTTGGGACACAAAGTGAAAAGCTATGGAAGGAATCCCTGCTCAAAAGAGAGGTCTCTGTTTCATAAGATTTGTGCCCTGACTTATGGGAGAGATCAATCAGCAGTTGCACCTTACCAGGCAGATAAAAGCTGAAGACACAAATCTTCAGAAAACCAGATTGTCCTAGCTGAAATGCTCAAAACTTCCCTTCTTTTTTAAGCAAACTGTATGTATATATTGTGGATTTTTTCAGCCACATCCTTATGCATTAGCTGAAAGGAAGCCTGGGCAAAGATGTACTTCAGATGATACAGGTCCAACTCTCCCTTTTCCTGGGAAAGTGACCAGGGCACAAGCTGTATCATAATGTTGCATCTAAGGAAAATTGGAAGTGTCATCCTTGGGAGTTCATGAGAACTCCAAGGAGAGAAACGTGGAAACATGTAGCATGTAACAAAGAGGAAAAGGGCATGTGGACTTAGCTTTAAAAATTGCTCAAAAGCCAGGTAGGTAATCTACCCTAAGTGACCTGTTGTGCAGCTCCTGTTCTGTAGAATATATAGCCTTCCAGAACAGAGCCACTGTTTCATGTTCCTACAGAGAGAAAGATTCCAGTAATGAGGATATATTAAACAAATGCTCAGTTCTGTGCTGGGACAAAATCTCACCACCATGCTGAAGTGCACTGGAGTCGAATGAACATTTTCCAGGAAAGTATCTGTCACATAATTTAGAGACTTATAAATTGGAACTGCTCTGTAAAATAACCAAGGAGTCTCTTAATGCCCAGCTTGTGTTCCTGTATTCATTTTTTCCAGTTTCTGTATTAATCTAGTTAAGTGAATATCCCAAAGAACTATTTTACTCACTAACAGAAGGAATATTAATAGGGAAAGTGTGTGTGACTAAGCAGGTAATAAAAACATGGACTCTAGAGAAGCTTCTTCCAGACAACCATCTAAATTATCATTAACAGCTCCACCATTTCTGTTTTAAGTATTTGTCAAGAAAGGCTTCATCATCATATAATTGTGTTCAAATTATTTATTTTTATCTTCTGCTGTTATTTGCAATTAAATTCTAAAGAGAACAGACGTTACTGTTCAAGGGCTGAGTGCTAATCTTGTACTTAAAAGGGCTTTTTTCCTTGGCAATTGAGTAAGCTCAGCCAGACATAGGATGCTGTAAAATTTCCAGAGCATCCACTCTATGTCATAGTTTTTATATAACTCTGCTTTTATGGGTTTTAAACTTAGAAATTATGTGTTTTACATCAAAGAAATTGCACAATTCAGAGGGATACAGAATTCTAGAAAGAACCTGTTGCAAAAATACATGTTGCAGTACTGATACCACAAGTTTGCTAAATGTGGGGGAAAGATCTGTTTATATATCAGGTTGATATGTCAGTCTCTTGTATCATTCTTTCAAATCTCTTAATAAAAACTTTTAGTAGTCATAGCAGTGCAACATTTCCAGCCTGGCTGCAATAGGCATCACATCATGGTATATGTGTCTTCCACAGTCAGTTCAGAATCAGTTTCTTAATTACTTGAGCCTTCTCTTTTGTCTTCTGCAGAGGCACTTTGCTATTACATCTGTGGCCATCCATAATTGTGTAGGCTGCTGTTTCTAGTTCAGTTGAAGTATCATTAACAGGTATTTTGGAACTGCCTCAAAAGTAGATCCAATCTTTCCTGCAGCCTCTTTAAAGTTACAGACTCTTTATCTAACATGGACCTCAGTGAAAAATTTTGAGAGTAATTAAGTTGCTGCTGAGAAAGAATTTTGTGATCTCTCTGTTTCTAACCAACTTAGATCTGCTACTTTTAGAAGCATTCTGTGGTATTTGTGTCTGTCTGTTTCTTGAGGCTTTGGCTCTGCAGAGAGTTACTCAATAACAACAATTTCTGAATACTGATTGCAATCTAAACATTTTGGTTAGCTTAGGACATCTCTGAAAGAGTAGGATCAGGCTGTAGGTATCATTTAGGGAAGAGCAGGAGACAGTGGTACCATGAAGAAAAAAGGGTAGCCTTGTAACGCAGAAGACAGAAATTTTTCAGAACATCAGGACTCCAGTATCTAATTCTATGACTGTTTAAGTGTTCTGTACAAAAACAAGTGCCTTTCAGAGAACAGCTGGAGGGAAAAAGAGTTCATTCCTCTGTCTTATTCTAGCATGATGTTTCAGCTTGTTTCTAGACTCTGTCCCAAGTCAGGAAAGAAGGCCTTTTTCAGATGGGTTTTCTCCATCAAGCATGACTGATGTGAGCACTAGCTTAAAAAAAACAATGAATCCAATATTATAAAAGGCACCTCAGCTGTCATGAGAGGCTAAAAAAGCTGGCTTGAGAAGTCCCACTCTGCCCCATATGCAGTGCAAAGACACTTTGTGCCATTGCCAGAGGGGTGTTTTCGTTTCTCTGGACTGATCCTTACTGGGACAATCCCAGCACAAGTGGAAGGCTCTACAGGCTGCATCAGTTGCTCCAAGCTTGCTTTTGCTCGTCGAAGTGCAGACTGTCAGGCCTGCTGGCTGCCTGTGGGACACTGAGAGCTGATGGCATGTTCACAGCTCGGAGCTGTGCAGGCCTTCTGCTGTGCCTGCTCAGCCCAGCTGCAGGGCAGCGCTCTGTTTAGAAGGGGCGCATGAGTATTCATGTTGAAACTCAGCTGCTGTCTCTCCTCGTTACAAATATTTATTGTTAATAATGTTGCCAATACTTATTAAGGATAGTTTTGTTTAATTCGTGAACATAACTGTAAGTTGTTAATGTAGAAATGTGAGCTGATAAAGCCCTCAGATGAACATGTTTAGGTTGCAGGCAAACTTTTTTTTTCATTCTGAGGAGGTGAGAGATTCAGTAATCCTGTTGTTTCAGAAGTGATGCCAGATCCCTAGATAATGTCTGCCCACAAGAAATGTGAGATACATCTGAGCAGGATAACAACAAAGTGCAGCAGAGATAAAGAATTGACGTTGTTTGAAAGGGATATCAATTTCTAAAGGACTAGATAACATTAGCTTCAAGCCAAACACAAAAGATAGCAATCTTTTTTTAAAAGAGGTGACCATGTGTTTAACAGCTGATCAATTTTGCTACAATACAAAGAATTAGTAGGAGGAAATTAGGAAAAGTAGAGGTGCTTTGTTGGCTAATCCATGTTCTTTTTGTGCACCTTTCTAATTCAGATCTCCATTTTATAGTGCTCTTTATTTCCAATTTTTTGCTCTTTACTGCACTATTACCTTTATTACAATATCATTAATTCATTTTGATCTTGAGCACAGTTGGTTGCAAACTGCTGTCTCTCTGTTACAAATTGATTTGTCCTTTAAAAAAAAAGGAGACAGACAGAAATGTCAGACTTGTTTCACAACGGGAATGTTGAATGTAAGACTTGGCTCCGGTACAGTGTCCACCCAGTGGTTCTATGAATAAGTGTTTATAGATTGTACTGAGCTTTCTAGCCAACTCCTAGTGTCTCCTATAATTGCTACTGTAGGAAACAAAAATGTTCGTCTGAAAAACCAAACTCTTCATTTAAGCTGTGCAGAGCTATTATTCTGCTTTATGTGTAGTTTGCTAAAGGACGATAAACTTACGTGTTTAAAGAATACAGAAATACAAGATTGACTCACCACAGATTTGCTTTCAACTCCAGTGATGGTTGACAGTATGGCTTTGGTTTACTTGACTTCCTTTAGGGCCTGTCTGGTGTTTGGCATTTTGGTGGGGGTTGAAAGAAGTGGTCCATGTACTGATCTTGGTGTTTTGTGACTGTCTTTTCTTAATTGTTGGTTCTACTCCAGAACCTTTTATCATTTTGTCTACATGCATTTTTTATATTATATTCCCTGATGTTTAAAAATGTAGAGAAGATGAGTTCAAAAGAAATGGAAAAAAATAATCTGAGAAAAAATCCTCACTCTATTGACAGAAGTAATGATTTGCAGCAGGCAAAGTAGTCAGGAACAGCTATAAAAGGTCTCTCTAAAGGGCAGTGGAGAATGTACAGAAGTTCATACTTGTATCTGGCATCTGGGCTCATGCAAGTGATGAATTATGGTTTTGTTGTTGTTTTTTGCACTAAGCGAATGCACATGAATTGGTCCATGTAGCTTTAGCTTGATTGATACTGGTAATTGCTCTTTGAATGTATTAATATGGGCTAAATCTATCACTAGCTTAGAGTCATAATCTCTAAGTAAAACAGTTACTAAATGGTACAGTGACAAGAGTAATTAAAAACTCTGAGATACATGTTGTAGAAACTGTCATTGTTCTACAGCGCCGCTCTGCTTTTTAAATAAGATGGGTCCTATCTAAACACACAAAAAGCTATACAGTAAAAAAAGGGGGAAAATAAGGAAAAATTGTATACCACCTGCTGATGTGTGAATTGGATAGCATTGCAGGAAATGACATGTGTTAAATTACTCTGATGATAGAAGGAAGAAAAGTTAGAAAGTAAATGATTTATTTCAAAACACTGAATTAGAACATAGCATGTGTTCAATGTGAAACACAAAAGCTGAATTCAATATAGTATTGGCCACTGACACTTAAAGTTTGAACAAATGCAATGGCTCTAAAATTTAGACATGAAGTAATAGAACATATTGCTATAATATGTGCAAAGAATTAAAGATTATATGTTATTATATTTATATCCCTTGTCTAAAAACCTTTCAGCCTTAAAGCCCATTTGTATAGGAGCATGTGTGCAATAATGTGTGTACTTGTGCATAGGAATGCAATCAGAGTTTTCAAAAGCTCCATGGACAATGCACTTGTGATTTTATATGTCAAGTGTCAGATATAGGTTTTTGTACTGCTTATACACAGGAAGGTAATTTTTTAACTTTACCCTTTGTATGTGCTATTCAGCAAAAAAAATGGAAGGAGAATTCCAGAAGCTAATGTACTCATTCATGTAATGCAATTCCCTCTATATTTATGAACCTTTAATTGAGACATATTGCTGTGTATCCAAAATGTCAAACTGCTATTTTATATTAGAAATATTAATCGCAAAGCTTGTTTCTGATATCACATCACTAAAGGAGGCAGCCTTGGTCATAGGAAAATGTCTTTCCAAAAGCCTGTTTTGCTAAGAATTTGTCAATGTGAAATTTTAGAGGGTGTGGGGGCGGTGGGATGACACAGGACAAAAACAGAAGTTTAAATCTGGATTTGCTCAGGAAGAATGCATTTAGTGTCCAGAAAATTCCAAGTGTTCTTTCAAGAATGAGCCAAGATTTGGCTTAAAGGCTGCTCTGACTCGGGTCTGAACTGACAACTGGAACTGATAAGAAATTAATAACAAACCTTGTAATAATGGAAAAAGTTACAGTAATCCATATAAAGAATTCATGAGAGAGAAAATTGAAATGGAAAGGTAGAGTTATCAGGAGAAAAGATATAGTTGATATGGCTACAAAAATGGGTCAATTAGGAAAAAATTACATCCTAGCTGTAGTTTTGCCTCTCACTCAACTGGAGTGGCAAAATCACCAAGAAAGTATTAAGACTGCAGTGTGCTTTTACTATTTACTTTCTGTCCTAGGAAGGATGCAGGATAACGTTCTCATTATATGAAGAAAACAAAGAGTTTGAAGTCTTTTAGTAACCAATGAAAGTATTAACCATCATTAAGGTCTAAACAACTTATGCAACGTCCATGGTTCTGCTATTTGTATGCTCTGTCTAGTTCAGAAGCTCAAATTTATATGTGATGAGACAAATCAAGAAAGGTGCTGAAAAGAAAGATAAGGTGGTTGTAGTGTTTCCCCTCCACAAGAAAGACTCTTTACTCTGTGTTGTTATCTCATCCAGGAAGTAAAATCATAACAAGAATCATTAGTTGGAAACTGAAACATAATAAATTCAAATGAGAAATCAAACAGAAGGTGAACAGTGGTGCTGATTAACCTTGAACGAACCTAAGGGAGTGCAGAGGTTTTCCAGTTCTTGACAAGCTGCAGTAAGGACTGGGTGCCTTTTTGGAAGGTCACACACAAGATTTTAAGCTCAACACTGGAGCAACTAATGACCTATGATATACAAGAGGTCTTATAAATTCTTCTGACTTAGAACATTTCAATTTGTTAATCTTGGAGAGGGGGAAAGGAAGTTGAAAATTTGTTTTGGTCCTTATAAGACAATGGGTGAAAGCCAAGAGCTCAACAGTCAGGCTGAGAGCCTGGTTCTGCTTCTCTGCTGCAGGAAGGCAGGAGGTGAGGCTGGCACAGGGGGCTGGGGATGGCAGGCGAGGGGCAGGGCTGGCACTGCAAGGACAGGGAGCAGCTGGCTTTCCGAGGGGTGTTCTTCAGAAGCTTTTCTCTTAGTGGCTGTTCCTCAGGGCTGTTCCTGCTCTCCTCTGGCTGCGGTTCTGAGCATACTGAGAGCACTGCTGCTCTTGTGCATAGTCAGAGTTGTGGAAAACTTTAAAACAAACATCTGCCAGCAACACATCATTTCCTGTGGTTGTTCTAGCCATGATTTTTTTACATTGCTCTGTCTTCCCTCATGCACATTGCTAAGCTCTGATCATGCTGCTTCCCTCCTCCCTTATTCACTGGTCCAGATTAGGTTAAATGTAGAGACCAGTTTGCACTGCTGATCCCATGAGTCCATTTTTTCCCCTCTAAACTCTATGGAAAGATTAGGTGAAGTTGCTCCTCTGTATGCTGGCTAGTTGTGCTCAGTATGTGGCTTTGCTCTACAGCTGTTCTGATTGTGCCACGTCCTCCTTCATTCCTTAGATTCTGCAGAGCCAGATTTGCAATAGTCTCCTTTCTCTCTGCCTTGTTTCAGTCAGACAAGCAGATCTGCCCATCTTTCAGATGGTAAATACTGACATCTCTAGAGCAGTAGTAATCGGGCTTTTTACTGCTGTCAGCAGCTCAGATCATCCAACACTTGTGCTGTGCACCCAGCAATGAGAAAATGAGGAACCACAGAAATACAGCTGTGTTCCAAGTAACTCTTGTTTACCACTGTGTATAAACATGCTTTTCTATTTAGATATGCTGTCTCTCTCTCTCTCCAGTATTCTGGTAGTTTCTACAGCAGATCACAGGAAAGGACTTTAAATTGTGCAATTAAAACTAATTTTTGAGTTCAAACACATTAAATTATCCAAAGTGATAATTATTTCTGACAAATCAATATATATATATACAATATATTTTTGCAGGGCTTTGTTTTAGTTAGTTTTTGTTTGGGGTTTGTTTTTTTTTTAACTCCAAATGAAATTCTTTGAGGCATTTGCATAAAAAGGTTTGGAAAGAAAAAGGAATTCCTGACTGGATCCTAATTCTTCTGGCAAAGTGGCAAAGAAGATGCTCTCCATCCCATTGAGCTCAATGATTTCATGCTTAACCCACAAAATGGAAGAAAAATATAGGCCAAGAGTCTGTGAAATTGTATTTACAGAGACAATGGGAGAAATTCTGGGATGGGTAGGGGAGGAGGGTTTGGTTTCTTCTCCCTGGGAGCTTGTATCTGGGAAGGAAAGATGGATTGAGAGAATGGTATCCTGAGGAGTGCATAGCCCTCTGAAGTATTGCACTCTTAGCATGAGAGTGTAAAGGCTGTTACATAAACAGAAGAATTTGGGAAACACCTAAAGAAATAAACAGTTGAGCAGCAGGTATACCAAAACAATAACAATAGTGCTATCCCTGGGAGATGGAAAAGCAAATTGTAATTTTGACACCACAAAAAATTAATTAAATATTGACTCCAGAAACAGGTGGGGCTTTGCAGGTGGTTGGGGTTTTATGGGGCAAGGAGCAGAGATGGAGTGGTGTTACAGAAAATATTAGACATTTGTGAATCATTCACAGGTTAATGTGAGTCCACCTGCTTTACTGATGGTTTGGAAAAGGTGTTACAGTATTACATGTGGAGGCTTTTATTGAGAAGGTTATGAAGTTGTTGCATCCTACAAAATGTCCATATTTCCTTTTGTAACTGGCAGAACACACATAGGGTCCTGCACGACAATACTCAGCTCAGGAGGGGACCTGTGCATCTTAATTTTCTTTAGTACAGTAATGATCCAGTCTGAGATAGCAAGTCGTGTTTAGCAATTCTGATTTAATTTACAACTCAGCTAGAATGTAATTATTTTCTGATTATACTTTAGATTTTGTGATAAAAGATTGGGTTTGAAGTTTGTAGGAAGAGGAAATACTCAAAACTTTTTGTAGTCAACATTTATTTCTAGAAAACTGATTTTTCTGCTAATGCAGAGTAGATGATGAATTTTTTTGAGTTCTATTTACCTTAATGTCAGAATTAATTTCAAGCTGAAGTAGGTAAGAGCTAATTACAAATTTTAAACCCTAATGCCCACCCAAGAGTTTAGTGAATTTGTACTGACTGAAAGATTTTCAAATTAGCTAGTAAATATTATTAGAAAAAACACACAAATATCATAAAAGGTCAATGCTTTCATTGCCAAAGACTGCATAGGATTTGGATATTTAGGATGAAGCTAATGTATTAGCAGACACAGAAAATAAAGACCTCTGAGACATCAGGTTAGCCCCATGTTGCTGCTTCAAGCCGTTCTTATATTCCTGTACCTCCACTAGTGCAAATGTTGGATGGTTTTTTCTCTTGTGCAGTTGCCAGCAATATCCCTGAGGAGAATCACACAGGAAATGTGGAAGACCAAGGATGCCTCCTGTGTGTTGGCAGCTTTCATCTCTCTCCTTGGCCAGGATTTTTACTGCTTATGTCAGGCCTCCAAAAGGTTCTCTGCTCTACCATCGAACTTCTCTCTCTTAATCACCATTAATTTCATGTATTTAATATAATCCATTCCTTCTTTCCTCTGTAAATCTCATTAGATCTGTGATAGTATTATCAAGGCCACAAGCATTGTCCTTTCAAAACATCTGTACAAATTCAAAGCAGATGCTGTATTTATCTCTGGTTCTTGGGAGAAACCCTGACATATCCCTGAGTAGCACATTTATCTGCTACCTAGGAGGCATCAGACAAAATATTACAGCTCCACCACTGTTTTCTCAGGAGTCA
This sequence comes from Notiomystis cincta, assembly GCA_013398075.1. Lineage (NCBI taxonomy): Eukaryota > Metazoa > Chordata > Aves > Passeriformes > Notiomystidae > Notiomystis > Notiomystis cincta. Next base: position 68,669 of record VZRX01010210.1, read on the forward strand.
AAGGTACAAGCACAGGCTTATTATCTTATAAAAAAACCTGTACCTGTTCTCACATACTGTGCATCAGTATGGCTCAGAAATCTCCATTAGAGGAGGTTGGAGCAGATGATTTTCAGAGACAGACCCTTCTGTTCCTCTTCCAAGGCATGATTCCTTTCCTCACACTCAGATTGTGTTATAATGTAGCTCAGCACTTTTTTCCTTCTTTAAAAGGGTGTGGTTTCTGTCTTTGCTGACAGAACCACAGTGTGCAGAAGGAGAGGCAGCAGTGTCACTCACCAGGGAGCTTTTTCACCTCAGTGCCTCCAACATGGTGAGGCTGCCTCACCTGCAAGGGCTTAGGAGACAGTGAAGCCTCTAAAGCTGTTGTTAGGTTTGGTGCTCCTTTCAAATTAACCTTCGTACCTTTATACATTTCAAAATAACACTAGAATATGTGTGTGGGTACTTGCTCCAGAATTAGGGCCCAATTTATGTATAATAACTTGTAATTTCTGCAAGAGATATTGACTGCATGCATGTAGCTTGAGGGCTTGGCATGGTAAAGCTTTTCTTCAAGCAGGGAAAAGAGCCCAGTGGTTTGAGGGGGTAATTCTTGTGTAGATACACATGTGTTAGCTGAGGCACAGGTGTCCTGTGGGTTGGGTCGCTGCAGAAATTGTAGTTTTGGCCCTGCAGTGGATGCAGGGGGTGAGGGGCCAGGGTGATCCCGTGAGGGGAGTGCGGTGCTGCCCCGGGCAGTTCCCACTGTGGGGCACGGCCGAGACCCTCAGAGAAGCTGCGGCAGCCTCTGTGGAACAGGTGAAGAGCAAGCTGAGCCCCACAGGTGGTGGGTGTGAGGGAAAAAGTGTGAGGAACAGCCCTGACAGCACCAAACAGAGAAAAACAGGTGTGAGGAAGGTATTTTAGTCTTTGTTTCTCACCATCAAACCCATCTAATTAGCAATAAATTCATTTTCCCTGCATCACCAATTGATGGCATTTGGTGAGTAATCTCCCTGGCTTTACCTCATACCAGGAGCTTTTCAGTCTCATTTCCCCCTGCTCTGTTGAGGGGGAGAGTGAGGGAGTGGCATTGGGTGACTGGTGGCCAGCTGGGTCACCCACCACAGCTACCTTGATGTAGGGCTCTAAAACGTTCTGATGTCGAATCAAAATACGTCTGTGATTTGTGTTCGCAGCACAAAGAGCGTCTGGGGTTTATGGCTTCATTTGAAGTAACACAAGAGGAAAATGAGTGCAGCTGGGAAGCCCTTGTGCTACAGAACAGGCCTGGGGTGCGAGGCAGGGAGGGAGCTGTGGCAGGCAGGAGCAGCACGGTGTGAGCAGCGCTGTCCCCGTGGCCGCAGGCCAGAGCAGCGCGGTGTGCGCGGCTCTGTCCCCGTGGCTGCAGCCAACAAGCACAGCTCATCTTTGTCTGGTGGTTTGAAATGGAGTCAGGGACTCCAGAGATAAAAGCAAAAGCTTTTGCATCTGACAAGCTACACTTATGTGCACTAACAACATATCTTTGTGAATTGGTGCTGAGGGAGGCTTGTGAGATGCGATAATGGTTTCCTCCAGTCCTCTTCCCTTCTTGGTCCAACTGAGTGCATTTGTCATCCTCCAGTGCAATACCTTGTTGAAGAAACTCAGAGATGACTTTAATCACAAGGATGAAATTCACCCTTGTGCAACACCAAGTGGAATTTGAGATCTTTCTTCACAGAGCTGAACTCAGCCCTGGAGGAATAACAACTGCACAGATGATGCCAAACTTCTTTGAGTTTCTTCAGATCACACTGTTGTTCTAGGGAAGAGACATGGTTCAAAATGGAGGAATGAAAACAGCAATCTATGGGCATGGCTATTGCATTAAAGAATAGTTAATAGTGTTACTATTTACATGAAATACAACTTCCTGATGACTCAATAATATAACCCCATGGCTAATTAATAAAGATTTTGAAGATTATTACGATGTTGTCACTTACATGCTTCTAACAGCTCCCTAGGGATAGGACAGCTAGTTAGATCAGAAGATCTTCCTCAATTAGGCCCTAATTTCACATCAGTATTAGAGCTTCTGTGTTGTAGATATTAAATATTAATTTTGATCCATGTAAGGGGTGAATGCCTAGTCTGCCTGTGCTTCCTGTTGATTGGCATGGAAAAATTGTAAGAATTAGAGAGAAATCTTGTAGAAATACTTACGTGTACCATTCACACAAGCATCTCCAATGTCTCAATTTGTTTTCTTGATAGATAAACTTCTTTAAAATTTTCAGTATAGAATTTTGAATCATATAAAAAAGCTGATTGATTAAGTACGCCTTTACACATTTTAGTGAAATTAATGGGCAGAAAATATTATCACCTACATTTGAATATGTTACTCTTTTAAAATAATGTTAATTTTCAAAAAAGAAGTGGACTAGTAAGATACATGGTGTTAAAGTTAGTAGATGCTAGAAATACCTTTTATTTCAGTAATGCAAGCCTTTTCCTGTTCCTCTATTTTAAATGGTTGAATTCAATTACCAATGTCCCTCAAAGGATACTTAAACTAATCAGGAAAGTGCTGCTCTCCTCCCAAAAGGACCTGATAGGGTTGTCCCGTCTGCCATGTATTATTTGCATTAGCAAAAAGAGCTTCTAGAACTACTTAATGAGAAAGGATAATGGAATCATATATATTAATGGTCAAAGCTTGAGTAAGAGCTGATGCCCCCTGAAACAAGTTCTGAGTATGTCCTTTGGGAAGCATTTCCTGCACAGATGTTTTTATTAAATGTATGTGGAAAATGTAGGAGGCAATACTGCTTCCAGCATTAACAGGTTCACATGCACTTGTCATGTAGTAAAGGCAAAATCCTGAGATCCATGGCATCCACAGCCTACAGCTTGTACCAGTTGCATTAAAAGCTAGATCTGATCTCCTTGTATATCATAAATCATGGCACTCCACTTGGTTACAGCAACATCGGTTTTAATAGGTTTCTTTAACTGAAACAAGTTGCTAAGCCATACCCAATCCAATTTACTGGTGAATGCACCACTCCTCCTCAGAGTTTCTAATGGCTAATTTAAGAAAAGGGGAGCTGTATTTGTAACTCTAATTTGCTTTGTTTCTGCTTTTAGCTACTAGATCTTATTATCCCTTTCTTTTTGGTATTAAGGAACCTCTTTGTAACAAGTATTTTCTCAGTTATGGTCATCAATCACTTTTGCATATAGTTAACAGATACAGCTCTTGGCAAATTGGAGGCCTAAAGACCTTCTCTCCAGTCATTTCTCTGGTTTTCTTTTGTGATTCTTCATGAGTTAGGGTTCCTTAATAATTTATTGATTCCTTGTCTTAAGGAAAAAAAAATTTCCAATTCTTTAATATATGTGAGAGTGCCCCTGTACAGAAAGTACGCTGAGGACAAGCATAGTGGTGAGGTTTGTCCAAAACCATATTGGTGCTCTCACTTTGTGATTTGCAGTAGCTGCCAAGATTTCAGTTTGTCCTTCAGCCCCTCAGGGATGAGGGCTGGGTGAAATAGGGCACACCTTGTTTTTCCCCCCAAGCTTTGTTTCCCAGGCTTACATGTGACACTTCATTTTCACTGCCTTGCAAATGTCACATGCATCTGTTTCTTTGTGTAGCAAATCTCAAGATTTACATAAGTAAATAGCTTTCAGCACTGTTGAAGCCACAAAAATGTACAAACATGTTTGAAATTGTTGAACAAAAAATTCTATTTGACTGCCTGATGTGAATAAAGATTTAAGAGACTGAAAATTTTGTTAATGATTTCAATGTAACATACTTCATACTGAGATGATTAGAATGACAGGTTAACTGTGTATACTCAAATTTTGGTCCCTTATTTTCAGTATGAGCTTCTCCTGAAGGAGTTTGAACCACACTGCAAAACTGGTGGAGAGCCAAGGTGTCCTGTGAGCAGAAAATAGTGAGATATTCCCAGATTTCTCCAATGACTTATTTTCATAAAGGGCTTATTAAACACACTTGATTCTTACTCAAAACCTGTTGTGATTTTATTTGGCAGTGTAAATCCCTCTTCATATTTGTACATGGGGAAAAAGATTCTAGAAACTATAAATGTAAAAGTACAATATCAGTACCATTAAAGTTTTCTTACTGGGGGAAATATCCACCCTAATCTGATCATGGCATGTGTCCGTTTTCCTGCTGCCTTTCCAGCACCTATCTGTTGCTTTTTTTATCTGTTCCTGACACAGTTAATTTAAGAGATGATACCTTTAATGGTGCTCAGAAGGCACCTGTCACATATGGGACACTGCAAGGTGTAACGTAATGATGATAATCAGCCCCAGAACTGAACTGATGTGATAGTAAACGTGAAGCCTGTAGATTCCCACTTCCTCTAAAACCTGTCAGTTATCTTTAAACAGAAGAGCTGAACTGTAAAAAGAGCATAAAAAGTGCTTCATGTGATAGCTGCAAAATGGAAATAAATGCTTGGCTATTAAAAAGAATAGGTGTCTAATATTGAAATTATTTCAAGGATATGGAAAAAAAGGAAGCGAATAAAACCTGTTTACAAGTCCACTTTAGCAGCAATACTCTAATTTGGACTCATGGTTCTTTATCAGTGCCATATATATATGTAAACACATGCAAATGTGACCCATATTATGATTTTTCTGGTAATTATTTAAATATACATAGTCCTTTACTTAAGCACTTTGTAAAAATAAGGTCTTTGTAAAAAAAAATGGAAAGGTTTCAAAAGGAATAAATATATTGTTCTGCAAGTTCAGCCTTTATCATAATGTGCAAACCATTGGATTAAAAGCTGTAGGTATCACAGGTCAACTGCACTCACTAATCACTGCCTCAGCAAAAGAGATTGACTTTGTTGCTAGCTGGCTGCAGTAAGAATAGTAAATCACTTCATAGTCTTTATATTTATTCAGTTCACAGCTTGATCACTACTGTTTCACCTTTCCTCTGAAAAGCAGTAATGCTCTTTGCTTCGTCCAGGAAATAGAAATCGTTCATGGAGTCGCCTCACTATTTGTTTTAAGTGAATGAGCAATACAGCTTATGCCCACTGGTTCCTGAAATGAAGCACTGTCATTGCATGAATATTTCTGTTGAAAACTGGGGGGGATTTTTGGTTGGGCTTTTTTGGCTGTTGTTTTAGACAGCCTCTGACCGACGATTGTGCTGCGTTGTGCGTTACAGTTTCTGTACTTTGTTATCTGTGAAGACTGCTGTAACACAACTGTGCAGGTAGAGCTGCAGGCAGGCGTCTTGTGAAGGATGGGCCTCCTGGGATACTGACTGCATTACCATGCTAAACAAAATTGCTGTAACAAAAATGTTTAGCCAAATATCTGTAGAAAAAGGTAACATTCATTCAAATGCGTTTTCAAAGGGAATCTTCTGAGATAGACAAAGCACCTAAATATGCCTTTGAAGTAACTGTGCATGCAGATGTAAGATGAAAAGTGTTTGTTAACATACTGTTTGAAACTGTACAGTTTTAATTTTATTAAGAATGAAAGTGATGTCTTAAATACTTATTCACACCAATGTGTCTTTAGGCCAAAAACACAAGTCTTCATGTCTAGAACCAGGTTTGGAAAGATAGATTTGGAGAAAAAATTGGGCCTATAACAAAGAACTGCTATGCTAGGCTGTGAGAAGGATGTGGGCGTATCCTTCTTGGAGCAAATATCCTTCTTCACTGACTTCATTGGTTTGGGCTCACGTCTTACAAAATGTGCATCAAATATGAGCTACAGAGAGGTCTGCAACACCAAGTGGTGTAGCTGGTAGTGCATCCTTTTGCAGCAAATCAATAGATAAAAATAAGTTTAAATTTGCAGCTTTGATGTTGGGTGTTTCTTCTCTAACTGTTAACCTAATAACTTCTGGGTTATAATTCAGTGTGATTATCAACATCTGGTTATGTGAGCTGGCTGCCTTATAAAGAGGGAGAACTGGTTTCATTTAGAAGTATTCTAGCTCACAAAATGGGGAAGGTGCTGAATCCTGCCCAAGTACTTATTTCAGATCCTGTTAACAGCAAAACATGCTGCTATTAAACTGTGACATCAAAGGGGTTTGATAGTCCTTTGTAAATCAGTGGCAAGAAAAATGAAAGTACAAAAAATTATTGTTAATTTAAGCCAGAGTTTCCAAAGCTATGTCACACATGCATTTGCATTTAAATGAGTATGCTCTACACATGCAATTAAGTTGGTTGGGGTGGAGCTAATGAAATATAAGCATTGCTTTTCATATACATCCTTCTGAGCATTCAGATTTTAATACATTATTGTGCTTAAGGCACAGTGTTCAGTGGTGTTATTGCCTGTTAGTCTCAAACATAGGAAAACATATTGCCATAATATGTTAAAGACCTCTTAAATCAGGCATGATAAAAGATTACATTAGCTATTATTTTGAATGATAAAATTGTAATGTATCACTTTCACAAAATAAGAAAATAATAGCCATTCATTAATCTGTCATGTGTCATTATTTTGGGGGGTTTGTGCTTTTTGATTAAAAGTACCTTTTCAGGAATTTGCCTTTGTAAAGAGGTTTCTCTGCCTTGATACTTTAGTGTATTTCCATCGTTCAGACTGATTAGCCTGGGAGTCACGTTAAGTTCCTGCATTTAGCAGTGAGAAGGTGTGAAGTTTGATCCTTTTGCAACAGAGGCTAGGTAGCAATAACAGTGAAACAAGCTGCATTGTGTTAGAAAGGGTAGATTTTTGTAGAACTGAGGCTAGTTACATTTTGGAAAAGACTACTAATATTTAACTGGAAAAAAATACAACTTCCAGTAGGTTCAGGTGTGCCTGGCCTGGGGTATCAGCTGATTGATGCTGACTGAGACAATGTGACAGAGAACATGGGCATGTGTCCATAGTAGCTGAACCAAATGCAGGAATCAATTTATGTAGCAATGAATAAACATTTATATGTCCCTTTATGGAGATAGAGAGATAGATACACTTTTAATTAAATGGTTTTTAAGAATTATGTAGGACACATTGTGCTATAATGCATATTTAGACTGGGATTCCTATACTTTTTCAGGTATGATGAATAAATCCAGCCTAATAAAAGCATGACCAAGGAGAGAGAACTATCCTTGCAGGACAGAGGCAGACCTGCACATTCCTCTTTTCTGTGGTCCTGGGCTTCTCACCTGCAGGGTGTAGGAGTGCTGAGGCAGAAAAGAGCTGCTGTGTGAAATGCTCTACTCCACCCATGTTGTGTCTTTACGGGGGAGTCCAGATATTCTTGCTTCGTCTGTCTCTGAAAGCCACCCCCTTTTCCCTGGGGCAATGGCAACCACAGCCAGTAACTAAAGGGAAACAGGAGACTCAGTACTCTGGGTGGGAAGGAAAAGTAATCTATAAAATGTCTCCATGGTACTGGTTTTCTATCTCTCTTCCAGACTCTCAGAATATTCCAGTTTAGTAATACTTATTATCTGCTTCTACTTTTTCGTTTCTCCAACTAATGCGCATTAAAAATGTTCACTTATCCACCTGGGCTCAATGGAGCTTTATATACTGTATGTATTTCTGTTAAAGGCTGAACCTATTTTTATATTACTTCAGGCTTTCAATTAACCTTGCTTCCATGTATTTCACAGCATTAAAAGCAGTTTAGTGTTAAACAGAACTCACATGTCCTCACACCTCCTCTCCTTCCCTCATAAAACATTAAAATGCAGCATTTCTATACTGTATGAAACCTTGTGACAGCTGAGTTACGTAACCAGTTCGATATTGGATTTACTTTATTTTGAGGAAATAACACCAGTAGTGGTTTTCCACTGTTAGGTGTACTAGAAGTTCTTGCTACACTGAACTGCATTTCTTCTTAGAGAAGCATGAACATCAAGGTGGACAGATGCAGCTTTTTGATGTAAGCATATACATCAAAGAAATAAAAATTTATTATTTCTCTTTCGGAAAATTCCATTAAATTCAGTGCATTTAAAATATGGAAATAGACAAAGAGTAGATTCATGAAGGAGAGGAAAAATGGTGAGAAATCTCATTCTAAATTGTTATATTTGCTGCTACTGGCTTTCTTCTGTTGTGTCACAAAAATAGTTTGCACAGACTAATCTAATGATGTGTAAATTAATGAGTATTTTATGATAATCTATTCAGTCAAGTTAAGGTGTAAAATTAAGCATTGGGTTCCTAGAGAATTTTTAGAGCATTACCAGTTCAAGCATTAGTTTCTCTTTCTTATCTCTAAAGTTTTGAAAGTGTTTTAAAAGTGTCAATGTTTGCTTGAGATTAATGTTCCTCTTGCTAAAGTCTTTTTCTTTGTTGTACTTGATACCATCTGTGACACACTACTCAGCAAGCTGGAGTCATGACTACCATCACAGATCCTTTCAATTTGCAATATAAATTTCATTTTTAGGGGAAACATCAATTATTTGGATGTCACTTGAGGATGTCTTTCTTAAAGCTTTTCACTTAAATTTTTTGACCATTTTTCTCATTGTCACTCCTTTAGTCTCAACTCCTGACTTTGCCAAAACAGTATAAAATTTCATCTGAATCCTTAATATGAAAATACTGTCATTAAAAAAAAACTATGCTCAATGTTTTACAGTAGTTTACTTTCACTAAGCTTTCTAGACCATAAGTCACCCTATTATCCCCAAGTTCTTGTTGCTTCCCAGGACTATAAATTTGCCATATAGAAATCATAGCATTAGCTTTCTCAGGCATTGTATCAGCCATTTGAGTGACAATATTCTGAGGGGCTCACTGCTGCCTCTGCTCAAAACTCTGTGCTGAAAACCATCTGCATTGCCAGACATGTGATATGCATCTTTCTAGACTTAGAATGGACTTGACCATGAAAAGAATGGAAATTTGAACCCAAATCACCAACTCTTCATGTCCTCACACTGAAATATGTCCCATGAATATGAAATATTTCATATGTTTTTCCTCAAAGTACAAATCATAGTATTTTTCTGAGATAAAAAGCACAGTGGAACAAATATGCCCATATCTTTCAGCCAGGTCAGGTGTCGTGTTTGAATATAAACCAGGTATTCAGAGACCTTTTGTGGATCTGCAATCATTTTTGAAGTGCTGGAACTTTATGGTATATTAAATTCATCCACTTGTCAAGTTCTATTCACCTGTGAGAGACACATGAGAGTTTTAAATAAAGACCTACTTGTGACTTGGTCTAGCAAGGGTCAAAAATGAGCAGCAACTTCTTTACTGGCTCTCCTCCCTTGGTCTACTTGCACAAAAGCAAGTGATGTTCTTGAATTGATTGACTTCAGCTTCTGCCTTCTCTCTGAATCTCTCAAAGCCACCAAGACCAGTGTTCCTATAGATAGTTCCTATAGATATTTCCAGCAGAGAAACTTTGTGACCAAGCTGACTCCCTCCATGGCACAGCCACTCTTTTTTCTCAATTCTATCAGTTGCTTACCTACTGTAATTGAATCTTCATCACAGCCCTAATCTCCTCTTCAGCACCTTTGACTCATTCCTGAAAGCCTCTTCTCCCACCACAATTTCTTTTTCTGAGAAGGATCTTGACAATTTCTTCCCAGCGAGAACTGATAAACAAATGATCTTCATAACTGCTCCCTTCACTGACTGCTCTGTCACTGAAACAGTCCTCTAGCCTGTCACAAGTTATAAAGTTTGCCAACTGCTGTCCTCTGCTCACCCTTTTTATGCATTTCCCCATCTGATCCCTTTTTTACTTCAATCTGTCACTCTCTTCTTTCTCTTTTCTTACAAATTTTCAAGCTTGCCTTAGCCTTTCACGTATTCAGAATATCCCAGTGTTTACCCAACCTGTTCTTCTAAGAGGCTCTCATCCCTGAATGTATGGAGCATGCTACAGTTATTTCCATCTAATTCCCACTCTTTGTAGTCAATGGGAACTGCTCAAACCAGTCTGTAGTAACTTTCTCCAGTCCAATCAGAGTGGGTACTCCACCTTAGATCCTGTGAATCAATCAGCTGTTTTAACTTCAATAATCACACTGCAATGCTCTTCTCTTTTGGCTTCCAGAGCACTACTCTCTCCTCCATATGCTCCTTGGTGAATTTGCCTTCTCACATCTCCAGCTGTGGGAGTTACAGGGAAGCAAAAGATTACCTTACCCAACTCAAATAATGATGTTAGAAAAGTAATTTTCTTAGTTTCTTCTTTTTTTGGCCATATTGTTTACTGACCATTTTTCTCAGGTAACTCTCCGTTTTTTCAGCAGCTCATTTGTCCTTTCTCCACTCTGTGTCGATTTCCTCCTCAACTCTCTTTTTCAAGGCAGCACCTTTGTGCTTTCTCTGGAACTCTTCAGATGATTCTGTAAAGCTGATTCTTCAAATATCTCCCCAAAATGTGCCTTTACCAGGTTCCCTACAGAAAGTCCTGCTTGTCATAATGGCTATTATCTTCTTTTTTCCCCTCTTACTTCATACTGACCTATTGACTTTTGTCCTCAATCTCCTGTACAAATTCTGAGGAGTGTTTCCACTGTGCATTTAGTGAGGGCTAATGCTGTGGAGTCCTGCTCCATGAGTAGAACTCAGGGGTGATGTGGTAAACAGCAGTGAAGGGAACAGTAAAGGCCAGGAGCAGTTGAAGTCATGGCTGTATCCCTGCAGAACAGGTCTGGCACACTATTCTAACAGTTAATATTTTTGGAAAAAATACAGATATGGAAACTGTGTCCATGTCCAGATGTGCATGCAGCTGCCAAAAGTATGCACTGTAATATATTCTGTTTTCATACGTACGAAGAGATGCAAGTCCTTACCTTGGGAAAAGTGAAACCCTGAATAAACTCTGGGATCAGCAGCTATGGTTCTGGGGTGCTTAACCAGCTAAGTCATTCCCTCCAGCACCCTTTCGTTGTAATCTCCCTCCAAAGATATTAAAAATACAGAAACCTTGGCCAGGTTGTGGTTGATCTAATTTATAAAACATTTTCTGGATATTAAAAGCTAGGGCAGTGCACTTGTAGCTTTTAAATTGTGTTAAATATACTGTAAACTCCCTGCAAGAACCTTTCATTGAAGATTATTGTATGAAGATTTGAAGATTAAAGTGTCTAGATTAAAGATTAATGTGAAGTGCACTGGGATATTGTTTGATGTATAAGGAGCTATACAGTATATTTATCATGCAGTTTTCAAAACTGCCTGGGGGAATTAGACACCCAGTTTCCTACATGTCTTTGAAAATCTCACTCTAAGGAATTTGTTACTGTATAGTGAAAATAGTAATATTTTCATTGGGAGCTTGAGTCAAAGAGGAAAAGAGAGATGTGAAGACCCTCTGTCTTCATCTGGGGCTTGATGTTGGCTCCTTGCAGTTTTTTATTGTTTTGAAGTTGCTCTGTCATTGTAGAGACAACTTGGATTTGAGTGCTATTTTGAGTGGACTTTGAGACAATTTGGTTTTAAGATCATAAAACTGGTCTGACCCAAGAACACTGCTCCACCTGCCTATGTATTTCTTGTCATCAATTCAATTTCTTCTTTGCTCTCATTTCAAGATAGTTTTCATGTTCTCCTAAACAGAAGTAATTTAAACAGTGTATAAAATAACCATACAAACATTAATGAAACAAATGTATACGTGTACATATCCATATTTATAGTACAATATGCAAATTTATGCAAAAATAATTATGTTACACATGTATTTTTTTTAAATAATCCTTTTTTCTGGAGTTTTCTCAGTCTATTTTTTTGTCAAGAAACAGAAATACTTTAACGAAAGAAATGTTCCACATATGGTAGAAATTACAAGTTTGCTTGTTCCTGAAGTGCTGCAATACAAATAAGCTGTTAAATGCCAACTCTGAATGTTATTTTTCAGATGTGAAAAGAGATAGTCCTGTACTAAAACTATTAGGAGGCAAATTTATTTGAACTTCAAAACCCCTTTGATCTGAAAGGAAAATGAACTGCGTATGAATTGTACGCTTCATTAATTTAGGGTTGGCCAATTGTGTGCATTTCTGTTTGTTTGCTTTTCTCCCGGATGTGTCCTCCTATTGAAGTTTACTAAAACTAATAATGCAATACACTGTTATTTTTTTCTGGTAAAATCTGTTGGATTGCTTTTGTGAAAGGACAGTTTTTCTATGGAAAGTACCCTGTGAGAATCAGTATTCAGGTTCACAGTCACTTGAAAAGTCAGTGTGCAGGTGTGTTGCATTCAGAGCTATTGTAGTGGTCTTATCATTAAACCTGCAGTAGGCATTTATAAAGTAAGGCTTTCACGGGTACTGGGTAAGTGTGATTAAAAATAATCATCTGTCTGATGAATATTTTCCTCTGACTTTTGGCAGGATAACCCATCTGAAATTGTGCCAGAGTTTACAGGAACACTGATGCCAGCAATTTAAGGATCTTCACATTCGGTCTCAGTGGTAAGTTCTAAAGATACCATAGTAAAGCACGTTGGAATATCACTGATGTTTGTTATGTTACGCTAAAATTGAGTCTGTGTGAAAAATGAAGCACTTCCCCTTGACCAATACAATGATAGAGAGATAATAAGAACATATATTGATCTGTGAGAGATTGAGCTCAGGAGCTCAGGACACAAGTTCTGAGCAATTTTTGTCAGACTAAAATCAAAAGGCCTTTTTTATTGTGCTCTCTACTAATGTAACTGCTCTCAGAAGGTTTGACACTGTACATTTTGGAGAATGTAACCAGTGGGCAGACTCCAAAGAGAAAGTAAAATGCACAAAAAGGAATCCCAGTGGTTTCTTCTTGCTGAAAACAAAGCAATAAGTTGTAAAATTACAAATTATTTTTCTCTTCTAATGCTTTCTTTGTTGTAACTAGTCTGATTGCTCAAACCTTGAGTCAGATTTTCTGATATGGGGAAATTTGTAAGGAGATGTAATCTATCTGCATCTTGAAGCACAGAAGTCCTGCTGCAGACATGACTTCTCAGCTTTTGGAAAAGAAAGGGAAGAGGGAGTAGCTGAATGCTGCTGCATTTTGCATCATTTGGGTAGAGTGGGTTGCTGGTAGAGTGGAATAGTTCTTTAACTGGAACTCATGTTGCTGCATAAGTGCTTTTTCAGGAAGAAAGGCCTCATTTTAATTATATTATTTTTGATAATATTGTGGTAAAAATGGTTCTCCCTGTTATGCCATACACCTTGTGGAGTGTTTTGGGCCCTGGGGTGGTAGGAGGTGTGTGGAGGCATGGGAAGGCACCCCACTGCATGTGACACTCCTGCACTCAGCAGAGAGTAAGAGCCACTGCTGGAGGCAGGGCTTGGCCAGCCCTTGGACTCACCCTGGCCGGTTGTGCTCATGCTGCTTTTAGATCACTGTGATACAGATGTCAAGTACCATCACTTCCAAGTCCTTACAGTTACAGGCTATTGAAGTATATATATTTTTAATTAGATTACACTGCAAAAGCAAGAACTTTTTTGACACATTCCTCTAGCAATTTGTTATCATTAACCAAATACTTCAATAAAATCTCTGCTTCAGTTTAAAGATGTATTCAACAACACTAGCATTCCTATTCAGTCATGTTCTATTCATGCAAAAAATGAGCATAATACTGTGTTATCATGAATCCTCAAGACAGATTACATTTCATTATTGCTGGGTGACTTTTATAATGTGGGAATGTGAGTCTAATAAAGGACAGTATCTCCCTCAGAGCATACTGTTCTAGCAATGTTCTTTATTAGAAATAAAAGAATACAGCATTCATATCATGTTACTTGATCACATAACCAGTGTGCAGAACAACAAATTATCAAGACAGTTTTGTAAGGAAATAATATGATCCTAACACAACTCTTAACTTCTCAAATTGTTATTTGACATTACTAAAATCTATAAGCACTGTGACCTAAAGAGTTGAAAGTCAGTGCTATTCTGACAGACAGAATTCATGAAAGCCAGAAGTGACTGGGCTAAACTACTAGATCTTGAAAAAAAGCAAGACAGTAATGACCTAGCAAAGGAAAACAAGAGAGCTGCATTTATTGTCTCTTAGCTGAGCCAAATGAAAATCCATTATAAATCATCTGAGGCCCAGCCCTGTGACAAAACTCCCATTTGCTTCAGCAGGAGCCACTTGGATAATGGACATTTAAGCATTAAAAACTACAACTGGGTTAGATAAAGCCCTTTAGGATCTAGGAGAAAAATTTGGCTGACTAGAAGACATACACAGAGAGAGAAAGAGGAACTTCCACATTCATGTTATCAGTAAATATGTAGCATATGCCTCAGAAGGAGTAATGACCTTCTGGGTATACAGATGACCAGCTTGCTTGTTGAACTGTTATGGAGTTTAAAAATAGTTCAATATTCTGTGGAATTAAAGGAAATTGTGTATATGGACATCTGTTAAAGTGAGGAAAAAGGAGAGCCTTCCTTCTTCCTTTGTTTGACCATCCCTTCACACTTCATTTCAGCCTTTATATGGGTTTTGTGTTCATACTTTATTATATTTTCTTGAGGCAAGAAAGATTTTCAATGAGAAGTTGATGAATGTCCATATTAAATTGGATCCCTTTTTTAATTAAGTTCATCTAAATTTAATTTTGCAATTTTACTTCAGTAAACTCATCTGACTCCAGATGTTGAATGTGATTTTTCTATTCCTTCTCTCACATAATTTTACCTGCAAAAGATTTATGACTTAGAGAGGCATTTTTGAACACTTTTGAGTGTTTTTAGCATGTGTTTCATGAGTGGCTGGTACACATGACCAATTAGCATCCAAAAATACCCCTCTGCACCCAGGCCTTCTTTCAATTGAGTGTTACTTTTATTACTTGAACTTTAAACAAATAAGCAGCTTTTTAAAAAGCATTTCCAAAGCATTTAAAATTACAAAAGGATGTTGAATTCTACAGATATAGATATTTTAAAAGTGAAAGAGAAGTCTTTAGAAGCTACAGGATTCCATAAGAAAAAAATGTAAGAACTAGTCACTTTGATTAAAGGAAATTCCAAACAATTTGAGGGGGGGCTTGGACCCTTTTCTTTCATTACAACTGCAGTGGTGAATTGTTTGGAAGATGTTATTTGGATTGTAAACGTGGGAAACACATACTGAAGTGCCTATTGATCTTAAAGATGTAAGTAATTTTTTAAGATTTACTCATTTCACTAACAAGAGAATGACATTGCAGATTTAACTGTCACTGCATACTTTTCATACTCTGTCATGGCTTCTGGATCAGTGTGAATGGCTCTAATTTTAAGAATTACCCAGAATCCACTCCTTAAATCTGGACATATCTAATAACTTTGTATGTGACACATACGAGGCATTGTATCATGAAGGCTCTGGTTCTCATCAAAGAAACAGATACCCCAATCAAACTTTCAGATAGTACTAAAATGAGAATAGTCCAATTGTAAACAGAAGAGTGGTTGTATTCTTTTTTTTCCTTCAAAATGAAATCACTTTCCTTGAGATTTTTTTCTGGTATAAGCCTCTTGATATATTAATTTGAAATATTTATCTGTGCAGTCAATAAATCCAGTTTTGAACATTTGTGTCAGTTCAAAGCTCATGGGATACAAACTGCTGTGGGTGTGATTGGCAATGTCCCACTCCAGGTTTGTTTGGAGATGTTTTCAGAACAAGTGGAGTTACCAGAACCAAGCATCAGCAAAGCTACGATGAATCAACTTCTCTAATTTTTCCTTTTATATTCCTCCAAGCCTCCATAATAGAACTTGGCACTGACTAAAGGATTAGAGGAGGTGTTGTTGTTGCTGTAGTCCATGTATTAGGGAAGGGAAGGAGTGAGAGACCAGCTGGGAGATGTCAGCAGCAGGGCAGGCTGTAGAGCCATGTCTCTAATGATTTTCCATAGGCACTGGAGGAAGTCAGTTGCAGGGAGCTCCTCAGTCAGAGCAAGACCATAAACCCTGGAAATATGGCTCTTCTTTTGTGTTCAGATTATGTCTTTCTGTGAACAAATGACCTTCTAGTGAAAATCTCACTTCTGTGAGAGTTAGATTTCAGCATCTTTCTCATAATGCATTTTACTACTTTTATATTAATTCATCTGTGTTTCCTAAAATGACTTTTCTCCATTCATCAATAACAGGTGTGATTTGCTCATTTTTCTAGCAAAAGAAAGAACCATAACAACCCTCCATTGGGTGAAATGCTTCTGAGCTTGAAAGGCTTCATGTGTGAGTCTGGATAGGACCCAAAGAAGGAACCACTTTGAAATTACAAAATGACACATTTTAGGTTATTGTTAAATTGTCGACATTTTCTGTGTGTTTGCCGAGATTGTAACCATACAGGGTGTTTTCAAAGACACTAGAGAAGGGGATGTTAAACCTCCATGGTCTTAAGAATTCCTAATGACTGCCTGCCAATACGGCTGAATCCCGCAGGGTAATGGGGGGAATGCCTACCATGTAAATATAAAGGGGGTTATTTAGGAGACCCAGTGAGCTGTGAATTATTGCCTAGGTTGTCACAAAAAAAAAAAAAGGAAAATGAGTTGTGAAGAGGAAAGAACGTGTACTGAGTTCTGAATAGCTTTGCAAGACTTTTTCTGATAGATGGGGAAACTTATATACACTCTCTGCAAAAAGAGATATCTGTTCTGTCAGATTGCAGATGCATCAGCCACCCAGATTACTGTGAAAAACCCATTAAAGAAACAAAACTGGGTTATTTTTATGCCTGAAAAATGCATGAATCAGAAGAAAATAATAATAGTTCAATAACGGAATTTAAGGTCTTTCTGGATCTAGTTTCTGGTGAAGTTAGGGTGAATGTTTCCACTGTATTTAGTAGGATGTGGCCTGGGCCCTTGGAGATTAAAGAGTTAGGAGCTGGATTGATAGCAGAGGTAGTAGGAACCTCCTAAGCCTAGTTGTGTTGTGCATCATTAGCACAAAATAATTGAAATTATAAATTAGGAAATACTTCTAAAAAATTTCACTTAATGTGCTGAAACTCACAATCTGTATCCCAAATGGATAGTCTGAAAATCTACACTGTGCACTTGTATAATATTACATATATGGAAATATTTAATTTTTTTAATGGGAAGAATTTCACCTAAATTATGAAACTCATCTTTCTGTTCACTTCAGACTCTTTGTCACAATTGAGGCAAAAAAACCTAGGGTGGTAAAATCTAAACAGGACATTGTATTTATTATATGAAACTCATACAATCTCTGTATTTTTTGTTCCATTATATTGTAACAGGAACTTATTTGCTCTCAGCATTGTATCTGTTTAAATGGAGCCTGTGGGTTTATAAGTATGGTGACAGAAAGAGCATATGAAATGAAAGAACCTTATGTCAGCTGTGTTAAGTTTTTACAGCTACTTCCTTCAAGGAGATCTGGCTAGGAATAATGTCTTGGTTTTCAAAATTCAAGCTTTTTTATTTTTTTAAAATCCCATTTTCAATAGAATAAAGAAAATTTTATACAAACAAAGACTAAATAAAAGGGGAAGACTAAGACCACAGAATGCGAAGGAAAGAGTATTTTTCAAGGAGTTGATCTTTTTCAAGAGAAAGGAGTTTGATATTTTATTGCTGAAAATGAACAGCTGAAATTAACAGAAAATGTTTTTTTAATCTACGTGTGAAGGTAGAGTAGAATTCTTCAGATCTCTCAGTAATTGTTGTTAAGAGCTTTCCCTCCTGAACTGAGTGGTTCTAAATTAAATTATTTGTTTTTCAATATGAATAAGATTTTCTTATCAGTTATCTTACATATGATCAACTTAAACACAGTTTTAGAAAGAGATGAACCATGTCAGTGTATTTCCCAAGATGAGAAATTAATACCTTATGAACTTCTTTCCTCTAAGATAAAAAATAATGCATTACTTTAACATTTATTCCTCGTGATTCTGTTAAGTAGTGGTTATGGTGTGGGTTCTTGTTACACAGAGAATATTCACAAAATTATGTATGAACATACTGACACTTCTTGTAAGTCCATTAGTAGTTAAACATCCCCAAATATCTTAAAGATTTTACCAATAGAGATTTGACCAATAGAACTGTTTGAGAACATAAAAAATTTATTAAAACGTGACAAACTAGACCAGCCAGAAAAGAAGATTTGGTTTTGAAAAAAACACAATGGTATTCAAACGTGAAGTATGCACATATATTTGAACCATTGCCTTTTTTTCTTAGGTTTCACCTGGCAAAGGTAAATGGGAAACTATAGTCTGAAAGTAAACCCAGATCCCAGGGAGGAAGGAGAGATTTATGGTAGTGAGACAAAGTGAGGTAGTGCCGAGGATTTGGCATTAAGCTGAGTTTCATTTCCTCCAAATAGACTGTGAGATGACAGCCCAAACTCCATGAGAGATCTTGGAAAGGTCTGTAGGCAAATGTTTGGGTGCCTTCCATGATGTGAGGGTTAGTCCTTTTCTTTTAAAAGAAATATAAAATAGGGTGTTTGGAAAAGAGCATAATATAAATGCAGGTCAATAAGAATATTACATGACACTGGTGTTTTGTGACTATATGTTACATGTGCAGGTAGGATCTCTTCAAAAATAATTCCCTCTTTTTACAGAGGTCTGAGCTAATGGCTCATTGGATTTCCATGTTATGGAGTGATGAGATGATACTGTATTACATAAAAATGGAATCATTCTTCATTCATAGAATTAATAGTACACAGTACAATAAACTCATTAATTAGTTTCTTTATTTTCTTTCTTATTATATGTTCATAGTCAAAGTGCAAACAATGAGTAGTAATTTAAAACAAACAAACAAAAATATGCAAAGAAAGAAACAAAAAAAATCCCCACAAAAACCCTACTGGTCCTTCAATTGTATCTGTTACATGCTAGTGCAGAATTACTAATGAGAACATGTTTAGGTATAAATAAATCTTTTATCCTCATTATAACTCCACTGTGTTCCTACAGTGAAGTCATCCACACAGAGCTGATTATGGGTTGAAAGCCTCAATAGCCTCTTTTATTTATAATAAATATTGCATACTAATGTTAACAATGTCATTGTGCAGTGTCTCAATAGAGGATTATGACTTCATGTAATGTTAGCTTGATGTCTCTCCTCTCCTGTAATGGAGTCAATTTTCCTTACAAAGGAGATGAGAATCACTTATTCACAAATCTTGTAACAAATATTCTATGTACGTACTGTGTTAACCCAGTATTAAGGTGGCACAATGAAGCTCAAAGGCAGGAAATGCAGAGTTGAAGTTCAGTGCTTAATCTTAATTTACCCCTGTTGTGTACACTGATGTGCACTTTAAAGTTAGAAGTCTCTATTTCCCCCCAAATATTTGAAATGTGAATTACTACATTTTTAGGTGTAATTCCACAAATAGGTGTGTGGAATATTCCTAAAATGTTCATGACTATAAGTAACACAATCATAAACCTGATTTTGTGGCACACAGCTCATGGAAAGAGGGGATGAGATGTATTTATATTAATGAGCAAAGAGTAAGGCAATCTTCCATCAGCTACCAGAGACAAACAGCACGCTGGGGAATAGGGACCCATCTCAGGCAGCACTTAGGCACATGCTCAACCTCAATTATGGCATCAACAGGACTTCAGAAAAATCTTAAACACTGTGGAGAAAAAGGAACTCATGTATTGGCATTAACACTCATATTCCTATAATAAAGCAAAGTATTGAGTAAACTCTAGCACAGTCATTTGATGCATGTATAGAGATACTGTGTAATATTAACATAATACAATTGGATGCTTAGCTCCTGAATGCCTTCAAAATAATTTATCTGAATGCTCATGAGGGAAGTGCAGGCTAAGATGAAAAGCATAAATCCACCTAACAGCTAACAAATAATTCACATTAACTGAGGACATGTGCAGAATGCAAGATCTTGTGGTAACTAAAGGGGAGAATATTACAGCTCTTGTGAAAACACCAGCTCATATTAGTACAAGTTTGCAACTTAACATAAACCATATAATTAAACAAGAGTTAGCCTAAAACAGAATCCAAGTAGAAACTGAATCTTTTTTAGTGGAATAGGATACCTCTGGTAGGAAACAATTTCAGAACCAATTCTATCATCCCAGTTTTTCACATCTCTACAAAAAAATAGATGTCACATTGCGCAGACCACTGCAGGTACTGAAAATACAGAGATATTTCTTGCATTGAAAAGAATGTTTGATATTTGAGAGACTTATTAAACTAAACTCATGTCTATGTTTTCATTAGAATATCACTTCTAACTGCAGTGTAATCCTGCCTGATTTGTCTGGAAATCTTGCAACATGTTAACATTTTCATCTATATTACAAATATGTTTTTCACGAGCTATTATTTCAATTATTTATTTTAGGAATTGCTGGCTAGATTGTCTTCTTTCTGCCAATACAAATTTGGAGGTATTCCACCCATGTCAGAAGTCAACTTCACATTCACACCAGTGTGTCTATAAAGGATTAAGCATTTGCCCTCTGGTCTGTTTTCTAAGCTTAATTGCATATTCATAACTTTATTTTGAGTTTTTCTTTTGTTTTCATATTAGTGCGTACTAATTAGGAATAATTTTAAGCTACAAAATTATGTGAATTTTGGTGGAATGAACAAAAGAGACAATATGTACATGATACCCAGTGGCTGAAGAGATGATGGGCTCCTGTGTGCACAAACGAAATTGGTTAGGAATTACCTGATATTTTTGCCTGTAGTCAGTGGAGTGACAAGAGGACAGGATTAAAATGAGTGTGAAAGGAGGGGAGCAGTGAACAGATGTAATTCCAGCTCGTTGACAAGGTAACATTTCAGGGGAGGTGTGTGATGCTTTTGGTGCTCTGGTAGCACAGATGTGTTTACTGGTGGAATTTGTTACCTCTGTGGTGTTAGCTCGGCTTAAAATAAAAGAACTTGTTGCAATTAACTCCAAAAAGACAGGCCTTTGACTTCATGCAGCACTCTTTGTAGGATCCATGGAGTCTTAAAAATTTCTATCACCTCTGACCCACTTTTGTGTCCCTTTACTTCAGTGGGGACTGTTCACCTGGTCAGTCCCAGTGTTTGATCACGGCATTTTGGGACTCTGCCCTCGCTGCGGGATGGCTCAGGCACAACAGTGTTGGAGTTTTGGCAGGGGTAAATAACAAGACAAATATAAAGCTCCCTACATTTTCACAACATAAAAAATTCCAGGGCGATTTTCCTTCAAACTTTACAAATACCTGCTGAATCATGTAACAGCCCAGCACAAAAGCTATGTGTTTTCAGAATTTAAAAATAAGTGAAAACGGGGATTTTTGCTGAGATTGTATTTCCAGTTTATGGGATCCAGTTTATTTCTAACTGGACTTCCACCTCTTGTAAATAACAGGGGCCAAAAGCTCCCTCTGAGTGAGGGAATTCCCCATTTCTGCAGGTTCCCTCTGGCCATGCTGGTGGACATGCATGGAGGAGCCACCATGAAAAATCCACAGTTCTGGCCCACTACTGGAGGCCGCTTGAGGGTGCTGAGTACAGGAACTCTCTCCCCTCTCCCACCTGGGAGTGGTGCTGGGCATACATTACAGCCTCTGCAGTGAGAGCCACACATCAAAGGAGTGCTTGTAAACCGATAATTAACTTCACGTTCAATTATATGTCCAAAAATTGCCTGAAAATTGGTGTTCAAAAAAAAATCACAAAAAACCCAACAGCAACAAAAAAAACCCCACACCAACAAAATATAGTTCAAATTTTTTAGCTGCTCTCACTATACTCATTACAAAAATCCTCCCAAAAATTGTCTCTTGAATAAATAAGCCTCTACTTACATAAATAAAGGAGCCATATTTAGATTCCAGTTCAACATGCAGGAGAAATTTGGCAAATCGAATGTTTTAAAATCAATTTGGTATGTGTTATGAGAATAATGTCAGTGGAAAGGTTGCTTTTTAATTTTTTTTTCTTTAAAAATGTAAAGGAGAAAGAAGAAAGTTGGCTTTGATAAACAGAAAAGCAGTGCTTTAAATAGCTAGAGCAGTGATAAGGCAAAGAGCTTCTAAATAAATGAGGCGTGAAAGGTTTTTTTTTTAAAAAACTCCAAATGAAAGTTGTGTATTCATCAGAACAGCTTTAAATTTTGTGAAGCAGGACAGCAATATATTTTACAGTTTTGAGCAAGGAAGCAGGGAGTCTTGCCATAATCGAATATGTACAACATTTCTGCAAAGAAGACAAATAACAATATCTAAAGCACTTTCACCTTGACCAAAGAAAGGCTATAAGATAGAAGCAATTTTGATTTTGCCACAATAAAAGAACACTGGAATCTGGAGTTTGATAAAACTGTTCTGTTGGCTGGGAGGTTTGCCTTTCAACTGTGTTTGATGTGATATTCAGTTCATTTTGCCAAAATATTTTATGCCAAGTATTGCTATTAAATCTTTTATATCGCAGAGATTTTTGTCAACAGACACACAAGGATTGGGTTTTAAGTGGAGTTAATCATTGAACTTAGAGCAGAGAAACACTAGGGGAGTTCTCTTGTACAAATAAACCACCATGTAAGCTTCAGCCATTTCTGTAATTATTATCCCTTTTTCAGAATAGTGTAGGTAAAATATCAAATCTTTCTCTCCCTCTGATCTCTATTCATATATAAGTCTTGTAAAACCTATTAGAAGAAACAGATAATTAAAAGAGAAAAAGCCATGTATTTGCTGCAGCTGCTGGTGTATTGAATCTTTTGAAGTTTGCTTTAAGCAATTATATCTGAGCACTTCTTTCAGAAGCCTAAGAAATAACATAGGAATTTCTAAGTCATTGTTGTTTTCTGACTCTTTCAATTCTTTGTAAATACTATATAACATTATAATGGGAGATTAAATGTTAATTCATGTAGTCTTTAAAAGACAAATTTTAAAAGGAAAAAGGATTTCCATAGAAAAAAGTAGTGCCCTGCCTTTTTCCCTGTAGCCTCCAGCGTGTCCAAAATAGTGACTTTTTAAAATAGTATTTTTAATTGGTGTTTATGGTTTCATTTTACTATTTGATTTACATTGTAAATGTGGGCATCTCTTAAATGGTAAATATATGTTGCATCTCTTAAAAAGAAAATATATATTGCGGAGGTGTGGTTCAGTGTTTTTGTTGTTATTGTGCACTCAGGTGTGTGCAATCCCATGGCACAGATTAGCCCTGTAATGGGAGCTGCTGATATTTGCAGCCATTTGGCAAACGATCCTTTCCCATACTAGAGAGGAGAAGTAAGGGCATAGCTGCATATGGGCTATACTGAGTAATGTTTAGTAGATTTTCCTGTGGTATTACTGAAACTCTAGCTTATAATTCTTGAAGCAAAATCTACACTCCATCACCAAAAGCAGTGAGGTGTGGTAGTCAATTGTGGCTGGGATGTGGGAGAGAAAATCTGTGGCACAATCCAAGATAAGAAATAGATCATGGCCTGACAACAGGACAGCTCTTGCTACCTAATGAAGCTATAGTTCCTAATGAGCTTGTCCTCCTGAACCATTGAGGATAATGGATCTATGCAATTCTGGAGTCCTTTCCCCATTTCACAGAGCCCAGACCCAACTGGGAGGCACTATGACATTTAAGGATGACTGCCATTTTCCATTGCTGACACTTCAGTTAAAATGATTTGTCCTTGTGTTTCTTATTTTCCATAGTAATCACTGCCATAACTCTGTGTCCAGTGGCATTTGACTGTGAAAGTGACACTCACACCAGGGAATATGTCTGGGGAAGGAGCAAACATGGCAACTGTTGCTAAAGTAGCATCATCCCTGGCGGGTCTGTAGCACTCTACCCCAAACACAGATAAAAACTTGCAGCATGGGCCAAAAAGCCAACCTGCTCAGGCCCTGCAGCTCAGCAGGTCAGCTGCTGGCCATTGCTGCTCTGGATTTGGAATAAGGGGTTAGGTAGTGGTCTTGTCTTCCTTAACACCTGTCTGGTCAGGAGGACCTCAGAGAGCTGGAGTGCCAGGTGGGATCTCAGGTATTGTTGAGGACCTGGTGGTAGGGCACAACACCATATGCTGATGTTATTGCCTTTCTTTGGGTAGGCTGACGGCCCCTTGATAAAATTGGCTTGGCAGCACAGCACAAAAATCCCAGTATGGATGCTCCAAGTCTTACAGGAACTGCTCTCTGGATGCTGCAGAAGAATTTTACAGGAACTCTAATCTGGCAGTACCCAAAAATATTCGTTTTCC
The DNA here is from genome assembly GCA_013398075.1 of Notiomystis cincta. NCBI lineage: Eukaryota > Metazoa > Chordata > Aves > Passeriformes > Notiomystidae > Notiomystis > Notiomystis cincta. The sequence continues at coordinate 92,879 of VZRX01010210.1, forward strand.
CCACTACTTGCTTTGGCTGCTGCTGCTCTTGCTGTGTCCACAAGCAGCACCTAAACCAGACAGACCCTGCAGCTGCCAGCTCGCCATGCAGCCCCAGAGGAAGGTCAGGCAAGGAGTAATCCCAGGAAGATGTTATTTAAGAAATTCCTGTGCGACTTCTGCAGCTTCCTGGATATGACAGAATAGACTTAACACTGACTCTTCCACAAAAATACAATTCCATTTCCATTTATTTTAAGGAAGATTATGAGACTACCTTAAACTTTTGGAATGTGTATAGAAGAGTATAAATAACAGCTATATGAGCTGTTTTAAGCCTTTTAAAATTTGTATTAATCACACAGATTTCTGTGACAAACCAAAAAAAAAATCCTTCCAGCAGAGAAACTTCTGTTGCAAATATTCAAAAATAGATCCCTGCACTGAAATTTCCAAATTAGAAATTTTATTTACAGCACACTTTTTTTTTTCCTTTCAGAGGAAACTTATTAATTAAACTGTGTGCTAACCTGTTCTGCTGTAAGGGCAGTACATGGTGTGGGAGTACATTGACTCTTCCAATGCAGTGGGTGACTCCAGGAGATGGAGCTGAAGAGCAGCAGGATGAAGGAAAACACCATGACTCGTCAGCCCACCCACAGATGGGAGCTGTGCCTTGTGTGAGCCCTGGGGCTTTAGTTTAAAATTAGAGAGTTTCTTCTGAGGGAGCTACCCATGGAACCCTGCATCCTAGATCACTTTGTTTTGCACACAACAACTGCTTGTGTGGCCTGTGTTAAAGAGCAGAACCTATGTATTTTTAAAATAAAGGAGAAACCCAGTCCAGTTTATTACTCAGTCCAACTAGCAGCTGTTTTGGGGACAGTACAAGGACGGAAATAAGGAAGATGATGTTGAAAATACAGTCAGTTTTACCCAGGGGCACTTTTTTTCCAGGAACATGATGTGATCTTCAAACACTTACTTTGGCCCAACTGCAGAGAATCCTGGGGTACAGAGACTTCACGTAACCAAGGCTTCTTCAGCTCTCACTCCTGTGGAAGGAGACACTTGTGAATGTAAATCCCTGGATTCAAGTCTTGAGAAGCCCAAACAATCCAGGACTGGGTCTTGCACCCTTGTGAATTCTCAGAAATCAAGGCTTGAGTCTATCACCAGGACCTCTTACTGTTATTTTCATTTTTGCCTGTATTGTAACATCCAGATGTCCAGCAAGTACAGTAATACCATGCTGGCATTGATAGGTAAGGAATATTTTTCTGAACAGAAGTGGAAACAGCTGCTCTGTAATGGTTCTGAGTTACCTTGAAACATGAGCAGAGAAAATGCAATGTGTCTCTTGCCTACCAAGTCCCTCTGAGGCTTTAATTTTCAATCAAAAGGTTTTACTTTCCAAAAATTACTCCTCACTTAAAAAGAGGAAAGATGCCCTTTGCTGCTTTTGCCTAGAGCCCAATATCTTCTGACATTCCATGGCAGCTGTGGCAATGCTCTTCTTAACGCAAAGAACATCTGGGCTGCCTGCAATTCTGGGAGAGAAGTGTCAAAAGTGTCATAGACATCCTTGAGCAAAGAAGGATCTTCACTTTTATTACACAGAAGTGTCAAAAACAGCATTATTGAACATCAGGTTGCAATTTGGCAAGCAGAATGTAAGTCTGAATAGATGTGACAAAACCCCTTCTAGGAAATTGCTACTTAGTGTTATTTTTTCATCATTTAAAATTAGCATTTAAAGGAAAAGCACAAATGGGAAGCCTCTGGGTAACCCTGACAATGACAGATCCCAGCATTCTTTTTTTTGTGCTTACTTCACAACCTCATTGCTGTCCATTGAGTGACTGAAATTGATTAGATCATTGTCATCATCAGTGAAATGCGCTGCATTGATCCAGCCTCACTCACAAAGCCAGCTCCTGTGACGCAGCTAATTTGACATAATTGAAAGTTCCAGCTCCAGAAGGTCAGAGCTGGACTCAGGACACTAGTTATAATTTTATCCTTGGAACAGGGTCAACTCTCGTGAGAAATAAAATGGCTTTTTGTCACACCCTTAATTGTTTCTCCGTGGTCTATACAGGATAAACCCAGGCTTTCATACTTTGATTGAATTTTTATGGTGGACGGTTGATAATTACCACCTCTTCTTAAATATATTTTTAGAGTCAGATTGAGCTCTTTGTTTCTTACTCAAGAACAATTCTGCTAAGAAAAGCTTTAGATAAGGACAAAAAATGTCTTTAGATAAGGATGGCAGTGTGATACACACCATGAAGTACTTAGTTTACAAAGGAAAATACAGCACTAGTTAAGACTTTGTTGGAACAGTGTTGAACACAACGTTCCTCTCTTCTGTTACCAGATCCCTCTTTCCCACCTTCCTCTCTTTTCCCATTTTCTGCTCTTCTCTTCTGTATTATGAGTGATACAGTCAAGATATCAGGCTGAACCAAGTTTGAGGTCGTGGAGTTAAGTAAACTCAAAGGTCACACACAGTTAGAGAACAGAGGAGTTGCAACAGGACCTGCAGACAGGCATTGAGCCTGGGTTGTCATCTTCTGAGCACTGTCAAGTGGCTCAGCTGAAACTCCTTTGAACAGGGTCCGTGTTCCTGGTGAAAGGTTGTGCCTTCAGGAAAATGACCATCAGACCATTTGCTTCATGCTTTAAGATGGACACCTAAATCCCACACCACTTTAGAGTATGTATGGTTTATGTAAGCAATGCAGTATGAAAATGCTTGTGTAAAAATTCTTTCTCTTAAAAAGAAACACTGAATTGTTTGGAAAAAATTGTTTCATTTTACACAACATTATTCAGTGGGCAAAGCTATGAATTTAAGTAGATCTTACAATCTGTCATTGCTTTGTTGGCCCTCTGCTCAGAGTCAAATTAGCAGCTTATCTTTAATTTTTTTCCCTGTATTTGCTGGTAAAAAGTCAGCATATTCCAAGAGCTCCCATTGCTTCCCATTCCAAATGCAGGTGATAATGCCTGCTTTCTAACAGGGAATGTCATGTATAATTTCTCATAGAAAAGAAAGTGCTTGGTAAAATCTCTTCAATCGTTTCTTCTTGCTTTGTCATTCATATTAGGGTTTATGTGTTTGGGGGCTTTGTTATTTCCTTGGGTTTTTGGTAGTGTTTGTTTGGTGGTTTGGGTTTTTTTATTGGAAGCATGCCTTTGATCATCTGTAAAGTGAGCAAAAAAGGAGAGGCACCAAGGTGCTAAAGTAGGAGGAGATAAAGGGAAGGACAGCTGTGGTACTGTTGTGGGAAAGTGGCTTGGCACAACTTTTTTGTGATGAATTACGGCATCATAATTTCTGAGTTGTTCGAAGATGATTTGTGGGGAAGGATTTTCACAAAGCAACAAAGAATTTATATGAGTTTGGCAATACAGCATTTTTAATGATTATTAACAGAACAGTAAGTTAAGATAGCTGGTTTATAGAAAGACATATAAAAAGCAAATAAATCCTTACAGAAATTTTCTTTTGAAAATATAGTATTTTGACATATGCATAGAAACAGGAGGTAGATTCAAACTGAATACATAACTCTCCAAAACTAAAGGTCTAATGCAGGCCAAAGGTAAATGACAAGCAATAATTGTTCTATCTTTTGTTAGTCTTTCAAAAGTTTCATCCTAGCAGCTTTAAAATATAACTTGCAATCGACAAATCCCCACTGGGCTCCTATTTATAGTATCCTAATTTTCAAAGAAAGCAAATCAGGCAACTGTTTTTAACATGAATAATATTGCTCCCAGCACTCTGCCTCCAGCCCACACATTGTGTTTTTTGGCATGATTGTGGCAATTAAAAAAAATAAACAGCTCCTTTTAATATTTTTTATACAGTCAATGCTGACACAGCTGGCAAAGAAACTCAGTGAAAGGTAAACATTCTGCTCAAAATGTAATCTAACATATTGTTGTGTTTAGTTGTTAAAATGTAATTTTCCTGAAAGAATATTTTAAAAGTAAGTTTGAGGGTTTTTTTTATTTTGTCTAGAATTTCTAGTATATTGAAATCTGATTACAAAAAAGATTATAACCTTTAAAGCAACAGGACTTGTGACACTGGATATTTCAGTCAATGGCTTATTGAATTTTTTAAAATATTCTTAACAAAAATCAGGAAAAAAAATTAGGTATGATGCTTTATCCTTCAGCAGAATATAATAGTCTGAGCTAGTAAAATCAATTTCTTCTAATAAAATTCTGTCAAAGCAGGAAGTTCAGTAATAAATGTCTTCAAGTATTTAAAGGGAAGAAAACTTCTAACAGGATTAGGAATAATTTGTGATTTGCTTCAACAACAAAAGATTGTGTAGTTCCTTGACCTAATAACTATGAGTATGTATGATGTGAGATTATGGAATAAGTATCTCACTAGAGAAAACACACAAATGTATTTCTTTTAGACAATGGACATAGGTGAGTAATTATCTGTCACACATCCAGAAGTTTTCAGTGTATTTTTATTTTTAAAATGTGATTGCTTATGATTAGGATGCCATGCTTCAACATTTTATTCCCTGTTGGATGTCAGTGCAGAGGCAGCCAAGCAGAGCTGGGTGCACTGTGCAAGGCTCAGGAGGATTCTTAGCAAGAGCTGGGTGGTGCCTGTGTGTTGCAAAAGCCACCTCTGCCCCAAAGCATGACCTGATGTTCTGGGGACAGCCCTGTGGGAGGGGTGCATACACAAACAAGTGCAAGACACCCAGAGTAAGTGCTGGGAAAGTGCAGGGTTTGTTATGGCTGCGTGCACAAGAGCTCAGCACTTTCTGAAACTCCTGGTGTGCTCACCCGCTGAGTAAGAGCAGGACATGGTCTGGTTTGCACTGCCTGGGCAATGGGACAATGCCTCTCCCAGGCCATTGGAGTGGCCACCATATCTGCAGTTCCTGTCAGCTTGCCTTCAATTGTTTCTAAAAGGAATTTTTTTGAAGGTGCACCTTTTCCTTTCACTGATTGCCAATATATCCTTGGTATCAGGGCCTTCCAACTCCCAGTTGTTTCTCCTTCTCTCAGACTGAAAGGTAAAATGAGCAGGTGTTCTGCAAAAGAGATATCTGACTTTTATAATCTGTAAATTGCCTTCTGGGTACAAAGTTGGAGTATATGGATTTAAGTTTATAAGAGCAACTGAACAGTCATTTGTAATGTGTATAACATGAGGTGAAGAGAAGCATTTAAAGTTTAGGGCGACCTTCAGTAGAGAAGAAAATTATCTGGTGACTGCTATTGTTGATCTTGGAATGTGTTTCAGATGTTAGGTGTGGACTTTATATCACCCTCGGGGCACTTAATAACAGCTAAACGAGCATTAACTGCTGAAGTCAGTGGAGTTTTATCAGTGTGAATCCAGGGGCATTGTTGTCTTTTTCTTGTCACAAAATAAGTTCAAAATAATCGAGGAGAAAAAGGAGTGGAAGAGAAACATTCTGAGGTCTGATTCTCCAGTCATTCCATCCTGTTATACCAGCACATTTGTGACCAGGACAATGGTGAACTAAACTTGTCCTCTCTGATTAGGAAAACTGTAATGCAAAAGATTTCAACTATATAGAAATTTCTTTCTAGTGAAAATACAGTTAAAAGAGGAAGAGAACTTTTACAGGGCAGCTGCTAATCCTGGAATTTTTGTCTAACTAGGCTTTCAGCAACCTGTGCACTCTCTCTTCATGGAGATCATCGTACCTGGCTGGCATAATATCATAAAAATAACAAAAGTCCAGGAACACGATACGTTTCTTTTATATGAAGACTCAGTTGCCCTGATCTGATTCTCATATAAGAAAAGATGTTTCAGTACATCCTAAACTGTTAGAATATAGGTATCTGGGGGCATCCCACATCAGGTTTTCTATTGATTCCTTATCTATAGATATGCCCCACACAGCTGTCCCAGTGTTGATGATGGTGGATTTGAGAAGTCGTACCCTTCTGGCTGGGGCCAGTGTCTTGCTGTTCTTACTGAGTTTCAGAGCAAGCTCTTTGCCAAATGCAACACTCAGACATGATGAGTAAATAAAGTGAACTGTGTTATGAATCCAATATGCTACAGACCCTCCAGAAGCAGAACAACTGAAGTTTTGTGTGCCCCCACCTGTTGGGGCAGTCCCTTTGGTCAGGCTTTCAGAGCCATCAGTCCACGTTTGTCTGATCTCTGCTAATGTTCTGGGCAGCCCAACAGCCCTGTACACTGTGCTGGGTATAGTCCTGAGGAGCAGATCATCAGCTCTACCCTGATGCTTCCCACAGAGCAGGGGTTGGAGCTCCCTGTGTAGGGCTGCCCATGATGGACAGCAGGCTGGGCTTTACAAGTCTAGCCCAAAATCAATAGGGAAGGAAGTCATGCAATGAAAAAAATTAAGTCTTTTTTAATATACAGCAGTATGATGATGATTATTACAGACTCTGTATTAGACTCATGTGAAATGAAGTCGTTGATGTTAAACACAAAAATATCTGAGATAATTTTACATCCATTTGAAGCAAAAAGGAAGGGGGGGACAAAAAAGAGAAAAAACAAGGGATCGATGTTTGTTTAATAGAAAAAGACAGCATCTGTAGGGAGAAAATTATAATTCTAGGGGAGTTTTAAGGCTATTAAAAAGAATAAAGAATAAAGAATAAAAATAGAGCGGAAAAAGCAATGAAATCTATAAACATTAATTCATGGCCAGTTTTTTTGAAGTATTTGACATTTTTTTCCACAAATCCACTAACAGGGTTCTAAATATGAGTGAGAATAGCAAATTGCTTTTTCCATCTCTTGGATCTATAGCTTCACCTCTACACTTGAATAAAAACATTAACCATCAGGCAGATACTTATTTCTTTTGTTTATGCTCAGCCTCAGGAATTTTTCAGCTGAAATCAATAATTAAAATGTTTATTAGCCATGGTAAGTGTTATAAATATAACTTTGTTAAACATGGATTTTTTAAAAATATATATGTCTTGGATAACTGAGATATTTATGGCCCGATTTTTTAGCCAAGTAATAGAATTTGGGAGGAAAGTCAATATATTAACTTCATGTTTGTTCAGTACATGCTGTATTCACTGAGAAGATTCAAACAATTTTCTTTACATAGTAGAAAGCAGTAATTTGTTCTTAAGAAAAACAGATTCCCATGAGGTTTATTTCAAGTGTCACAGAAAACATGGGGTTATTGTAAAAGTTTGTAAAAGATCATAGTAGAAATGATTGCAGGATGTAGAACTCCTGATGCAACAAGAATTTTGAATATCTATTTCTGATTAGTAAAATATAATACTTCTAACACCTACCTGAAATTACCTATGTAGTTTTAGATATGCATATGGGGCAAGATTTGGGTGTTTATTTGAAAAGCGAGAATGAGAGTTCGAGTCCATGTTTTGGATAGAAGAGGGATCATGTGCCCCTACAAAGTCCTCTGCCACAGAGGGGCAAAGGCTCAATGCACCCACTCTTACTTGCTTCCCATGGCACTCTGGCAGGAGCAGTTCTATTGCTAAGGAATGAGAAGAGGGTTCTTAATTGTCAGGCTCTTGGCATTGTAACACTGAATAGAGTAAAGTAGGCCTAAAGCTTTTGGAAGCTGGAACACCTGTTTTTTTAGACAACCACAGAAATATTTTCCTGATGGGTACGACTTTTTCGGCTTTCCCTTAAGAATTCCAAAATATCAATTACTTTTTCCTGATGAAACAAAACCCAATTTCCTCTTTTTGCTTTCTCTGAGTGTGTCTGTTTCTGAAGTGGAGCTGCACATCCAGCTGCTGAAGTGCTGGCCTGGGTGCCTCTGCTCCAGCAGCCTGCTCCCCTTTGTGTCCAGCAGCAGTCTCTTAGTGAGGGTTAGTCAAGCACTGCTGAGTTCTCCCTCCCAGCCACAGAACCTAGTTCACAAAGCAAAATAGTTCAAATTGCTGTGTTGCTCCCTTGTTCTTCTTCTTACACCAGTTGTTCTAGCTTGGGGTACTTTATCCTCACATTCATCTCTATTTTCACTCTATAGCTTTTCAAGTAAAGTGCTTTAGTTTAATGAGCATGTGAAATGCTCTTCTTCCCTGAATATGTCCTTAAAGAAATGTCTGCTGTGATACCATGAGAAGTCACACACAGGGACAGCAGGGGTTCTGTGATAGCCAAAATCAAAGGTGGAGATTTTTGTTAAAACCTTTCTGATTACTTTAGAATCATTAAACTGTGAAATAGTTATTTTGTTAGCTTACAATTTTTTCTCTATATAACACTTATTCCTCTTCAACCTTCCTTGTATTTGCTCCTCATAGCTATTTGTTGCATCTTGCTTCTGATGAAAGTGCAAACTCTGAATAAGCCTCAAATCTTCTTGCTCACTGACCTAGCACAGTGAAGCCAACACAACATCCCCATCACTGCAAACAGCTCTCCCAAAAAAGGCATAGGTAAGCAATGCCCTTCTCAGTGAGAACAGTTACCAGGCACAGGTGTGGTTTGTGCTGTCGTCCAACATTTTCCTTAGGAATCATATTATGTGAACTGGACTTTATTATGCATTTCTGATAAAGCAATTATCCTGTAAGCCAAATTAATGCATCCACATTTTAAAAGGGATTTATTTGAGTTTGAACACTCCGTTTTGTGTTTCCAAGAGTGGAGAAAATCGAGTCTAATAGGAAAGCCATTATTACATATCTGGTATAATAAACACCAACAACAATTTTCTAAAGGCTATCCAGAACTAGCAGCTAAGTACCCTCGCTCCATTTTGTTCTCATTTATGGCACTGAGAGTTCCAACAAAATCCTTACAGTTCTTTGAGTTTGCTTCCTCTGAGTTGTGATCAGAGCTGGGCTTTTTGTTGTATTGATACTAACCTGACCTTACTAACCAAAGTTTCTGACAGACAAGAGGCTCTTCCAAGGTTTGCAAAAGACTGGAGGACTGGAAGTCCATTGTACTTCTGGAGTCCAAGGCACTCTATAGTTGTGGAATATCAAGATTATGGGTTTTGTGTGTTTTTTCACTTAATCGCTAAAACATTTATCCAGAATGAAGAAAAAGTATCCATACTTTATGGAAACTGTGAGATGAGTGTCATTTAAAATACTTACCCCTGCTTTTTATGTCAGCTATGTCAGGGCTAGTGTAGCAAAGGGAAGTGCAAGGCTGGTAGACTCTGTATTTCCAGAATACTGGATACATTGTTTGCAGCCTGGCATACAAGCAAAACATTGCAAAAACAAACAAAAGCAAAATTCTAACAATAATTAATAATTCTAAGCTAAAGGAAAAAGGCTGGTGTGTGGTGAAACTCGAAGATAGGAAGGATACTGAGCTCCTGCTCTGCCAGATGGAGAGAAGATGGGTTTTGAATATGCTGTGGCTTTCCACACTTGGCTTGGAAAGTGCAATTCTGCATGTGAAACAGCCAGCTTGCCTGTGCCTTCCCATGCCAGAGTCTCTTCTGATCCTGCTCAAAAAGCAAAACATTTATTAAATGAGAAATAGAAGATAAGACCTAAAAAATATGGCCAACTATATGGTAGTATAAGTATATTGACAGGAACTCATCAGGGTAAAAAAGATTTTTTTTTTTTCTGGACTCAGTACAGACCCTGGACAAGGGAAGGTTAATCCTTGTTAACCCCACTGATGCCTGGTTTTGAGATGCTATGGTAGGAAGTAGGAAGTAGCTCCTTCCAGCCTGATTTCACCTAGATTAGCCCACAGGAACCTCAGTGCCCATAGAGCTGGACTGTTTCTCATCCAGCAAAACTCAGTGAAGGGGGAGGTATTTCATACAGGGCACTGGTCAGAGCTGGGACTTTTCATTACTACAGTAATACAAATAATCCATTCTATTAGGAGTCTTTGAAAGAAAAATGTTTGACTGTATGGAGTAAGTAATGGTGTTTGATGTACCTCCAAGGGAGCAGTCAGTGGGTGAGCCTTGCAAAACTCAGCTGCTTCTCTCAGCAAGTTTCTGCCTTGTAAACAGTGCCTTTGTTTTTTGTCTATGTGGGCTCTGATGCCTTCGATTTCCCTTTGATGTATGAATGAATCCAGTGCTTCACAACAAAACTCAAGCTAGACCTGGAAAAGCAGAGAGGGAGAGAAGAAAGAAGGGAAAAGGAAAAGGTAGTTTTAAATATCCACACCACTAAGGCTGGTGAAATTATCTGTGTACAGACAGGATGACTGTGTATTTGCTCTTTGTGGCCATTTGGGGCAGCTGAGGCTTGTGGTGGGTGTACTTGAGGTTGGATGAGTGGTTTTTTGTTTACTAGTACCTATGTGTGCGTGAGCAGTGGCAACATGAAACAGTAAAAATTGTGACGAGTGACTCACTGACCAGAAATTATCTGATTTGTACTGACTGTCTGAAGCTGTGCAGACAGAGCATGAATGACAACAGAGAACTGTCTGTAAGAGTTCAGAGGCAGAATCTGGTTATGCAAAGCATCTGACAAGTCACTCAGTGCAGCAGCTAATTCAGGTGATTACAGTAACCTAATCTTGGACAAACTGCTAGAAGAGAAATGGGCTAAAGACCAGGCTGCTGTGGTCTGTTTAAGGCAGGAGCAACCTGTCCTCTCCTGATGGGGAAGAAGGATTCTTCTTTCCTTGCACCTGCCCATCCCCTGGCTCTTGATCTCTAAGTGTCTTTTAAGTGTCTGGTTATCCCATAAGGAAATGGAAAACGGGGGATATGCCCTGTCTTGCCATTGCACGTCTAGGCAAGGGAGGTGGGGCTGTTCCCTGGGCTCAGAGTCTGGCAAGGCACACAGGACAGTGTGCACAACAAGCTACCCTTCTCCTTTAGGTCTCAGAATTGTGAAACAGAGCCCAGCTGTGCTGGCCCTCAGTTTATCTAATAAAGTTGTGTACTATAAATGGATTGGCCAGTTGTGACTGGAACCACAATCCTCAGAGAACCTTTCAACAAATCTGGTTTGAGTTTCAAGTTGCAGTGAAATATGAAACGAGGTGGGTTTCATGCGGTTTCAGGTTTTGTTGAAAATGTTTCAACCAGCTCTAGTCAGTAGCTGTTGCTTTTTCAGTTTCCTCCCTCTGCTGTGTCTCTGGTATTTCTAGTTGAATATGCCTCAGATTAAGTGCTAACAGGAAAAGGGCTGGAAAAGGGTTGGAAATACAGCCCCTAAATATGACTCAACTCACAGGGAACTCAGAAAGGGTGCAGAGGGTGCCCTTTCCTTATTAAATTCCTCTTTCGGTCCCCCTTCTTGTGGAACCTTACCAAAATTTCATTTTTGTGTGGAGGTTTTTGGACTGTTTAGCTAGCTGTGATAATAGCACTGTAGATCACCTCCTAACTGGCTGGGGCAAGTGGAAAAGGAGCCCTGCAGACTCAGTTTGGCACGTGGACAGGAGACCTGGAGAAGCAGTCAGATTCCCAGCTGGCTCATGGCGCGCACAGCCGGGAGCGCAGTCTGCGTGCTGCCTGCCGCGGAGCCGGGAGCAGGGAGGTGCTCGCCTTCCCAGCTGGCAAGGGCAGCGCGGGGCCTGCAGAAGTGGCTGCTTTCCGTTTGGCTGCCCAGGTTGAGCGAGAGGCCAAGAAATGAGGTTCAGTTCCCATTAGCCTGTCTGGTTCTTGATTTGCTTCCTTTAGTTAAAAGAGGCAGAGAATACTGATGATGTTTTGCCAGGCACAGGATTGAAGCTGAGTGGCATGGAAGAATAGAGACTTAAATAAGCACAGCTCGCTGTCTCCACTTGCTTTTGTCAGTTCGTGTAACAACCTTGCTGCCAGCAACCTTCCTTGCAAAAGAGAGGAAAAACCCAGGGTCACTGGGAGGTGATTGTGCAGTTCTACGTTTGGTACTTAAGGTTGTTTTAAATTATTATAGAATTATTTAAATTGGTAGAAATACATTGCTAGCCTAAGTGTATTGATGTTTTAAATATTTAAGGAAAGATTACTATTGAATGATTCCTTCCCAGGTATATTGGAAAATATATTTAATAGTTCATCTGTTAAAAGGTTATTTATAAAATATCCCAGATATTTTATGTGCAGGCAATTGAAGTTTCATCTCCTCCGAAGGCATATTTGTATTATATTAATTCTTTTTGATACAGTAATTATGAGAAGGACAACAAGAGATCTTCTGTTAATATGTGACTAGTGCCATTGTAAAACCTGATTTTTAATTTTTTCCCTTCATTGCTTTTAGTTGTTCCTTTGGAATTTGTGGTCTGTTTTTAAAAATCGTTTCTGATTTCTGTGCCAGTCTTCACTGGAGTTTGTAATAGCATACTGTAATTTAGGCAGCTCTGAGAAAGTCCCATGTGTAAAGTTATCTGTGTAGCGCCTGCATGATCAGAATCCAAGTCAGCCCCAGTTTCACTGAGTGCAAGATATTAACATTTTGAAATGACTTCAGATCCATGATTCAGTAAAAGCCAGCCGAACCTGGACTTCAGGGCTCCCTGCACTGCAGGCAGTAGCACATCTGTTGCATCACTTGTAACAGTGCTAATAGCCAAGACTCTGGCAGGACATACTTCAGCTGAGAAGCTCTCAAAGCCTTTGGAAGGTATGAGCAGCCTGGGCTGAAGTTTGTGCTGGTGCAGTTCCCTCTTCGCATCTGAATTGGCTGGTGCATTTCACCCAGGACATTCACAGGTGCAGTTTTGCATTTACTTCTGCTCCCAGTGTGGAGACACCATGAGATACTTTAGAGTGTTACTGTTGATTCCTTGCAGATAACACTCATCCACATACACAGCCGGTGCTCTTTTTTTATTTGAATGCCCATTACAGTCATTACTTTGAAACCAGTCTCCCAGCCTCATCACACCACAGCCAAATCCAGAGCCATGAATGAACTCACAGATGAAGTGACTCAGTGGGGCACTCCTTAGTCTATCACCAAGTCTGTCTTGGGAAATATGTATATCTAAGGATGTCTCTAAGGTGCAATATGGAATTCCAGGAAGATGGAATCCAATGGTTCAAGTACTGCAAGCAGTATGACCAGCTTTCTCTGGCAGTCCCTTTGGACTCGTTATTCCATGTTATTCCAGGCCTGTAGATCCTGAGTTGGCTACTGGGCCCTCATTCTGGGGGATGAGTCGCTGATGAGAAGCTCAGACTGTTCCTCAAACCCCAGTGTCTTGAAGCAGCTGATCGAGGAAAGCTGCTCCCCCAAGCAGCACATCCTGAGCCATGGAGGGTATTGCAGAGCACCTCAAAACATAGTTCTGTAGGTGACTAAGCAGAAACAACAGATAGGTAATATTCTCACTACTTAGTTATGTGTAGAAGGGCAAGTAATGAGGGTAAACTACAGTCCAAAACAGGCACTCTTGAGCATTCATTGACCCTCAGCAGTATGACTTTATTAAAACACATAACACCAATGAGGAGCATGAGGAACCTGCCCTTTGAAAGCACTTGAAAACCTTTTTTCAGGAAGCCAGCTCCAATGGCATTTGAAGAGAGAAGAACGCATTAACTTGCGTTCTCTCACTGGGAGCCAATGTCCTTGCAACACAAACAAAGCACAAGAAATTCCAGGGGAATTCATTCCAGGTTCACACTTTGCACTCCAGGCTGGACTCCCCCATTCCCTTGGGGAAAGTGGGTTTGTAAAGCTCAGCACATTCTCAGTGCACAGCTCACTTGCATAAGGAAACATATATTTGCCTGCCTTTACTGTTGCAAAGTTCCACTTTTTCCATAATCAGTTTTAATCATAGTACTTATAAGTTGTTTCATTTTACTTTTTTTTAATAACAGTTGATTGCCGCGTTATATAGGCAATAACCTATAAACTGGAATTGCTTTACACTCATAAAGGCTTAAAATAGCAAGTCTAATTTGTTTATTAAAAAGTGATAAAAAAAAGACAATGCCCCATGCTGAGACTTTGTATACAACCTTTCATTCTGTAGTACATCTTTATAGCTGTGTTATAAACCCCTCATAAATGGATTTTGTAGTAAAAGTGCTGACACAACTTTAACTATAGAATCTTGAACAGCAGCAATGTAATAAAAGATCAAACTGTAATGCTAGATTATAAAGAAAGAATCATAATATGCAAAACAGAGTGAAAGGTTTGCAGGAGTAATGGATTCCAATACAAAGATACTAAATATTGACAAAAGAAATAATCTGACAAAGTTTTAAACCAACCTTTGGAACATTTATCATTCAACTTTGGGGCTGTTGGTGTGCATTGGTTGGGTCCAGAGAACTGCTGAAGCTCAGCTCACTCTGGTGGGTTTGTGTTGCCCCATTTTGCCATGAACAGCTGACTGTGCATGAAGGACACTTGATTTGCACTGCAGAAGGAATCAGTAAACTGGTGACCTGAGAGAAATGTGCTTCTTTAAGGGGTCTTTAGTGAGACAAATCAGGTGTGAGCCATTCCTGCAGCAATACAAGATGGTTGCTGTCTATCCATGTTCTTGACAGCAGCTAAAACAACATCCAAGTCAATAGCAGTTGTTTGTGTTTCAAGAGAATCCTTCTGGGGTAGCATATGCCAAAAAAATTTTTACTATTGCCTCTTATTTGTCAGATTAAAGGTCTGTGAATTAGTGGGATTCATGAGGAAAATTATGACTTTAGCCAAAGGAAAATATCTAGCAATTGTGTATTGTAATGGAAATGGCTGGGGGCACTTGTGGAAGCGTTCAGACTATGTCAAGTCACTTTGTTGTTGTTCAGCTTGGATGTACCTGTAACATAGTTTACCTCATGCAACTGAAAATCAATTTGTTCTCTTCAATTCTAAGCTGCCTCTCAAATTAAGTGCTATAAAACATTTCGAATAGAACAAAGAAAGCCGGCTGAAATAGTATTTCATCTTCAGAAATAAGGGTTTGTCAAAGCCAGTCGCTTTACACGTGGCCAAGGAGAACACTGCTCATTTGAAAGGCTATTGAGAATCTGAGAGCTCATAAGTTCAAGTCCATCTGCTGCAGACTTCATGCACTACTAGCTATTACAGTAGCTTGACAATAATCTCAGCATCATCTTTTATTCCAGTCACAAAGGGCTGTCAAAAACCAAATAGTAAGAATTACTATAAACAGCAATGATTCAGTCTCAATGGCAATGGCTCTCTATATTCTAGCAATGTAATCTACTGCTCTACCCTTAAATTGGATATAGCATATGAAGTCCGTCAGCCATGCAGAAAGTGAAAATGTATATTGTCAAGGCCTTTTCTGTCTGTGAAACTGCTGATGAAGAGTCACAAAAGGAGTTTTAAATGCCCTAGAAGAAATTTCAAGTAACATTAAAGTCACAAATAGCAAATTTGACAACTCCCTCTGGACTAAGAAACCGCCTTCAAAAGTTTTATATTAGCTTCATGCATCATTGCTATAATTTATTAATGTACAGTTTTTAGTTTTTCAGAGTGCATGGCTGGGGAATGGTAACTGTAACTTCTTTTTCATGATAAACAGCTGTTGAAAGATTTGCCAATATTCCCTCCTCTTATAATTAAAAAATGCATGCATTGCTTTTCATATTTCTCTTTCCCCAAAAGCATAATAAGATACTATATTTATGATTTAATCGATGAAACCTGTTCTCTGTGGATATTATTACATTGTTTAGTTTGCTAATGTGCATATTTGCACCTAATCTATTAAAAATCAGATATCATGGCTGCATTAGGGCATATACTGTGTGAAAGCCATCTTTAAGGCTTTGACTTTTTCAGTATTCAGTAATTCTCTGGCAATTCCTATTCATCTTTGATTACAATCTCAGGAGCCTGGAAGAAAGAAACAAAATTGATAGGCAGTAAAAATACAGAATTTTGAAAAGGTCACCTGCTAGCAGGATTAAAACTTTGAATCCACCTGCTCATTATAAAGAATGTACCAAACATGAAATGGCATGACTTGAATCTGTTCTTGCAGCAGCAATTGGTTTATGTGACTACCAAATGCCATTTACCATTCTGCTGGCAGTCTGTGTGCAGAGAAGTTTCTGCCCTGGCTGAGTATTGATTGTGCCAACAGCTGGTGCATGTGCTGTTCTAAGGAAGGACATTTTAGATTGTCCAGCCCCTGTAGCTGCTGAAATTCTTAATGCAGTCCAGTTCCTGCCCCCTCCTAGTACAGCGTCTGTCCTGCTGGTTTGCATCCGAGTTTCTCCATGACCCATCTGACTCTATTTCCAGAGCCCACAGTCTGTCCTTGACCTTTTGTCCATCTCTGTGTATCATGGCAGCCAAAAGGCCATGGTGTTGTTTCTATGAAATATGATTGAATTATAGGATCCTTAATTTAACCATACGACAAAACTCGGCTCTGGTGATATCCCTTCAAAAGGGAAGTGTTGTTCAGTTAGAGGCCTGACAGAAGTACTTTAGAAGTTAATTAAATGTAATGATGTTCTTAATATGTATTATGGTCAAATTTTTCATTTGACCTTAAGCAGCTCTCAGGGTAGAGTCAGGTAAATGGCAAAGGGAAAATCTACCATTTTCTGTTAAGTTCCACCCAAAGTATTGCAAAGGCAAGATAGCCCATGTGCCAGATTATTCCTTCTAAACTCAATGACAAATTCTTGATTTCATTTCATCTTTTGTGTCCCAGTTATTATGAACAATCTGGTTTTTGGTAATAGTTATTTGAAATCCTTATCTCTGTTGCTGAAATAGAGTGCAGTAACTGGCAACAGTTGATCCATGGTGCGGTGTGATTTAGCTACTGATACAGAAATGTAACACTTTTCTGCTTCCTTGCATCGCTGCACATAACACTTTCTGCTTCCTCTTGTGCCTCCCTCAAGGATGGATTCTTGTACCCTTGCAACTCCTTGCTAGTGTAAAGAGTTCAGGAGGCAGCCCTGAGGATTCTGCATTAAAAACCCTGGGTTTTGTCTACAAGCTCACATTGCCCTTAAAGATGAAGTGAAATTTATCTGTATCAGAGTTAGAGAAGAAGCCTTCAAAAGATAATTGAAGGAGAAATGGAGTCACTGCACAAGGGAATATGAAGTGGAAATGTGTGTGAAATATAAAGAGAGTGACAAGTATTTTTCATTCTTTATGGTCTTGTTTTAAATACCTTTCATTTCATGATACCATTACAAAAAAAGGAAGGTGGAACAACCCCCAGTTTTGGGCTTTGACACTAAGTCATTGTTCTGTAAAAGCAGTAATCTAATGTTCCTGGCCCCAGGCTGTTCCAGCACATAGTTACACTGATAGCAGAGAACAAGGATAGAAGTCATTTTGGCTTCTCTTCTGCCATAAATGAAGCAGTTCTAAATGTTTCAAAATGCTTGCCCAGTACCTTAGATCAGCACAATAACCACAGCTATCATAATAATTACCCAGGGACAGATAAACTAAGGACACAAGCAAATGTTTACTGTGCAGGCATTTAGGCCATGGTAAATTATAACAAAATAAAGTAATATTAAGTTTTGTTTTCATGGCACTGGCCTCAGGAATTGCTGTGCATCCAGCAACTCCATCCTCTACCTTTTCCCTCACTCTAGTGCATCTTGTCTACTCATTTGGAATAAACAGTCAAGATATGCTGGCATTTCTAGCCAGAGTTCATGTTCTGGTTACACTGGCCCAGTTTTGAGGTAATCCCATTGGTTTCACTGGACCAACAGTGATTTAAACTGAATGGATCTTCCAGGAGCTTATCTTCAGATCAGGGCTTGGCAACGTGGCAAAAACTCCTTTAGATCTACCTGGATGTTGCCTCTATTAACTCTGTGTCTGGGACCCAGCAAGTTTTGATTTTACTGAGAGATTAAAGTGAGAAAGGGGAAGAGGACAGACACCACTTCAATTTTATCATAACTTCTTTGGGACTGTGTCTTGGGTGGTGACTACCCAATCTGAACATAGCATGAGGATCATAAAGGCTTTTAATTATGTCTCTGTAAAGCATCCTACTCAGAAGTGGGTTTCTCCTGACACTCCAGCTATGTAAGAAATTAGTATTTTTTGCTTTCTTCAGGATATGGGTAGATCACAGAGAAACCAGTAGAGATATACAATTGAATTAGGACAGTTTGGTGTTTTGCTTTCCACATGTTCTGTCAGTTTATTTTCTTGGACCTCACTACTTTCTTTCTAGCATATGTCACTACTTTAGAGGGGCAGGAAGCACAGTCTGCTGTGATATGAGCTCCATTCCTCCTTTATTTTAGAAATTGTGACATAACAAGTGGATACAAACGAAATAAAGGCCATAATCTGTTCACAGTTGCAAATTAGGTAAAATGACTGAAATTGTTCAAATAAAAGCAGGTGGCTTTTACCCTATCATGAACTAGTAAAAAAATTTCAGGAAGTGATGAGGAGGTTCACATATTTAGATGGCTATCTAGACCTTTACCTGTTGGAGTAAAGAAAAAAAAGTTGCATGAAATCTATTTTATTGAAAACATAATGACAATCTTAGCTCAATTGACATGAATTTTGTGATCTATAAACTGAAGTATTCCTTTAGTGCTGAAGGAGCACTTGGCCCTGCCTCCTTATTTCACCTCCCACCACCCTCTACCCACTTCCCAAGGCAGACAATGCATAGCTCACACCTCCATGTAACTGGAGATACAGAAGGTGCCAGGAATACCCTTAGTGAATTTCTGAAACCATTTTGTAAGTATCTGACACTTTTTAATCTGTGTATCCTTGTCTTATGATTGCAGAACAAATAATTAAGTGCACTAATTGGTATTGTGATAGTGCTTTTATTTAAGTATTTAAAAAAATAGTAAGTGGGGCGCTGAAGTTCTCCTTTGGTTCACTCCACGTTTTGCTTTGCCCTCCCATTAAAATCACTTTTGCTGCTTATTTGTCATTAATTTTCTCCTCATCTGCAGTGCTCTCTCTGCCTTCTTGCTGCTGTTCTCGTTGTTTGTCCTGTTCACTGTAGTGGCTCCTGCTCCTCTGTGGGGCTGCCTCAGGTGGTCAGAGCTGCTGTGTTCTGGCAGTGAGTGTGCAGATGGACAGGGAGCTCCTTGGGAGGGCTGGGATGATGTGTGATGTCACAGGCAGATCTGGGCACCTTTTGATCCAAGGTTACCTGGTGTCCAGCCTCACAGGGCATTGGAAAGCAGAGGAAAGATTTACATAATATGTGCAAGCACTCTCAAAATAATGATAGTTCTAGAGGAGATGAGCTTTCTCAGAGAATTCCTTCTTCCATTCAGCTTCTCAGTCCTGCCTGATTGAAGTCCAGACACTCAGATGGGATGGAGATGTCTGGCTGGGCATAGTTGCACACAGCTGGAAATTGGTTCATTTTTTCTCACCTACTTTCCAAAAGTTTCATGCTGATACAGAATAACCTGGAGAGAATCCTGGGCCAGGTGAGAGCTTTGAAGGTCAAGAAACAGATGCTCGGGAGGAACTCTCATTAAATACAAACGGAGCAGAACTTTTCATTGAATTAAATTTAAAGCCCATATAAACATCAGGGACTAATTAATGGTGCAAGAAACACAATAATCACTTCTTTGCACACGTGACACACCATGCATACCACTACAGCCAACATCCTGTTGAATGAACCCAGTGTTCAGTAAGAAGCCTTAGAATAGCCCTGCTCTTAGCTTTCCAAATTAAGAATTTTGTTTGGTGTGGGCAGCTGAATGCATACACATATTTAGGCCCTTTTTTAAGCTTTGCATCAACATTACAGACAAGATACAGACTGACCGTGTCACTGGGAGGAGGTTTGCAGAGTGACTCACTGTTTTATTTCTAATTTGGTAGAGTATCATTTCCCCTCCACCTGCACTAGGGTGCCATTGTAAGCAGCTGAAATGATTGCTTAAATAAGCAGGATAATGTTAGATTTCCCAGGCTAATTCACTGAAATCTGCAGTGCAGTCTTGATTCTGGAGCATGAATCATGCAAGAGAAAATATGATCTCTCATAAGTAAATGATTTTTCTAAGAAGTGTGATCCAGAAGAGAGCATTACCCAGTTACCCAACCATAGACCTTCTGTGGTAACATCTCATGGTCTCACCACCATGTAGGCAAAAAGCTATGAGCCAGTAAGTGTGGTTTCAAAAACTGTGTGATTTTAGAGCACATTGTTCCTTTCCTGTGGTTTCATTTTAGGTGAGTGCACATGAGCAATTACAATTCTTTCAATAGATAATTGGCTTTAATGGTATTCTTAGTTGTAATTATGAAACAGCACTTTGACTGCTCATACAATGGCTGTAGGTGCAGTAGTGTCAAGAATCCCCTAATCTGGCTGTAAAGCAATTCTTTCAAGATAAACTTTAATGCTCTCCATGCCTGTACATCATTTTCCCGTCTTCTACCATGTGAAAGAACAGTCAAAACTATTTGTTCATCTTAAATGAATGTAGTTCTCATGTTGGTTTACAGTATACAGTGCTCTGACTGTAACTGCTTTACTACATTTCAAATGCTTGTTTTGGTAGGTATGAATCACAGAAAGTACTGACAGCCCATTAGAACTGGGCCTATAAACACTGCTTTGGGTTTACCAGGCCTTTGCAGGAGAAGATACAAATAATACAAAGTGAAAACACTTTATACTTCTTTCTCGTCTTACTCTGAGTAATGCCCAAACTAATATCCCTTCTTATTATTTCCAGTTGTTTTACACAAAGGCTGTTATATTTAAGGCCAGAATATGTGCAGCATATGTTAAGCTATTTATAGATTTACAATTACCTCATCAGACAGAATCAGGCAGATGGTAAACATTACTACCAGGCATAAGTACATTTAGAATCAGACATTTAAATAAATTCAGATCTGTCTCAAGCTTATTTAAAGGGTTTTATCTCTTAAGCCATTTGAGGTGTCTGGTTTTGCTGGGTGTATTTGTATCACATTCAGATATCGGGCTGTATGACAAACAGTCTATAGATAGCCATAGCAATCAGATTACATTAATTCTTGTTTTTTGAACTTGACATGGCCAATTGGACTAGTAAGCCAAATTAATTTGAAAATAAAGAGAATGAAACTTTTAGATTGAAAATGATAATGGCTGACTTCTTTTATGGTGTTGAAAGAGTATACATGCTTCAGGGAACATCAATTGGTCTCTCTCTAAAGCTGAAAGACGGCATATAGAGATTAAAAAACTGACAAAGATACATGCCAGAAGGCCAAATTATAATCTTTCAACTTCAAAACCCCAGGCTATAGTTGAGTTTCTTGCAGAAGAACAAAAATAAGAGTTCAAACTAGATCTGAGAATTGAGTGAGCATTTTAGTTGAATGTGATTAAAGTTCCCCCAGATTGCTTAAAAACATTTGCATTCTTCAAGACTGTTATTTTTTTAAAATATGTGTACAGTTAAATGTTGTTGACAGATGAAACCAGAAAAAGTCAGAAAAGCAGATTTTGTCATTTGAATTGAGCTACCTGGGTTTGGGCGTTCTTTTATCTGTCAGGACTCATTTTCTGTGTTTCTTCAGAGCTCCTCATCTGATGCACTGTGATGCAAATCTGTTAACCTGCTTTTTCTTCGGATGGCAGGGAAAGAATGCAATGATCCAAATTCTGCCCTTTATTACTACAGTGCTAATCTAGAGCAATGCAGTGAAAGTCAAAGCAATTCCTTCAGAACAGCTGCATTGTAGCTGAAAACAGAATTTGGCCTGAGGTCTCTTCAAGACACAGTCTGGGCCAGGGGCCCAAAAATGCAATACAAACCAGAGGAAGTACAAAATGATATATCCAGAAATCTGCTCTCTTAAGGTAGATGGCACTCCCCCTCCCCCAGATGCTGGCTGCAGGAAGGGGATGTGTGACTTCCACGTCAGCACTGTGGTAACATCCTCTTCTGTGCAGCAGCTGGTAAAACAGCAGGAGTAAAGTGCTGGCCAGGGGGAGATTGCTGGTGCCCTGGGGCACACTGGCACAGGCTGCAGAGAAGGAGCTCTTCCAGCAGGGACAAGCTCCCAAAGCCTGTCCAAGGTGCCTGTCCCAGTCCCAGCCCTGGCCAGACCCAGTGAGCTGCTGACAGCTATTGGCATTTTCCTAAAGCATCAACTGGCTTGATCTACAAAGTGCCCAGGACCACTGCCCCTGGGCACCCAGGAACAGAGCAGGGCCATGGGAGCCTGCACAGAGCCCACAGTGCTCGTCTATGCTGCAGTGCTGGGAGCAGGGCAAAAGGTGAGCACAACCTCTACCTCCATGAAAGAGTTCATGCAGTTAATTCTGCTGTGTCTGTCTGTGCTATCACACACGGCCCTCTTCATCAGCCTTAGGTAAGTATTTCTTGCTGGTAGCTGATCTGGAAAATGAATATCCACTAGGACATGCCCACAGGCTGGAGCTGTACCTCACTGATCAGTCAAATCATCCAGCCTTTTCAGATACCCTCTGGATTTTTTCAGTGCTGAACTTTACTCTTAAGTCCAGGATGTACTCCACTCTCTACTTGAAGGGTAATTGTTTGTACATGTCTGTCTTCGAGTATTTTCTGAGGCTCTAGTTACTCTTTGAAAGGTCTTATCGTTATCCCAGAATTATAAGGCACAGAGTAGTTTTGCACACCTACAAGAAAAGAAATGGTGATGTATTTGCAAGCATTTCTAAGATGATTATGGTAATTTGCCATGCCAATTGCCACATAACTGCTAGGGTGTTGGAATTTTTTTTTTTTTTCAGATTTGCCCTGTAACTGTATTCCAAAACCTAAGCTTTTTCTGTAACTCTAAACCTTCAAGTTTTACAATATAAAAAATAAAAATTTGAAACACTAAATTTATCTGAATGTATGAGGGGATAGTGAGCATTGTTGTGATAGCACAGGCATTGAGAAGGGTGATGAGGAAAATAAGTATGAGTGGGGACACTGCTGTGTGATAGCAGCCTCTGCACCTTACTGTGGACACCTGCAGAACATTATCATTATCAGAGAGAGCCACAGAACAGCTCACATTGGAGGGGACCTTGAGAGATCATCTAGTCCAACCTTCTGTGGAAAAGGGAGCCTAAATAAGATTTTCTAGCACCCTGTCCAATGATGTCTTGAAAACCTCCAGTGACAGGAACTCTACCAGTCCTGGGGAGGTTGCTTCCATGAAAGATTACTCTTACTGTAAAAAATTTATTTCTTATATCAAGATTAAGTAGCTTCGTATTATATTTTGATAGAGACTGCACAGGACACGCAGCCATCCTAGACAGCCTGTAGACATTCAACAGCAGATACAGATTACCATCCCTCTTCCTGCATATTATGAGATAACTCACAAGATATCTTTATTTGGTCCATGAGTGTGTTAAATCCTAGACAGAATTGAGTCTGAATACAAATAACCTTCATCCTGCAGCAAGTGATAAATATGAATTGTTTGTTCAGCACTGTCATATCTATCAAACTCTATTGTTAAAAATTCAAAGAAGAGTTAGTGTGAAACTTACTAATGTGTTTAAATGTTATACTTGATTTCATTAAATATACTTGCAGGTCTGTCTTTGGATATATAGAATTGTCTGGGGGCTTTAGACCTTTTTATTCCATATAGCATTAAGGTGCTAACCCTAATCTCTCCTGCCAAAGATGAAGAATGAACATTCTTTTGGAGAAACTGGCTGCTTGTGGCTTGGATAGTGTACTGTTCACTGTGTACAAAGACCTGTAGATGTGGCACTTGGGACATGGTTTAGTGGTGGATTTGGCAATGCTGGGTTAACAGTTGGACTCTATGATCTTAAAGGTCTTTTCCAACCTGAACAATTACAGGATTCCCTAACTCTCTTATTATAGGTGTCTCAATCCTCATTCCTTGTTGTTTCAAATTCATTCTGCTCTTGTATTGCTGTACTTTGAAACTTTCCCTTCATCTTCCATTGCCTTTTTAATAACTGAAACCATATCAGGAGGGGAAAAGAAAGTAAAAATTCATGAAACTTCCAGATAAAAGAAGCTTACCTCCAAAATCTCCCCAATAGTACGGATAAATTATGGTGAAATAGAAAGCATAGATTAGTCTTGCTAATTTTAAATGGATTAATACTGCATGTAGTCAAACCCTAAATATTTGGATTTGTGATCACACTGCAGGTTGTCACTATGGAATCAATAGTATCACCATACTGATATGCAGAAAACTTCATTTATAGAGTCAGGTTTTGTCATGTTCAATTTATTTCTGATAAGAATGCTGCTTTTTCTTTGCTGGTAAGGAAGCTCTTGCTAAATAACTAAACCATCATTTCTTCCTTCATGTAAATATAATAAGCTTTAATTTAGAAAAAGCTGGTCAGTATTATTTAGTCTTCCTTTAGTAAGTTGTCAAAATAATTGCTGAATGTAAGTTAATCATTTTGGTCCTTGATGTGTTTAGCCTGTTTCTCATTAGTTGCTCTAATTTGTTTTTATGTAGTTAAGAGCAGCATACTTTGATCTGAGATTGCTCTATTTCATTCAGTATCTTTAACTGCTAATGAGTGTAATTTTAGTGATAAAAATGGTTCCTAGCAGAAGTGTTGTTTCAAAGTCTTTATAAGGAAATTAAGGAATTTACTGTTTGTGAAGAGAGCTAATCTTAGGGTGGTTATGAATCTGGAAGAGAAAGGGTGGAAGTTACTTAAGTTATCAGTAAAGCAGCAAGGGCCCTTTTATCTGAGCATTTGAATAAGAACTCTGAAGAGAAAGGAAACTTTCTGCTTATAGATCCAGAAGTTTTCTGAGGAATGCAAAAAGAACTATGTTTGGAGAAATTGAAGGAAACATTTGTGTTTTATCAAGTAATTATGAATACTTCAAGTAGTGTAGTCTCTGGATTGCATTCAATATAATATAGTTTTGAAATGTCCAAAACCAATAACTGTTTTCAAAGGAGTTCAGCTCACTTCTAGGTCCTTAAGTGAGTGGGAAGTTTGGAAATCTGGCCAGTGGTGTCACACTGAGAACTTCAAGTGGTTAAATGCTTTGAAAGTCTGTCCTTAATCTTGTGCCAAATGGGAGGTGAGCTCTTTTGATAATTTGGCCCAGAGTTTTGTAGTTAAAAGATTGGTTGCAAGTCTATTTGGAAAAGTGGCCTTTAATGAAATTCCTAAACTTAATTCCCAACTTTTCTCTATTACCAAATGCAGTGGTAGGAACAGGAAGCCTTCTCTAATGCTAAGATTCATAACTAGGTCTGTTGAAAAAAGTTCTGGAGTTTCTTTCAGGTTTTTTTACAAGATATACAGTGAAAATGAACTGTTCTAGTGAGGGTAGCAGTAAGCTATGGAATCTTTCAAACAGTGTACATTACTTTCTGAAATTCAAGGAAAACTACTTTTTGGTTTTTTTTTTTTTTTCCACAATTATGCAGGCTCCATGCAGAGCATAAAGCATAAATCAGGAGAAGAGTTTGCATATTTTGTATGTCAGCTGCAGACATGAGCAAGAACAATTTACAGAAATTCTAGGACATGAAGCCAGAAAATATACCTTTTGTCTCCAGCAAAAATGTTTGATTTTAAATGAAAATTGATGAGAAGAGATGAAGGAACAAAAGAGATGTGAGCAATCTCTTTGCACTCTGTCTGCCACAGAATCTAGGGAAAGTCCCTGGAGATACAAAAAGATATGACATGTCTTTTGCACTATGCACAGCCTTTTGGTTGTTGCTGCTGAAATTCTTGGTGCTGTCTTTTTGCCAAAAAAAGTCTTGAATGATAGAAATTATTTATTTGCTCTATTTACCAAAAGTAAGGTTGCTCGATACTGGCAGAAGAAAGCTGCTGCTGTGCCATAGAGGAGCCTCACAGATGAATTACATTGTACATATCTGATAGAACATGGATGTCTCAGCTGTGTGCTGACAAATGTAACGTGGCATACACATCAGTTTGGAGTGAAAAAAGCCTGTTGCCATTTCGTTTTCAGATGTAATAACTCGTTGTGCTGGTGCAAACCAAATGTCTTCAATGATAAGCCAACCTGCCCTAGTTTTCAAGGCTGAATGGTAACTCCAAGATTAACAGCAGGGCTATTTTCTGAATATATTCCTGTCTATCTTGATATCACTGATGATATTAGAGTCATCAAAAAAGGGAAATATTTAGCCTGCCATAAGGAGAAGTGTGTGACAGGAACCTATCTTGCAACGGAGAGATTTCACAGCTGGGAAAAGCTGAGTACTGTTCCCAGAGGCAGGGCTTCCTGCAGAGGCCTGGAGACTGCAAGGCTGCTGCTCCATGTCCCAGTAAGCTGCACATGCAGCAATAAATTGTGCCCTAGGATGGCTGATTCTGTTAATTGGGATTGGCAGGCACAATGGGGCTATGATCAGAGTCACATTAAAATGATGCATACTGACTGGGCTGAAAAAACACCCACATCAGGACAAGCCCCTAGTGACATTCCTCATTTTTAAGGATATCTGAGAGGACACCACTAAATGTATTCCTGGTTTTCGTTCATGATTACTAAATAGGCTAATTAGAAATATTAGATGTAGGCTATTTGATTCCTAGAGATCCTAGCACCTGCAAATAATTGTATGAATTGAGGCATGCATTAGCCTGCCATATATATACAGTAAACAGTAACCAGAACCTTTGCAGAAATACACAATTGCTGAATTTTAACTGGATAAGTAATTAATGGCTGCATTTAAAATGGTCATCAAGGAAAACATAGATTGGTTTTGAGACCCGGAGTTTATGTACTTTATTCTGGGAGGAAAGCTGAAATGTCATGATGGCTAGAAGAGGTCTCCACATGAGAGGTTTTCCTGTGCATTTTTTTATTTAAAACTCAAGCTCCTGGGTGACACCACAAGCAGATATGTGTAGAATTTCTGAAGGTGTGGAAATTACAACACCAAGGTTGTGACTGCATGGTGGTTCAGAAGAGGGGGAGTTGGAAATCCCTTAAGCTAGCCTTGCCTGTGGAAATACTGTCACATAAGGCCCACTCTGAGGCTCAAGCAAAATGCAGTTTGACATTTTTAAAATGCACATTCTACTAAACCGAAATCCAAACTCTCTATCTTGCTCAAAAGAATGCAATTCACATATATAAAAATAATGACATTACAGATCATTTATTTGGGCTGTAAGGTAAAACCGGCTGATATATCTTGATATTTAGGTATCATCCAAATAGTTAGCTGTGGGTCCACATTGTATTATAGGATTTCTCCACAGGAAAGGTAATTTTATGAATAGATCAGTGCCATTTCAGCATTGCTTCATGACAAGTGTAGAAATTTGCAAGTTCTCCAGTGGTGGCAGGTTCTGCCTCCCTGGGAATGTGCCTTCCCACAGCCTCTCACTGCATGGTCACACAGTGACTCAACCAACTGCACAAACTTGTGCTTACTCTTAGTCCACTCTTTAGAGAAGTGTCAGCACCTTCTGGAACTTTCAGGTATCCCTAAAATTACTCTTTGATGACCATGGCAGTGCCCAGGGCTTCACGAAGAAGCCACCACTGCACATCTGAGTGCTCACAGCACACAATGAGTTGGCCACAAGGTAGGCTCCAATGTCAGCTGGTACTTGAAGGCTGCCACAGCCCTTTGGACCCAGCTCCACTCTCACAGCCAAGATCCAAGTGTCATTCTGGGCATAAAGGTGCCTAAAGATGGGTCAGGATTACAAGGCTGGCACCTGAGGATATAGAGTGTCCATGATCTCAGAGGCCATCTGTCAGCCGTGTGGAAACTGGGATCCTTCAACAGCTCCTCAGCTGAACCCCAGCACCTACAGTTCTTCCAATTCACACTCAGAATTCTGAGTTGGAAGGGATCCACAAGGTTCATCAAGTCCAGCTCTCAAGTGAATGGCCCATGCAGGGATCAAGCCCACTGCCTTGGCATCATTAGCACTCTGATTAACCAGCCGACCTAATCCCAGGGTCCAACATGGCCACAAGCAAGGGAGAATCTTGGCTTCTGTAACACAACACCAATGTGCTAATGTTCTTTCAAGGATTGCAATTGCACCATAGAATAAATTAGACTGCATTGTGAATTTCATGGCTAATTTCAAGCACATGAGTAATGCCGGTGAAGATTTTGGTGCTTTGCAGAACAAGAGTCTTGAAAAAGTTTCGATTTCTGGGAAAGTTTCCACTGTTTTTTCTGTAAAGTTAGCTGAATTCGCTGAGGCAAGAACAATGGAGCAAGTGTAACTTATTCCAAGTAAGGGCAGCAGTGTATAGTGCACAATCACAATGTGATCTTTAAACACCAGAGCGATTAAGTCAGGGACTAAAAATCAAGACGTTCCCATCTCTCCCCCTTCCAAAGAAGATAATTCAAAAGAAGGCAAATGGTTTTGCTTCTGCCTTTCTCCAGGCTATGGCCAAACATAGATTTTAGCATAAAAGGATTTTTGAAGATCTTTTAGACTGTGTGAAGTGACAAGGTAGAAGGAAATTGTTGTCTCAGCCATAACTTTCAAGTCTTTATTAAGTTACATCTTGAATTTCTTTTTAATTTCTGTTAACTGTAAAGTGTCAACGTCGGAGTTTTAAATTATAAATAAAATGTTTGGTTTGACATATTTAATAAGATCTCATATCAACAGCCTGTCTGAATTGTTAATAGTTACCATAGCAACTTCACAATTTTTTTCTCAGTCATTATTTTCAGCCTTTGGTCACATCATTTTAAAAGTTTGGTTTCTGTGATAGCATAGCTTAGTTGCAAATTTATTCATACCATTCTTTTTTTTTAAAGGGCTACCCATTTCCTGCAGAAGTGTCAAAGTTTCGAGCAGTTGAAAGCAAACTTGCTGTTGCTTTTACAGCACTACACAGGCAGTGGCTAAAATAATGGTTTGGGACTAAACAAGAAACGAGCTGAGTGTGTGGTTGATAAACTGGCTTGTGGGTAACTCTGATAACCTTGAAAATGTTCCAAGTCTGAACTGTGGGATTATCAGGTTTAGGCTTTAATGTCTGTAGATTCCAATTTTCCATCTATAAATACTTGGAGAAATGTAACTCTTTGTATGTAGAACTGCTTTTCTTCCCCCTCTGTGCTCACTGCTTTGTATATTGAACTGGATATTTCAACCAACTTCTTGTGGTCCTCTCTTCAACCACCCATCTGGGTCCCTCTTTAGGTTTTCCATCAATCCAAGATCCAGCTACACAAGATGATTTTTTTTTCTCTCCATGACATTTCAAGGCAGTTGAGATAATTTTTGAAATTCAAGAGTAATTGTCACAGAGGATATTTTGCAGTGGTAAAAAACTATATTTGAACTTGTTTTGATAAACTTCATTTATCTCAGAGTATTTGTTTCATGCCATTTGAGAAACATACAATTAGTAGGCCTTTAAGGGATGTGTCATAGTCCAGATTTCTTTTTCTGAGCTTTGGGGTATTTTTGAAGGATTAGGAAGATTTGGTTTTTTTGATGTAGTAGGTGAAGGCAGTGGTTCTTTTAATATTTTTTTTCTTTTTGTGGGTGGAATATTATTGTCAATTATGCTGCATTGATTGAATAAGGAAAGGTTTAATTATTAATCTGTGAGATTCACAAATTTTCTTTGGACGTGTGCCAACTATGAATGGGTGGCTGTAACTAAAAGTGAATATGTGAAGCAAATAAAGGCACAGTCAGTGAGCTTTACTTGCTGTTTCACCTCAGATGATCCTTTCTTTGGCTCTGTTCCACTCCTTGGGGTGACAGCACACTTCATCCCTTTCGTCCTGATATTTTTCAAATCCCACACACCCTCAAATGTTTTAGTACTTACATCTAACTAAGACATTCTTTATGCATACTGCTTCTGGCATGTCCCACAAGTTCCCTTTGTATCAATTTTACTTTTGTCTTTGATTTGGTGTCCTTACATCTATGCCTGCCATCTTCCAATAATGACCAACATCCATTCACCTCTCATCTACCCCATCCACTTTCCCAAATATTGTTTTGCTTATAGACAAAATTATCACAATGTGGATATATAAAATCTTCAACTCAGCCACATGGACAATCTTATGCTAATGATCCCAAGTTCTTTAAAGCTTTGACCTAGCAATGTTTAACTATTTTTGTCGTAACGTATGGAGTCCACAAATAGTTAGAAATACATCATATTTTCTTTGTATTTTTTCTCTATACATTTGTCTACACAGTGGTCTTTTTGTGAGTCTTAAAGTAGGATTAAATCTCTTAATAAGCAACAATTTCTTACACATTGTGTCTCCCCTAAGACACAGAAATAGTAAGAAATAGAAATGCTTCCAATGCACCTTCTCTGCTATATACAATAGCAAATATTTTCATTCTTTTTTAAATGCTCCTAGAAGCATGTGAAGGCAACTCAAATGTTGAGCATTGAGTGTTGTACCTGTTAGCACATGTTGCATAAACTTTGATTGGTTAGCTGGATTTTATTGGCATCCCACTGACACATCAGATAACACAAAAAGCAGAATGGGCCCCACTTCACCCAGATGATCAGGTACTGCTTCTCAGAAGGGCTGAGCACTGGAGGGGAAAAACCCAGAACAACCTTGAACTGCTTTGCCTGTTGCTTGCTGTTTCTGTTCCTTCCCTGGCACAAATCCATCTCGGCATCATTGCAGCCTTCCAGAGGGTGCTGCTATGGACACAGGCAGAAAAGAGCCAAGTGTGAGGTACAGAAAAAGCAAAAACAAAAAAGGGGTACCCTTGACCAAAACAAAGAGCAAAAATGTGATGGGTGCTATGGGTACTACTGCAACAGCTCTACAATTTCAGTTTAAGTCCTGCCACAAACATGATTTTTCTACTGCTCTTCCAAAAGCGTTGGAAAAAACCCTTAGTCTTTAAATAGCTAAATGTTACATCTGCAAATCATCTGTGGAAATAATCTGTCTGTATTTTAAAATGGAGGAGTATTACCCACGTCTGTTTCAAGAGCTCAGGCTTTAAACTGTTTTACTCTGCAGCTGTATTCTCCTCATCCCCCAGAAGAACAGCCAAGAGTGAAATGAGACAAATGAACGGAGTTTGGTGTGCATGCATTCTGCAAAGTGCTGCTTGGAGTATAGCATGGAAGGGTATCTAAGTATTTTAACAGATCTGATCTTCTTTCTGAATATCTTCACTCTTAAAGCTGCTTTCCCTTTAAAATAAGAAATAAGAAATACTTTCCATGTCTGTTGAAATCTGTTTCTTTCTGCACCCTCACAAGCCTTTTAAGGGCTTTGTTGGTTAAAAGACTATGCAGTAATTACTTTTGTTACTATAATACTGTGATAGATGAGACTAGGTGTACCTCCCATACAGATTCATCACAGAAAGGTACTGTTCATATTCAAGGATATTTTGAAGATCGTTTTCCAAATGTAAAATCCCACAGAGCTCTATGTATCAAGTCTTGTAATTTTGTGTCCTAAAATAGCTTTGACAAAAAAAATAATTGAAATAGATCAGCTGGCCTGCACCACACAGGAGAGGACTATCAACAGCCTGGTCTCCTCTGTCTCCTTGTAAAAAAAAACACACAGGGTAGGGTAGCAAGAACAGCCTCAGCTGCAGACCCAGCTGTAGCAATGGCTGAGCAAAGACAGAGTGCTGGGGAGCTACCAGTTAGTTCTCTCTGGCTGTCCTGGCCCAGGAGGGGTGTGACAGCCCTGGACCACTGCCCTTTCCCAAGAGCTTCTGTGCCACACGAGCCCTGCTGCCCTGTACAGTGTCACTGGCCAGACGTGACATTCTGCACACAAGGTCACCACAAAGTGCTGTGGGAACCTAAAGGCAGTGGGATGGTTTGTGTGCTTGGGTGGGAGGGATGAGGACAGCCTGCGGGCTGGCTCTTGTTCAGATCTGCCTGCATTGCAGTCATTTCTTTGAGTGATAAAGAGAAGTTCACATGTTGCAATTCCAACTCATCCATAAATACTCTCAGGCCAGTGCCAGGCAGCATCCATGGCTTCCCAAAGGTGAATTTGCACGCAGGAATTATTTAAGCACTAACACATTGCTGACATTGCTGGTGCTAGTGCTGCCTTTGGGCTTCTCTCACTTCTCCCCAAGGGACAAGCCCAGTGAACAGCTGGTGCTGGGTCTCAGGAGCTCAGGCATGGGATGAAGCTGTGTGTGCAGGGATGCATGCCCTACTTGCAGGCTGCACAGAGTGGCACAGCATGGCACAGCTCCAGGTGCCTCCTGGCTGTGCCCAGGACAGCTCCCACAGAACTGGAAGGTATCAAGTGTGCAGGTGGGGCTGGCAGCTCCCCTGTGTGTCAGTCTCTTGATCTGAAATTGATTAGTGGGATTTAAAAAAAAAAAAAGATGTAGGAGATTGATTTGCAAATTAAGGTAAATCAAGCTAGCTTGCTACATTATCCATCATTTTGTGAATAAAGTGGACATATATTGACTTATATTGTATCTTCTGGTAGCTCTTCACCACTCAAAACATGACTGGATAGACAGTGTCTTGTTCTTGAGGACATAAGTTCTTATTTAGACTTTTCATATCTTGTGTTGTTGATTGCCTTCTGTCATATCCATGTTACATCAATTCCTGTGCTGGTGTGGCTGAAGGTCAACAAAATAATATCACATAGTTGTAAAACCAGAAGGCAAATACACCTGTCTTTGGATGAAATATTGAACCTTCTATCAGCTCAGATAGCACACAGTCAATCCCAGTTTAAGGCAGATAGTTAGGATTCTGTTATCTGTTAAAAGGGGGTAATTTTCTCTAACCTTGAACCATCCATAGGGACTGAATACCGGTCCTCTCTATCTCTAATTGGTGCACTGCAGATGTGGCCAGTAGTTTTGTACATTTGTCCCCCCACTATGAAAGATAAAAGAAAAATAGTTATTGCATAATAATCATCATTCCATCTCCTCAGCTCCCCAGGAAGGGACTGAGCACATGTGCAGAACAGGCCAGGCAGCATGAAGAAACCTTAGTGTAAGGGAGAGGGAATCTGTCCCTTTCTGCCAGCAAAAGAACAGGAAATTGGACAAAATGGTTATCACAAATGCATGCTGACAATGGAAAACAGTTTGCAATGATGCTTCCACCATTAGGCCTCATTCAAGAGCAATCTATAACACAAAAGTCATTTTGGATGATTGCTTACTTATTTTTCTGCTCTGTGTACATTAGCCAGAATTTTTAGTATGTTCGTGGTGGGTTTTTTGGGGTTGGGTTGCTTTGTGCTTTTGCTTAGTTTGAGGTGGGTTTTTGGGGGAGAAAAGGGAATTTTGTTATTTTTTTACTGAAGATCGTCCTTGTGGGGCCCTTCTAGCTCAGCATTTTCTGTAATTCTGTAAAATAATGCAGACAAGTCTAAAGGACTTGTTGAAGGTACACATAGGACCACATATTTTAGAGCCCTCAGCCCAAGAACATTGAACACCACACCTTCAGGAGTCAGATTATTTTCAAACTTAGTAAAATCTAATTTCTTTTCCCCTCAGCCAAAACAGACTTCACAGAAACCTCCCACTCCACATGCAGTCCCTCAGCCTTTGTAGGAACCACCTGATCTCTTCCCACCTGGACCTGATAATTGAAAAGAGCTGGCTGGCCCCAAGCCCTGTGGTTCTTTATGAGGCAGACCACCCCCAACACTCATACTTTTTTCTCAAAACAACTTACGTTTTTTGGAGGAGGAAGAAACTCTTAAATGAAAGATGGCAAACACTGTAAAAAATACCAAGTTCCAAAAAACATGTCTAAATTTTTAGGAGCTGTAAGATATTCACAGATGGTTTTTTTGGAAAGTAGAGATGACAGCACCTGTGCATATCCATGTACATGCAGGCACAACTGCTTGATGGGACTGGTCAGATTCCTGTGAGGAGACATCAGGTAAAAACCACAGGAGGTGTATAATCCTCCTCGTGTTTCAGACATATAAATGGGGACCTGCTCACTTCTTTCCATTTTGTACTGCTCTAATACAGTGTCGTGAAAGGGTTCAGAGAGATGGAGTCCAAATGATGAAAATTTGATGGCCTGTCCCACTCTCTTTCTGACTCTTCTTAGCACTATCTTTCATGGCCCCAAAATGAATTGTGAATGCTGGTTTTAGATACTAAGAACATAGTATCACCTTTCTTTTTCTAACCTAGAGATTTTTCCATTTCTGCCTTGGTGCTCTCCTTCTTTTATGGAAATTCATCCCTATGAAGGAAAAAGGCACCTAACTATTCTACAAGTAATATACAGCAGTCATAGAAACAATTATAGTTAAAAAAATTTTCAGAGGGATCCTGATCCTGGTAATACTCTGTTAAAACACCCAGGAATCCAAGAAAAGGACAGGTTTAACAAAGCCACTTGGTAAGTCTAAAGAGAAAAAGCAAAGGCAAGCAAAAAAGAGCATCCAAAAGTCAGTTAAAATCACTGCCAAAGTTCAAAGAAGACAGGAGGTCAGTAGTCAACAAAATGACATTTTGGCTGTAAAATGTCTTTATTGCACCTTGCTGCTGTATCACATGAGGAATGATAAAGGCTCTTTTCAATGGGAATGTCAGGTTTGCTTCTCTCCCTCCTTTTTTTCACCTTGCTTTAAGTGTGTCTCTGCTGATTCTTCCATGGAGGGGCCTTGAGTTGTCCCTGATTACCAAGAGATATAACTTTGCCTCGCATCATTTCTTTTCTGGACTGTGAATTCAAAATAACCTTGAGGGTATGTGTGAAGATTAAGAGATTTATCCCATCCTTGTTCCCTTTTTCCATAAGGCCTTAGGAAGGTGTCAGAGAGCACACTTCATCGGGGTGTCTCTGGAACAGCAGCATTTGCTAAGAACAAAGCAGTGAGAGAACGAGGGGAATGTGACAGACATCCCCAGATAACCCACACTGGAATATCTTGGAGTTTTTTATTGGCAAAGTCAACAACAGCCAGTTGTTCCTTTTCCTTTTTTTCTTTTTCTTTCCTAAAGGAAATTAAATGTAAAAGATACGTTAGCACTGAGATTTAGACATGTTTTCCAGTGTTATGATTCCCTCAGCAATTGTAATTCAACTTCACTGCACATTCTACTGCAAGGCATAAAAATTAACATCACACTGTATACAGCAGAATATATTACCACAGCACTCAGAAATACTGTAGCAATTTGAGAACAGCATTAGGTTCTGTCTACTCCAAGCTCTTGAATGATTGTGTAACTTTCAGCTCTTGAATGACTGTGTAATATAGAAGTTACTTGGTTTTGGCTTATGCTTACAGTCCACAGTCCCAGGTTAGCAAGATTTTGTACTAATATGTAACTTTCAGCCCATGATTTTTTATTTTTTTGTTGTTGTTTCTTAGGGATTACTCAAATGCTTAAAATCACGTGCCAGCTTAAATACCAATCTTCTGAGACCAAGACCATTTCCACTCAGAGGTTATTTGAGCATCTGTTTATATCTTTTGGATCTTTTGCTTTTCAAGCAAAAATTTCCCATCCTTGGTGACTCTTTTTTAGTTACATTTAAAAATTAATTATAATAAAGTTTCAACAAAAAACTCTTTATTGTTTTGAGGATGAGATGAAGCATAAAGGACACTTTCTCCATTATAAAAATTACATGAGACTGTTAATGAACAACACAAAAGCCACAGCAGTTGGGCTAGGAAGCTTAAATTTGGCAGGTGTTTGGGGGAAGAGGTTCCTTCAACTGTTCTGGTAAAAGTTTATTTTGCTTTGCTGAGAGCTTGGAAACCATTGCTCACTCTCTCTTGGAAGTCCTTTAGCAGCAGCCTTCTCTCTGCTGATGCTCCCAAAGCAAATGAGCTCCATGGCTAGTGAAAAACAAGTCCATTATTGGCTTAGGGAAAATGTGATAAATTTATGTACTGGAAGAAGTAGAGATGCATGTCATTGCACCCACTTTTACTGCTTCTTCAGCTCTCCCACTCTTAATCTACTGTGGCATCAGACCTCATGCTAAGTATGATTTTATACTACATAACCACGCCTGGCGTGGTTCTCTCACTAAAGGGCATAAAATATTGTCGAGTCAAAGTTTCTTGGGATGTGAGCCACTACTGTACTGCTCTAGCAGACAGAACTTAAAAGTACTGTTTTATTCTGTATGAGTAAATTGTGAGGTAACTCAGAAGCACAACTACGGTTGTAGGCAGTTTGTAGACCATTACTGATTTCGTATTTGACACACAGGATATAGAAGGCCAGGTTTTTAGAGTAGAGCTTATTATTGCAGCATGTGGAGACAGCTGGTGCTCTGCTGAGAGGACTGCTGGTTTCTGCATCTTTTATTAGCACAGAATACATACTGTAGCCAGAAACACCTCTGCCTGGACTAACTTCATTTATTTTTCTGGCCTCTTCCTCCTTGAAGTGTATGAATATCCTGGGGAATGTGCACACATGGCAGCAAGGACAGCTGTACGTGTGAGGAACACTTGGTTGTTAGTCCTGCTGTCTGTTCCCAGTAGTGCTGGTGGTGACGGAGCCGTGCAGGGCCAGAGTCTCACTAATCCTCAGGAGGGTTTTCTCTGCCTCAGCCATGGATCAGCCTCCTGAGGCAGCACAGGCAGCTCAGAGCCTGGCTGGACAGGGACTCTGAGGACACGGAGAGCACACCCACTCTGAAACCACCTCCAGACCAAACAAGAGGGAAGCAGCACAAGTGATTCTACAGAGAAGCTTATTACAGTAGATTCAGGACCCTGGAAACACAAGGTGTGGGAATTGTTGGAGCTTAGTACAAGATGACGTGAACCCTTTCCCACTTGGAAAAGCAGCTTCCTCTGTCCTAATCATCTGCAAGCAAATAATTCAAATATTTCTTCATGCATTGTTAGGAACTAGAGCATTTAATAATAAAATAGTGAAGTGAAAAATTAACAGTTTTCCATGATATTTCTCTGCGAAAATGAGGAGGAACAGGCAAAGGATTTCAGCAGTATTTTAGTCCCTCAGTGAATCTACAGACTGCAGAGTTCATGAACAGATGAACACATAGTGCTTTTCCACAGTGGAATACAATGTTTTTGGAATTACAATAGCATATGAATTTAATATCTCTAAGAATAACACATTTTCATTAGTGGGTGGATACAGAGAGTCGGAGTTTTTCAGAAAAGGCTGAGAACGTGACATAGTATAAAAAGAACAGGCTCACAAGGAGGTTTGTAGAGCTACAGGCGGTTTCCTCTGGAGACTCCTCAGAGCTTGCTCCTGACAATAGTAAATATGATATGATTAAGTAGATGCCAGTTTGAACCCTGTTGAGGCTAATAAAGGTAAATAATTATTGTGATTTGGATTTTTCAGGCTTATCTGCAGCAGGCAACCCCCAGCCTCGTGTGCCAAACATCTGTTTCAAGAGCCAGGTGCTCCGAGACCTCCCAGTGCTCATTGCTGGGGATGAGCCGAGAGTTAAGGAAAAGCTTCCCGAGGAAGCTCTCACTGAGGCATTCACATAGCAAAGATAGCAAGGTTCTGGGTTTCATTCAGCTTTTCAGGGGACAGAATCAGAGTGGATAATTACAGCCAGGTGAAATATTTGTGGGTCCAGATGAGAATAGTTTGCATCTTTACACTAACTTTTTCTAATTCTTCTGCAATCTCTCATATCTGCAGTGACGGAAAGATAATTGCCCAATCACTGCATCCCAGATTTGGTAAGAAATCCAGTTCTGGAGGTGTTTGAGCAAGGATTTGCCAAATCATCTAAGAAAGAAAATTGTGACATTTATACTGTTGTCATGGATTTTTTCACATTTCTGATGTTCAAATTATTGTTTCCATTATTGTTTCCCTCTCCAAACTAGTATTAGGAAATAACATTGTCCAAAAAGTCACATGGAGTTAAAATTGCATCTCCACAGTGTCTCAAGGAAAGCTGATGAACCAGTCTTATGTGTTTTGGTTGTGCTACATGCCAGGTACTTGCAGGCATCTACTCTTAATATACTTCTGTGAGTTAGACATTAGACTCTGTGTTGTGGGCTTACTTAGAAACTTTTCTGACATCACCTGTAGTTTGAAGGGATTCCATCTGAAAGATTTCTTCTAACAGCATTTTTACTGTAAGTCAATGTGTATTCTGTGGTGCTATAAAATCCATTGGTATATACAGATTTTTCAAATTTGTATTTCTTATTAGTGTTGAAAGTGAAGTCAGTGGGGTAGACTCAGAATCATTAGATTTAGGGAGTCTTCAATATTCAGATCCCTGAAAAAACAGCTGAATTCTTCAGCAGATTATTATAATAATAAATACAGTTTTATGGAACATCGGTGCCCAAAGGCCTCTTCAAAAGCACATTTAAAATGTTAGCATATTGCAATCTCTTCTGCTTCTCATCACATTGCTTTGAATTGGGAAAGAACTGCCCACAAAATCCTCCTGCAGAAATGTCACAACAGTCAGAGTTTACTGGAAAAAAATAATAAAGTAAGATACAAATGGACAGAATATATACGACTACAGAAAATTCTTGGTTTCCATATAAACAACACACTGTCAATGTAAACTGCCCAAAAAATATTGCTAATGTAGGCTTAAGGTTGTGCTGTAATGCTCTTGCCCTGTGAGAGCAGGACATCTGGCTGGAGAGCAAGTAGGACAAGAGAACTGATCTTTCCCTTCCATTTGGCATTTCTGAGACTTCATCTGCAACACTGCAGCAGATTTGGGGTGCCTGAGGACAGTGAGAATCCAGTGAGGAGCCAGGATAGGACAGTCAGGGGCTGGAACATTCAGTGTATGAGGGAGCTTGGTTTGTTTAACCTGGAGAAGAGAGGGCTGAGGAGGGCGTGGAGTCAGTGCTATACTACCTAAAGAAAGGGCTCCAGAACAGATCCTGCCAGCAGTGCACAGCAAAAAGACAAGAAGCTGTAAACACAAGTTGCAGCAAGAAAAATTTTAGTTGGACATAAGGAAATAATTGTCACTGTGAGAGCAGGGAGCAGGCTGCCCAGAGAGGCAGTAGGATCTCTTGTTTGGAGGTTTTTACAGCACAGCTGGGCAAATCCTTGAGAAACATGATCCAGCTTTGAAGTTAGACTTGCTTTGAATGAGAGTTTGGACTTGATTATGATCTTAAGTGGTCCCTTCAAACGTCATTTTTTTTCTTTTCTGTGGTTCAATCCAGCTAAGGTACGAAGTGACCCTCATAGCTGTATAGCAAAAGATGTAAACCCAAAAGAGCTCCAAACTCAGCCAGGAATTTCCACTGCTAATACGCCCCTAAGCTGCCACAGCACTGCTGTTGGAGGTGCCTATACCCTAAGTGATCTCATACGAGCTTTGTTACATTGAGACAAGTTTATACAGTTTCTGTCAGGAAAAAATCAAGATAAATATACTATGATAGTGCCTCTACATTGCCAACATTTCTAATTGAGAGGGTGATGTTAGCTTTAATCAAAATATGATTTGTGGAGTCTTTGGTATAAAAAAGATAATTAAGGCTTGATGGGCCTCATAGATTGACTAACAGATGCCAGCTCATCTTACCAGTGTACCTTGTCACACTAGAGAAATAAACATGTAGGCCTCTCATTCTGATCTGGCAGCATTTGACACTGGCCTTGCAAGAGGGTAAATAGCTGCAGTGACAGAGGGTTATGAGTTAGACTCCCAGTATTTTTTGATGGAGTTATATAGAGCCATTAAATAAATTAGCTCAAGAGATTCTAATTCACTGAAACATCTTTTATGTTAGAATATAGCTGGGTGAAAGTATTGCTTCAAATTTTTTAGTGTTCACTTAGCTACTTCATCCAGTAAATCTCTAATAAAGTAATCACAATGTGATATGCACAAGGAGATAAAACACTGCCATCATAAACACAGCGAAGAACGAAGGTGTCTGAAACTATTACTCTAAAACTATTATTCTGGGGAAGGCAGGAGGGGAGTGGATATTTGTGTTGTTGTGTTTCTTTTAAAACACAGCACATGTGGCAGCCCTTTTATGAAGCAATATTTTACCTTCCACTGCAGGACACAATGTTTTCAAACATCCAGATGAAAGCAAACAGGGCCCGAGGATCTGCTGCCTCACTTACGAAATCGGTTCTAGACATGTAGATAAGCTCTTTCTTGCAAAGGAAGGCACGCCTGCTGCCTCATTAAGTATAGCTGGTATAAGCTCTGCATTCACTGACTAATGCACAGCAGAATGCCAAATGGAGTCTAATCACAGAGGATTCCAATTTATAGAAGAGATGAGCCAGCAACTTGAGGTTGCCCTCATCAAAGAGTGCTGATATTGTTGTTAAATCATGTTTACTCATCTCTGACATGAAATTATAATCCGAACAATGTTTTTTTCTCTGTTTTTTTGTGAAGGGAATCAGATATGGTTTGAACGTGCTCACCAGTTTTAATTGTGCTTCCTTGCTGAAAACTGAGCCCATGAGCATCTGATCATAAACCAAAAGTAGTGGCTCTGGAAACTAGGAAAGGTTTCTGCTTTAACTGCACAGTTATTCACTATGTTTAGCTAACACAAGGCATGTGTATGTGTGCACATCGTGTATGTAGATTGAAGAGTATGAATGAAAGGGAAATGTCTACAAGCAAACTGCTGGAAAGGACCAGAAATGTGACACCTATCTCTGACTTTATTTTTGTCCTGGTGTGGTATTACCAGTCACCCAAATTTGTCAGTTCATAGATGGTCCCTGAAGCCACAGATACTGAGAGCACAGAATACCTCCTGATGGGTCATGACAGGTTGTCAGTTTTCCTGGAGGAAAATTTGATTAATCTCTTTTTTCATGGCACGTTATGTTTGCATTAGCATGAGCTGTTAGGCAGGCTATGTTGTTACTGCCCTCTTGAGCTATTACTCAACCATATATTTAGTGCATCTTACATGCAAACTTTTACGACTTGAGCTTTACCTTTCGTTGAAAAGGTCATGAGTTCATTTCCCAGTGAGAATGACTTTTCAACCCACTTACCTGAAATACAGTGTTGCCATTTTTAGCTGCACTGCAACGTTCATTCCACCCGAGAGAAAATCATCTTGGAAAAGCACTTAGAAGTAAAACAAAGAGCTGACCTTACCATATTCAGCTTTGCAGGGGTTTACCTGGTATCTGTGTAAATGGTCCCTATAGCCACAGCTATTGAGAGCACCGAGTACCTCCTAATGGGTCACGACAGGCTGTCAGGCTTCCAGTAGGATGCTAATTGATTATCCAGCTTTCAGACTCACAATATGTTCATTCAAAGCCCAGCATTCTACCTCTCTGAGTTGAACACTTTTCAGTCACACCGTGCTGGGCTTTACGGTTCCAGAGCCAGAAAACAGACCAAGGTGCATTTCAGGATTTTTAAAAAGTATATATTATTTGAACCTAAATTATGTGTTTTTGCAGTCAGCTGCTGTGAAACTAATTATAAGGAGTCTATATGCATTCAGTTCTGCTTCTTTAAACATGCAAATAGCTCTCTTGTCATTATTATGGTTCAGTGAATAGGAACAGGGGCAAGGAGGGAATTTAACTATTGATTTTTGTGGGGCAGGAACTTCACTACAGAGCTCTCACTTTTCTGACTTGGGTGGAAATTGTGTAAGACCATGAAAGCAATTATTCTCATCTCTGCTATTTCAGCAGTGTTTAAACTGGGCTTCAGGTTCCCTAATTGCAAAATGGGGATGGTGATCTCTGCATTGTGCTGAAGAGGGTTTAGGACCAATGGGTGATTTTTGCATACATGCCAGTGGTTACTTCTCAGGTGAAAAAGGTGAGCAGGATCTTAATTACTCAGTGTGAAATGCCAGATTGTTGTATTCTCTAACTTGCTAATTCTTAGTAGTGTGGTGCTAATGCTATCCCTCACCATATACAGTCAAAAGATGCTGCAAATTAAATACAGTCATCATAGTAGCCACAATTAACTGAAATCAATTTGCATGTTTTTCTGAGAATTTCTTCTGGGGATTTTTATTTTCAGCAGCTTTATCATTAATTTCACAAACCTGGCATGGACAGGAGTGCTCACAGAACTATTATTGGTCTCTGAATAGGGGAGCAGCCAATGGGAACTAAAACCTATCCCTGGCTGAGATCCTGCACCGTGGGTCTGCTCCCTCAGCTGACCTCTTGCATT
Organism: Notiomystis cincta; assembly: GCA_013398075.1. Classification (NCBI taxonomy): domain Eukaryota; kingdom Metazoa; phylum Chordata; class Aves; order Passeriformes; family Notiomystidae; genus Notiomystis; species Notiomystis cincta. The sequence continues at coordinate 134,845 of VZRX01010210.1, forward strand.
TTTCAAGTGTTGGGTTTTCCAGTGTGAATGTACTCAAACTAGAATGAGAATTACTGGCCCAGTAATACCCATTATTGGAAGTGAATTGAGAACCTTCAGTCATGCTAGAGAGAGAAGTGGCATAGCAAAATGTCCTTATTTGTCTGCCTAGAGAAAGTATTTCGTAAAAAACATATATTTTAAAATATGTCTTGTAAACTATGTATTTGTAGCATTGACTGTTACTTTTCTTGTAGTACAACAGGATGTAGCTCTAGTTTCTCCATCGGGGAATAAAGAGCTTTCCCTTTGTGCAGGGAGGCAGAGAGCAGTGCAGCCCTCCCTGGTTCCTGGAGGGCAGGACTGGCTGCAGTAGCACAGGGAAGCTGTCTGGAGTCCCTCCTGCAGGCCAAGGGCAGAGCAGGCCATGCTAGAAATTAGGGGTTTGTACCTGGCTCCTTGATAGCTGACTACCAAAAGTGCACGAGCACAGGACAAGTGCTGATTCCAAACAGGGTAGAAATATTATAGTGCACACTCCCTTAAGGACTGAGAGTTCTGAGGGACCATTTTTTCCTGTGCATCAGGCTAAAGGAAAGTGGAAGCTTTGTGATAAATATACAATACAGAACAATAGTTGAACCTGAATAATAAAGTCACGTGGCCATTCTTTGAATCCATATTACTAAATGTTCTCATCTTAGTCTTTTGCATCTGTTTATGTCAGCTCTGAGCTATTGCCTGAAGAAAGCCTGATGTGACATGACACCTGTTCATGTCACCTGGTAATGCACTCTAAAAGGGATCCTGATTTTTTTTTATGTGTTAAACTTGGAGATTATTAATTGGAAAGCTTTGCTGCTGTATTATTTTTCTGCTAGTTGCAGCTGTAACAAAAGCATCCAGGATTTTATGGCTAGTACAGTTCAGCTTTAAATTTATACATCCTATAAATGCCATAATATTGTTATTTTAATCTGTAAATCAGGTTTGTCATGGACTACAATTTAAAAATGGCTCCTGTGTCCAATATAACTCCTAGCAGCCCAATTTTGGTGGATAAGTGTTGATTTTAAAAGGACTCTTATGCCCTAAGCTCATCATACTCCTGACTGCCACAGAGCAGCCATGTTATGGAAGATCAAGAGGGAAAAATATTTCTGTTAGTGAAACATTTATTCTTGGCAGGCATTGAAAGTTTGCTGGATTTTCAGTTCTATCATTCCCCAGAACCAAGGCATCAGTCTTCTTTTTTAAATCTGAAACAAGTAGGATTGATGGGACCAGCCCAGGCAGTTCTGTGCTATTTGATGAAACTCCTCAAGCTCCTCCACAGGGAACTGTGAGCCTGGGGGTATGCCACAAGCACTGCCCATGCTGGCCATTTGCAGCCCAGCTCCACTCTGAAAGGTCAAAGCAGAGCTCTAAGCCCAGAGAAATTAGCTTTATTCTGAGGCTGGCACTGGAACCTCAGGATTGTGCTAACACTGGCATGAAACCTCAAGCACAGAGCTGGCCTGAGTGCAGTGTGGAGAGCACTAGGCTGAACAGAGAGTAGTGTTCCACAGAAAAATGGAAAAAACAACCTTGGGAATTTCATATGAACCTGGGTCAGTGAAGGGTCAAAAAGAGCAGAGCAGGAGCCACATGACACAGGAACCTCCTGTGGCAGAGCTCATAGGCAGAGTGTGAAAATTCACCCTCTAATTGCAGGAGCAAGGCCCAGGTGAAGACATCTGGATACCAAAAGCTGAGAAGGATCCAGGGAACAGAGATTAGCTCAGGTAAGCTGCCTTTAAGCCTTGGCTCCCACAGTGGGTGATCATGTTGGCCGAGTGCTGGGAGATGAGACCCAACAAAGTGTGACACTGGAGACCTGAAAGAGACAAGGCTGCAGGAAAGACAGGAAAGGGTCAGGTGCAGAGTGAGGATGTGTGTTTGCTGCTATTTCATTTGGCTTGCCTGTCTCTAGAGAGTGTGACATCCAAGGGCTGCTGATAACATTTCCTCTTGGTTCCTTACTTTGGCCCCTCATTGGTTTGACACTGGTGTCAAGCTAAAGAGGTTGAAGCTCCTTGACTGACTTAGATGTCATCTTATCTAAGAAAGGCAGTGGAAAACATATCACAGCAAGTGATGCCGGCACCAAGGGGTCAGCACTGCCAGAGCTGAGAGACAGCAAGCGTGTTCTTTTTGCCATCAGATCTAGGTGAATATATCAACAGTTGTTAAGAGTCTTTAAGTTGTTTCCATGAGTATTCAAAGATTCTCCTGAATTAATTTTGCATAGTATCTGTTCAGAAGAGAAGATTGCTTATGAAAACAGGCTGGTTCATGGTGAGTCAGAGTGAATTAAAAGAAATATTGCTGCTCACATGTATGAGCTGATCATATGCTTTCCAAACTTTCAGGGACTAAGGAATTTCAGAAGACTTTAGGCTGTCTTTTCATGTTATTGATGCTGCTCCTTTTCCAGTCTCATTACTAAACACCAATCCCACCAGATCAGACAAGGAGCTTTTACATTCTTGGGGTTTTTTCAAGAAAAAGAAAAAATTACTTTCCAGCTGATATTTTTTTGGATAAGAGTTATGGAAACAGAAATGCTCTCATTCCCCCGCAAATGGGGAGACTGGAGAACAAAAAGTAGAGTAACTTTCCCTTGATTTCCCAAGTTGTGCATGGCCTTAGTTACCAGGGAAAAGTTCCATTTAGTCTGACCGTTTCCTTCCCTAGAAGGACAAAGAAGGTGTTTTGCAGTTGCTGATGAATGTTGCTCTGGTCACAGCTGAATAGAGCACGACACCATTCATTTGAGTAGCGAAGCTAATCCTGTTATTCAGGACAAGGGCCCTTCATCACTTGGGCTGAAGGAAGATTCCCCAGACCTTGGTTCCTCTCCCACACATACAGAACTGGGACAGCAGCAGCAGCCCTGGCACCTGATCTGAGCCAGGTGCTGCTGCCTTTGCCCAAAAGTGATTCAGTGAGAAGCAGTGGGCATGAGACCACCTTCCCTTCTGCAGGTCTTATTAGTTATTTTCCATTCAGGCACTAAAGAAAAAAAAAATATTTCTTCCAAAATATTTTCATTGATTTTCCAGTTCAGAAACAATTTCAGAAGCATTGAATGCAAAACACCTTCGGACTGGCCTGTTAGTAGGAAGGAAACAAATGTTCCTAATGTAGGACAGGTTTTAGGTGTTTCAAACTAGAAAAGAACTTGAGTTACCCCTTTGTAACACACTGAAGAATAAAAATCTGTGCATTTCCAGCAGTCTGCTTTTGCAGAGGTTCCAATCATACGGTGTGGTGGCAATAAAACAGATTGTGCCCTGCCTGTGCACCCAAATCTCAAATGCTTTATGATTGTTTTGCCTTCTGATGCCAGCATTCCTTAACACAGAAATTCTTCTCCTCCATCTAGATTATAGAGCAGGATGTAAGACATGATAGATAGGCTATTAACTCTATTTACACAGTAATTTCCCCTTGAACATCTGAGTAAGAAACATGCAGATCTATCGTGTGGTAGTTAGTGAAAAATTCTGAATGGGCACATGTGGTGCTTGGCCAGAGAAGAGAGGGAGAGAGAGAGCACGAGTGCCAAACCCCAAATGTGTGCCTGCTGGCTCTCAGTGTGAGGAGCATATAACCTGCACTGCTTTGCTCTGCAGGCATTATGGTCAAATCCTGCTCCCTTTGACTTGGGTATAATTAACAAGGGCAAGGTTTGCCCTCTGAACTGCAGAACCCCATGTGCAGTAGTCTTTTTAAATGCCTTCTCGTATCTGTATTTGTGGATAATTTTGATATTTTAACACTGTAAATTTCTGTGCTCCATTACTGGAAGATGTGCCTGACCTTAGCCCTCTAATTGTGCAGTAATTAGCATCTAAATACCATGCAGAACTCCCTACAAATCAACCAATTGGAATATTAATTCTTAATCTAAATATATCCTTTAAAAAAAAGGAATTGGAAAAGTGCAAACTCAGTCAGTAGAAAACTGTTTTCTCTGCATCTGGTATTTCTGTGCAATGAGGGCGTTTGTGTTTCCAGTGTATCCATAGACACAGGAAAGTGTCTCTGAAAGTGAGTGGATCTCATGCCTCCCTCCAGTGTCATGGGTTTAGGCCTAGAGCCCCAAATACTTTCATTCTGTATATACTGACTCCAAGCAAAAAAATTAAAATGTGCATCACATCACATCTTAAATTCCATTATTATTGGCCATAACCACGTGGCACATCACAGGTCTCCTGGAGGCAGTAGAACATGTGCAGGGACACCTCACTTTGTGACAGGTTATACTCACAAGTTCTACTCTCCCAGGATATATCCAGGTAATGAATAATGAAAACCAGGACCTCCTCATCTCACAGATCATGGAAAGGTAGCCATGTCCTTCCCATACCTACCCATGAGCTAGAGGAGCTCTCACCTGGTGGGTGGCCTGGCTCTTCATGTGGTCCAGATTCAAAGAACACCACATCTGCTATGTTTTAGTACTGAAAAGGCAAAATGTAATGAAATAATTTTATGAGCAGAGAATTAAAAATTTTGCCTTTTAGTTTTTTATTTTTAAAAATACAGATTTTTCAACTGTTCACACTAAAACTATCAAAGATGTTCAAAAGGCATGGGCATGGGGAAAAAAAATTAACCACAAAGGTGAGTCAGCCTCAGAACAGATAGTGCCTAAGGGAATTTTCCTCACTGAGTGCAAAGTTAATTCTAAAAATCTACACTTGAAAATTGAGAGAAAAACCTATAAATGTCAACCTGTAAATAAGAATATTCTTTCCTATTTTTGGGTTATTTTATCAGGAGGCATTCCTAATATTCATTACTACTTATGTAACACACAAACACACATACACACCCCACTCCAAAACTGTGCAAATACATTGACCTGTATGTACATTATGATAATGACTGAGGTTTGGGAACTCTGGTCACTTTAATAATGTGATTTTATTTAATATATGCAAGACTGAAAGCTTTATGTTGTCAGTAGTGAAACATGAAATACTATATGAATTAGGAAAAATCCAATAACAAACAGCAGGATGCTCCATGCATACATATCACTGTTGTGGTTATAAGCAAACACAAGACTGTACATGATTAACCACAATTTATTCTTACTATAAACCCAGCAGACAGATGTAGAAGACATATTATAATTGCATACACATTTCCTCCCAGAGCTTAAAACCAATAAAAATATGGTAATTTTGTATAACTTAAGACACATTCTTTACCACTTTTAAATAAATAATAGGGTTTTAACATGCTTCCATTGTTTTGCTTTTGCAGTTTTTGAAATAGACTGTGTTTTGAATGCTGGTATGTGATGAATTAGAAACAATATTACCTACAGAGACTGATATTGTTGTAGAGAAAGATCTTCTCACTTAAACTTAGCAACATATAGAGGTTTTATTCTATGTAGTCCCAGCTATTTTAACACTTTATAGTTTGTCTAGTATTCAAAATTTTGACTGAGTTGGGTTTTTTTGCATCACATTTTGCCATCTCTGGAAAGGATATTTTCAATTGCATGAAGTGTCTTTGAATAAAGACAAAACAAATATCCAAGCCAAAATCAGCCTCCAGATCTCAGAAAGTGGATACAAATTTTGACGGTAATTAAAACTATGGAAACATCAATTGTCTCAGTCTTATTTTAAACTAAACATTTCTATATGGACTCCAGAAGTGTAATACAAGTATATCTAAATATACTGTTAATTGCATCAAAATAGTGCATCCATCTGTGAGTTTTGTTCTAAGCTTGCTGAGCGAGTTGAAAATACAGAATGTGATCTGCAAACCAAGCAAGTTACTAAGTAGCTGTGAAAAACTTATCTAAAGATAAAGTTGGTTTGCTGAAGTTTCCTGTTGCAGTTCTGACTGCAGCCAAATGAAACTATTTCAGGACAGTCTCAACAAATTCAGTGTTTACAAGACAAGTGATTATATGAACTTGACCCTCTTGCCTCTCCTTTCCCGCTTCCAATTTCCCTGAAGATTTCTTTCTGCTGGGTAAGGTAAGCACCTCTTGAATATTCATTGCCTCAGGCCAATGCAGATGAGAAACTTTCATCAACCATCCATGTCTTTCTGCTGTGCCAAAAAGGATCTCTTCACAGGGCATTAGTGGGAGCCTTCTGGAGTCCACAAAGTTACTCTATTTGTTTGTGTTTCTGAATTGGGGAATCCAAACAAATAAAATGGAATGTAGTTGCTGAATACTCAGATCCTTAGCTGGAGAAAGCCAGTTTTTGTCTTTAGTTTTCCAGTCTGATTAATCCTTTTATAAAACTGAAAGCTGCTAACCTCTGTAGCTGGATCACATGGCAGCGCTCTTTTGTCTGCCCCTCTAATGCCACAGTGCACCTTCAGGAAAGCCGGTTCTTCGGGGAGGGTTAAAGCAGGTTGCCTCCACAGATCACTGTAATGGTATATTTTAATTATGGTTTGCCATGCACTTCAGACACTCCAGCAGCACTGCCTAATTAACAAGGTTGTTCAGCTTTCACATAGTATCAATCAACTAGTTGCTGAAAATGTCTTGATCTCATTTTCTGAGATTAAAGTATAAACGAAGGACACTTTGCTCCATTGTTACTAAACTAAGGCACTACCATCTGGTTTGCAAATGTGATATTAAAATCTCTGGAAATGTCTGAGGCCCCAACTCAACAAAGCAGTAAGCACATGCTTACCTTTGAATACTCAAGTAGAGCCATGTATTTCAATGGAATCACATGCTTAAGGTTGAATGTATGCTTAAGCATTTTCTTTTAAGCAGGATTTCATAGACTCATTTTGAAATACTAAACTTTTCAAAATAGGCAGCAGTGAATTAACCTATTTGTATCATTTGGGAAATCAGAGCTTAAATAAATTAAATATCCCCAATAGCTTGCATCACATAAGGCTCAGTAACAGTGGCTGATAAGATAATGTAAGTTCAAATCAAAAATCTTCCACAGTATTTTGTAGTTTCAGTCAAACTGTTAAAAAGGTAAATGCAAATTAAACAGAAAAATGAGAGTGAAAGAAAATGGTCATGATTAGAAATAATTTTTATCCAGACTATATGATATCCAAACATTTACTTTTAGTGTCTATTTGGAACAGTAAAATGCTGCTGAGGATTGTTATTATACGAGCAATCGAGTGATGGTTTAAGTAGATTCAAACTAGGTTTGAGCTGAACTGAACTCTCCCTTCCCCCTCCCAATTTGCTACATTATTTGGAAAATTCTGACTAGTGAAATAGGCACAGATTATTTCCCCCACTATCCGGGAACAGTTTATGCATTTGCCAGCAGCCCCAAGAGGCAGCTCCCTGGATCCAGGGGTGTGTGATGATGCAGGCAGTAGTTCAGCCCTCGCCACTCAGCTGTGGTGCTGTAACGTGTCCCTGCCCTTTCCCTGGCACAGGTCCCCCTCCGCAGTGGTCCTTGCTGGGCACGTGGAGCCCTTCCCGCCATGCCCCAGCACCGCTGCGGGCCAGCACAGGAGGAGCAGGGCAGCAGCAGGAGCAGCAGCCTCCTGCAAAGACCACCCTCCCTTCCCACTGCAAAGCATCACATGGAGAGCACATGCAGTGGAGACAGATGGTGCTCGCTCTCCCTGCAGTGCCATCACTTGGCACTTGCAGAGGAGAGTGTGATGGAAAACTGGATTTCAGTGCTGGGAACTCCATTTCACCCCTCTGCAAAGAACAGAAGCAAGACCTCTCCCCCACGAGCAAGCCACTTTGGTTCTGTTGTGGTGCCTATGTGTGAGCTTAAGTGGTGCTCAGGGACAGGTTTTACTCATAAAATCATAAATGGATTTCATTAAACCTACATGGTCTTTAATATATCAGACATAGTTGAGCCTCAGGAGTTAAAAAAAAAAGAAAAGAAAGAAAGAAAATAAGAGAAAAAGATATATTGGTTCATTCCCCTCAGTCCCCTCTCCCCCAAACATGAATCATAGATGTTTCTATGCACTGAAAAATAAACAAGATTAGAATAAGAGCTGCATAAAAACAAGGTAAAGTGGCTTTTCTGGGAAACAGAAGTTGTTAATACGTGTATGTAGATGCAGTTTGAAATCAGCGATACCATTTTTAAACCTAATTAAAGAAATATATAATCCTTCCTCAAGGAAAGCAAAAACAAGAATCTAAAACCAGAGAAGGCTGAGTATTCAGTGAAGCAGAATAGAATATTGTCTTTAATAGTTTCACTGGCTTTGAAAATAAGTGTTTCAGCATCCTCTTACCTTCAAACACACTTTTTTCCTTAAGTTACATTCATTGTTGATGTCTTCAAACCTAAATCAAAGGTCAAATGCATACGATTTCTTTGTCTCTTTGAACAAGTTTTTACAGGCACAACATGTGTTTCCATATTACAGTGGATTTAAAAAAAATTAAAGCATTATTCCTACATTTTATGCATGGTTTTGAAAGGAGAGCTTTTTTTGTAGTAAACACTGATAGTTTATTAATGTTCTGCACATGAATATTGGAGCAAGTACTGGCAGATGTAATGTGCTGTATAGTTAGTAACTCTTTAGGTTAAAAAACCCTTCTGTGTTTCTACAGTGTGGTTATCTTGAAAACCCATGTAGCGGTAAAGCTTTGTGGATTAATGCCTTTGAATCAGCAAAACTGCTTCAGATTAACAATTCTTTTAGCTGGTGCCATTTTTTTTTTTATTCTATGTAATAACAAACATGATTAGCACAGAAGTACCATGCTCTCCATAACCTGTTTGTAATTGGGAGAATCTGCAGTGTGTGTCCTACAGTCCATCTCACACTGGAGATTGAGGTGTAATTACAGTGCAGGCAATCTCATCTCTAGTAATTACAGCTGTCACCATCGATCCAGTTAACCAGGATAACTAACTGCTGAGCCAGAGTTGACAAAGCTTTCTGCCTAGACCCAGATTGCTGTTTAAGAGGCAGTTTTGTGGTTTTGAGAATTTTTGATTATGGAAACACTGGTGCTTGAAAAAAATAGAAAAAAATATTGTAGATTCTGGATTAGAAAAAAAAAAGCACAATCCAATTTTCCAATGTCACTTCATTCTCAGGATTGTAGACTCACCTTGGAAGGCAAACAGTGAAAATGCAAGGCAACCCCTTACATAAATGAGCTGGGTGTAGAAAGGGGCGGGACTGCTTCCTGATGTACAGCTCAGGGATGTGCCTGGTCCCCACAAGGGCAGTGCAGTGCAGAGGAGGAGGCATTGCCTGCCAGAGGGCACGGCTGCAGTGTGTGAGAGGGGCTGCAGGGAGCCCTGAGCCTGTCAGACCTGCAGCCTGGGGTCCCTTGCAGCCAAGGTCTTTCCCGGGGCAGCTGCAGTGCAGATATTACCGCTCTCTTTTCTCTCTCTGCACACTGATTTCTTCAAGTTGGTTTTAAATACTCATCAGTACGCCACAGTCCAAATTGTTTAAAGAGGAAGACAAATCTCAGTCTGTAAGTCAGAGTCCTAAAGTGTAAGTTTTAAGCTTAGTGGAAAATAAACCCCAGAAGGCTTCTCAATTCTGGCCAGGAAAGGAAACACTCAGATGCCTCTTCAAAAGGAATCATTTTTCAGAAGTTTAATAACAAGAGTACAACTCCCTCCACTATACTGCAGTAGAATTGTTTCCTTTCTGTGCTATAACTCAAAGGCAGCTGAAAACTTCTCTATTGGCATCTACTACTACAGATTCCACTGTATTACAAACTGTTGCCTTGCCACCTTGTTGGTTGTTACCCTCCAGATTTAGGATGACAAGTTTTGTGTAACTGGGTAACAGTTCCATCACAGGCGTCTGTAGTGAGTTCACTGGGACCACTTGAGGAATAAAGCACTCTTCTGTGGGCTTAGACTAGATTTTTCATAAAAGAGAAGAATTTTGCATTCTTTATATCTATATATTATTTTCCCACTCCCAACTTGGACAGTTAGAATATGATGTACTTAGGCTGCCTGACTTCATGTAAAAACAAGTCATGAAGATGTAAGTGACCAAAAAGATTTGATACTTACTTCTTTCAGAAAACTCCTAAGTATTACTATGGTAGGCTAAAGGCTGCAGTATTGTGTTTCTGTGTCTCTGGCTTTTTAGAAAAAAATACAGGGTTTGAGGAGATTTTCTCTTTTCAGAATTTTTCCTAGTTTCCAAAACTACGTCTTGAGAGAGGTCTTGAACAAAACAACAATTTAATCTTTTCCTCACACAGTTTTATCTAGATCTTACTAAACCTAGCACCACTCTAAGATATGCAGAATAGGCATTACACCAGTGTTAGCAATGAGAGTGACAACTGTAAACTCTGAAGCCAGAAAGTGACAAAATAGTTCACCATCAGGCTTAACACATACCAGGAAACTTCTTGCCAAAATGGCACCAGAAGAAACCAGAAGAAAGTGGTGGATCCAAAATTTGTCTTAAGTCCTTCCTTGACCGTAGTGATATCAGGACAAAAAATACTGTAGGAAGATGGTTGCCTTAGAGAATGCCTCAGAAATTATTTTTTTTAACACATTGGCCATGGAGAAATTTGCCTTTCCATGAACAAAGATATCAATTCATTCAGTATGCTGTAAGACAGAACAAATCCACACAACCAAAATCCCCAGCATCTTTCATTCCTCACTAAGGCAATATATAGGCACCTTATGTGCAGTACTTTGCCTTTACTTGTATTTATAGCCCCATTGAAGAAAAAAGTCTATTGGATGTACTCACCATGGGACCATATATACTCCAGCATCTGAGCAGGATATAAAATTATCCACCAGATGCAGTGACTGGCTGTGCACTATGCAGTCATCTCTGTGTAATGTCAAAAAAAAAAAAAAAGCCAAAAAAAGAGTTGTGAATACATGTCCCATCAATAATACAAGGTATTGTAAAAGGGCTGTAAATTGAGAGGACAGCTTGTTGGTTTGGGCTTTGGTTTTGTTTTGTTTCTTCAGTGAATGTGTTTGTCCAAGAAAAACATTGCAGTGCTGTGGTGGTAGCTGTTTTTAAAGAAATATTTCCTAGCTTTTCAATGAGCAGCATAATGAGCAGCAGGGTTTAATAAAGAGGTGTTTTCAAGTCTTTTTGGTTTTCTGCATTTGTATATAGAAGACTTGTAATAAGGACACCTTAGAGGTGTGTTTGTTGCAAACTGTGCAGCCTATCCTTGCCCTGTTCAACCCTTTGCTGTACTGCTGCAGCATCAATCAGAGGTCTTGAAGCCTTTGGGGAACACTGATTAATTTTGCCAGAGGAGAAGGATGGCAGCTGTTAAGAGCTAGTTCTGCTTCTATGGATGTCACCAGTAGAAGTCCCATTGCCTTCAGCAGAAATGGAGGCATGCTTATCAGGAGAGAATATCCTTTTCCAAAGAGCAGAAAACAGATGCATGAACTTTCTCCCTTTCTCAAATATCTGTACACAGCACAGTGGTAGATTGGGTCAAAAAATCACATGTGAAGGATGTGACAACCAAGAGCTGAGCCTGTGCTAGTGTTGTACTTTAGCCACCATCTCTTGGAGGTCCTCAGCACAGGACAATTCTAACTGGCTTTATTTCCTGTGCTTTAGATTTCTCTTTCTTTTAACTAGGCTGACCCTGTTAAGTGATATGTTTGTCTCGTGCCTGAGTGTTTACAAATGCACCTGCATCTGGGACTTTTTCACATACATTCACTGTTCTACATAATGTTAGTGGAGCACAGCTACCACATTAAACTGCCTCTGCAATACCATGCTCCACTGTGCATGTTTGCTGGCTGTACAGCTTAGTATGCATGTTTTATTAATATTCAGAATGAGATCTGTGAACATCTTAACAAATTCTGGAAAGGAGGGGGTGAAATGTGGTCCAGTATCTCTTTGTTTAGGTTTTCATTAGAGAAAAATTCTATGACTTTCCTTTCTCCCAAAATGTAGATCCATATCCTCTGTAAAAAAATACTGTCTTTCCCTGTTCTGCACAGCTCATTAGCACTTCCCTCCGTGCACTTATTTCTGGTGCCATTTATTTCTTCTGATATCATATTATGCAAATGTAATACACAGCCTTGGTGTATAAATAAGAAGCCTTCCTTAGCACTTATTTCTTTTTTCAAGCTCTACAAAGTGCATTTCACAAGCACAGTTACTCTAAAACAATTGCAAGAATTGGATAACAGATTAAAAATATGTGTGAGAAGAAAATCCCCAAACAGTTAATCTTAAAGGTCACAGACTAAAGTAGTTTAACTTCATAAAATGGGATCCTGAGTCCTGAAGGCTGGCCAGGAGAACCTTGGAATGTCTTATGTGAGGAGAGGTGAAAATCTTTGCATGTCTAATGGCATATTTATGACTAGACAAGCTCTAAGGAAGTCTGTGGTTGTTTTTTTGTAATCCTAAACACATCTGTTTTGTTAATTGGAAAGAGCTTTTAATGACACTGAATGGTGGGTGCTTTTTAAGTAACCCAATTCAATACCTACATCCTTGCTTGAAAGCTGAAGCAACAACTGCTGCTTTTCCCAATAGTGTACATATTTGGAAACAATTGTTCAGTTTTATAAATTTACCAGGATGTGTCAAAATTAGAGCTGGATTTTTCTGCTCGTGTCTAGCCTGGAAAGAATATATTTAAATGTCAGTCTCAGCTGACGCAAAACATTTTTCCTGACCTGAGAGAAAGAACTTTATTTTCTAAGAGAGTTGTTTATGGTTTTTTCATCCCAAAAACCAAATGGGTCTGTCAGTTTCAAAATGCAATGTCATTTTGGAACAAAAAGTCAAAATATTTCACCTAGAAAATGTCAATGAATAACATTTATACTTCTCTGAATTTACTCTTTTGGCCAAACTGTTTTACAACATGATCTGACTTTCTGAATAGTTTCATTCCCTCTGAGATTGCGTATCTGTAAATTTTATGTACCCTGAGAATATTTTCAAACCCCCTTATTTAACATGCAGGTACTGCAAAGATTGGTATTAGCTTCAGTATCACTCTGCAAAGGCACATCTTTAGGTGGTAAGGTCTGCCCCAGGCTGCCCACAGGGGCTATGACCAAGGGCAATCCCTGGAACAGTCTGTCTGCAGCCAGGCAGGATCAGGCCAGGTTAGGATCTCTTGCCTGTGCCAGCTTGCTCTGTGATTCTCATCCTGTTATCTCCACACAAAGTTTTGCTTTCCCTCATATCTGCACATATCTAGGGCCTTATCCTGGAAATTCTTGCTCATGCCAGTAAATTCATTGCCAGGAGGCTTCTCTGAAAGCAAGGCAACTGTTCCCAATATGACCAGGAGTAGGTGTGGACAGGAGCAGGCCTACAACCCATGCACAAACACCTGTGCACTGTATTTGTGTATCCACAATGCTGAGGAAGTTGTGCTAGTAAAGCCCATTTTCCTCTAAGATTGTCAGTCTTAATAAGGACTAAGAAACTAGAACAAAGCCATCATGAATTCTAATGTATTTGAACATATGGCCCTAGGACCTGTTATTACCATATCAGTCAGATAAAGGAGTGGGAGAGTGGTTGCAACAGCACAGAAGGAAAAATGTTAACACAGCAAAAGGACTCTTTTAATTTTAAAGAAATATTCAATCTGTGAATTTAGTTTCCAACTTTAAAAAGTCTTGTGGATAGTATCAATTTCTTTCAATTCTTATTCAAATACTATTTTTTTCATTATTGTTGAAGTATTCATTTTCCGCTTAAAATTAAATTGATCCTTTTCTGTAAATCTGCCTTTAGAGTGAAGGGTGTTTGAAATACCACATTTGCTCATTGTTCTTGGTAGGCTAGGTGGGTAAGTAAAATAATCTCAAGCAAAAAGGTAATCCAGGTCAGAGTCCATTTCCAAGGCACATCTAAAAAGCTAATCAGTTCATTTAGTCTCTGTCCTCCCGCTCTGAAATGTATATCAGCAGCAAATGTACAGTTCCCAGGTCTCCAAACAGCAATCAGCTGATTCTGCCAGTTGCATATGTGTGTGTGAGAGAGAGGGAAATATAGGAAACCATTTAATTATATGTATCTGGAGCAAGAACTGGACCCGGGGTTGCCACAAGCTTAATGAGAGGTTTATCAAGTTTGGCTGTAACTCAAGATCCTCTAGAATTCCCAACCATCTCAGACGTGGATTGTGTGACCTTTTCCTGTTAATCCATTGTAGGCATAATAGTATTTACAGAATTTTTTGGGGAAGCAAAAAGTGCATTTAATAGATTTATACAACTTGCCATAGGCATGGATGCCTGGCAGCAGGTTAGGGAGTCAGCATAAGAGGTCTGGTTGAGTTTCCTGAATGCAGTTGGTACAGAGCCAGGATGGATGGTGGTGTCTTGTGATGAACTACCACCACCATGTCCCAAAGCATTGCACCATCTGGATTGTGATCATTTGAAAATTTCTTGGTTTATATGTCATTAAAACATTTCTAAAGCTTTAGTTGAGTTTTATACCAATCTTTCTGCTACAGTTACAGCTGAGCAAATACAGAAACATTTGGATAATTGCTTTTAATACTTGCATTAGCCTGCATCAGCTTTCTTTAAAAGGATTTTTCTTTGAAAATGTTCAAGTGTCTTCTGTCTTCCTTTCCACAGATATTCACATAAATCAGTTTGCTCAAGATAGAGCAAATTATCTAAGATAGATTTATTCTGTATAGAGGACCATCACAAAGTCTGTGTCATTTAAATACTGTGTTTGTCTTTGAAATAGACCTGAAGTGACATCTAAATGCAGCTTAAGAGATGCACAGGCTTTGAGATGAAAATCCTCACAAAGGGAAGTGGCAGGGCCAGGTACTGATCCCTCCTCTCTCCACTGTGACCAGTGACAGGACTAAAGGAAACAAGAAGAAGCTGAGTCAGGGGAAGTTTAGGATGGATAATGGGAAAAGGCTTTCCACCCAGTGGGTGGCTGAGCACTGGAACAGCCTCCCCAGGGAAGTGGTCATAGCACCAAGGCTGAGAGAGTTTAAAAAGCATTTGGACACTGCTCTGGGGCGTGTGATGTGACTCTTGAGGAAGAGTGTGGGGTCTGGAGTTGGATTCAATGATCCTGATGGGTCCCTTTCAACTCAGTATATTCTGTGATTCTACATCCAGCTGTAATTTATCCAGCTTGTTGTTTAAGTAGAATTCAGGTAGAGCAGAGCAAAAGTAGATGATTCCCTGATTCACTGGTAAAATTGAGAAACTTGGGGTAATCATTTTGACCAATGATAGACTTTTTACATAAAGGATACAGTAGCAATCCAGGAATATTGGAGAGGTCTGTGCCTATTTAGGAAGGATTTTAGGGTATTAATAAAATCTAGTGATAAGAAAACTACTGCACTGTACAACCAAGAGCAGACAGTAAACTGTGTGGTTCTAGTTGTTTTTCTATTATGAACTTTTTAAGTGTTCATGTTGTAGCTTCTGCTAAAGGAGAGGATGAGAAAGGAGCCTGGGGAGAGCTGAAGTAGCTCTTGCATTAGATCTATTTTCCAACAGCTCCAGCATGAAGGAGAATTGATGTGGATTCTGGTTCTGGGTTTGCCATGCTCACTAGGGACAGGTGTCTGCCATCACCCTGCCTTGTGCCACATCTGTCATTAGGGAACGTAACTTCTGCACTGAAATGTGCTCACTCTGAGCTTTTGTCAATAGGATTTTCAGTCCTACCTTTTGTCAATGGGATTTAGGTTTATGCAGTAAGGAATTTTAGCTTGGAAAGGAAAAATAAGAGGGTTTTTTTGGTACTATACTCAGGGTTACACTGAACATCTAAGCACTTTCCTCTGTTAAGGTTTAGTCAAATAGGATTCACAACAGGCTAAATCTCACTCTAGGAAAGACCTTAAGGCTACAAGCCTGATTTCTTGCTTGACTCAATTTTACAGTTAAATATTGGTGCAATGGCCATTGGTTTTGTTGGGCTTTTTTTTTCCTTTGAAATCTCCTTTTGTATGTTTGCGTCTTCATGATGTTTTAAGGAAAAATTTCTCATTACCCAAAAATAAGGCAGGCAGAAAGTACTGTGTAATGCTGAACATGAGCAAGCTTAATACTAACTGACACCTAGTCAAAAGGAAGGGATGAAAGCCTTCATGAAAATTTGTCATCAACTTGAGACTGGAATATCCCAAAGACTTGCTAAAAACTCACCACATACAAGTATAAAATTACTTGCCAAAAGATTCTGAATGAAGCAAAACAAGCTGTAAAATATTCAATGACAGATCACAAACAGAATGAGAGGCTAAATTTGTGCACTATAAATTCGCTATAATTTGTTTACTCAGCTTCAGCCAGTTTATAGGTTGTGCTGGAAATCTGCCAGGTCCTGGTACAGCTGAGGCTCAGTAATTCAAGAAGAAACCTTGTTACCACTTATCATAAGAGGTTCTTAGTGCTCCTCGTGATGGAAAGTCAAATGAAATGAAAGTAGATCTTGATATGCTCCACACTGAATTCCAATATTGCTTGTGGGCAATTAGGTCAAAACTGTCACTGGATGTGTGCACCAGTAGGGCCTGTGGGCCAGGCTGAGGGGTGGTGCTGTGTGTCAAACACCAGTGTCCAGGAACAGCGATTCCCACCTGGAGAACACAGAAGCAAGAGCTTGGTAACAAGGCTAGGATGTTTCCAAGGGGAATATTACAGGGCCTCATGGCCTGAGAAAACTATGACCACAAGCTGTTAAGAAATTTCTCTTTATGCCCTTGAATCATGCCCGGCTTCTGCACGTGCTGGAGAACAGATTGCTGGTAATGCAGCAGAGGGCAGCAATGGAAAATGACCCTTTGAGATTCCATGCTCTGTGTATTTTGCAAACAATAAACAGGCACAGGGTAAATAAAACATAAAAAGACCAGAGCAGAACCAACCCTAAATAGATCCTCTAGGAGTAATCCTCCAAAAACAGAACATTCAGGCAATGGTACAACTTAGAAAATGACAGTGTAAATATCCTTCTCTCCTTATCCTCAGCCTCAAGCAAATCTTCTGCTAAAAGAGTGAGGGCCACAAATCAAATTGCCTCTGGGGCATTTGGAAGCCCAGTGGTTCAGTATCATGCTATTGCATGAAAAATACTGTGTGGAAAAGACTGTTCATTTCCGTTGTCTATGCAAGAGACACGAAGAGAGCATATTCATAGCAATGAGAAACAGAAATTCAGTATTTAACATCTGTGCATAGTAATAATTGAAAAGGGTGTTAAACAAAGATGATGCAGCCTCTGTACCTCTGGTGGGTTTAGTGACCACTTGCTGAGGAGCTGTTGCCATGCCTTTAAAAATCCACTATTTTTAATGGGACAATGTCCCTGGTTATTGAAAATAAGTTGAATTTATTCTATCAATCTGATACATTTTAATCTGATAAAATTTTAAAAACACTTCTATGACTAAACCCCAAGTTTTTAGGGTTAAACAATTTTCTGTGAGTCAGCTAAGAGTAATCTGCTACAATCAGAGCTCTGGATAATGGCTGTATTTCAGACATACATTATGTGCACTTTAAGCAGATAAGTGTTAAAAAACGAAGTTGAAATAGCCTTCTTGTGAACTGTGCTAATACAGAATGGGAAGGATAGTCTAACTGTGAAACTTGAACAAAGGAGGAAAAGAGATCATTGAAAAAACTTAATTTTGAAATGGTAAGCGTGCATGAGTGACACAGGAAGCCAGAATTATTACTGTGTCCGAGCTCTTCGTGCCCTGCAGAAGCAAAGAGGGTAATTTGGATCCATTTTCATTTACCAATCATGCCTTTTGAAGTGATGGAGTTTGGCAAGGGTGTTTATGACTTGTTTAACAATTACTAAATGAGCCTTTCTGCTAAAAAATCAAGCTGACTGTGACTCAGTAACATCTCAGATGCTGCTATTAGTCGATTGTATTAGATTGAATGATGTCTTGAGACTCGCATGGCCCTCAGAGAACTGTCATTTACAGTATTTAACATTTATTCAATGAACAAAGATTGTGCTGAGCTAGAAAACAGTAAGCAAAAAAAAATAATCCTGGGTGATTATAAAGATAAGTGTGCCGGTATTTGATTTGGAGAGCTCTGACCTGTCTGCTCAGACGAGCCGTGGAGATTCACACTTACTTCCCAAATGTTCTTTTGGAGATATTTACTGTACCTGCAGCAGACTTCGCTGAAATCGCATTCTGGAGGAAACATGTAATGTGATTTGAAACCAATACGATAACTCCAGCGCTTCATTTTAAAGATGAAACTTAGTGAATTTTAATCAAATTCTAAGTAAAATGCACTCACACTGCAAATACTGCATAAATCGTTCCCCAATTTTATCTTGATTGAATGGCAACTTGTTAGCACCAGTATTTCTCAACGTATTTGTTTCATAAGCATATGAATGACAGAGGCAAACGATGCTTGTTAAATATATACATTGATATTTTTTACCTTCTGTTGCTACTTGAGGTAATCTTAAAATACATGCTTCACCTTCAAATGTGACAGCTGTTTCGTTTTGTTTTTCTTTGAGAGCTTCAACTCATATTAGATTAGTCAGTCTTTGGTGTTCTGCAGAAGCTGTCTGTTTTCCAGGCTGCTAAAACAAAGAATATTTTGTATCTGGCATATTAAAGCCAGCATATTATAAAATCAAGCACAGTATCATCTTTACAATATAAAACGTGTGAATCATTTATACGTTTTTTGCTGTCAAATGTTGTTTGACAATCATCGTATGATAATGAAATGTATAATTAATAATAAAAATGCCAACATCTGTTAGCTTGCTATTACAGACTGATTCTAAGTGTACTACTTGGAATATGTCATCATTAACTTAATTAATATTAAAATCCTTTAAATACAATTTGTTTTCATTAGTTGCTAATTTAGGAAGATACAAGGCATACAGAGTAGGTCCTATTTTTTCACTTTGTCAATAACCAAACTTCACAAATGCTTTTCAAACTGTTTAATTAATGTAAATGTCCTATTAGCAGATGAATTCAGCTAGATGAATGTTGTGTTCAACTGTGATTGACTCAGCCTTTGCCTCAGCCAGGTTTGTGTTTTTATGGGGACCCTCTCTCTGGGGGATGTTGTTTTTCCTGGTGTCCTGCCCACTGACCTCTTTAATTGTTCTTTCTGCTTTTTGCTGCCAAAAGCAGACACATTTAGGTGCTCGTTCAACTCCTACTGCAATATGCAGGCCCTTGAGCTAATATTATGCAGTTATACAATGCATGTTTATAGCCCTGAGACACTCTCCTGCTCATTGAAGAGAAAAGGTTCTGAGGTCAGTCTCCCCTGGAGGTCTGATCAGCAACTGAATGAAAAAAAAA
The DNA here is from genome assembly GCA_013398075.1 of Notiomystis cincta. Lineage (NCBI taxonomy): Eukaryota > Metazoa > Chordata > Aves > Passeriformes > Notiomystidae > Notiomystis > Notiomystis cincta. The sequence continues at coordinate 154,160 of VZRX01010210.1, forward strand.
CTCCCCATGAATTTATGCATATATATATATCTATATATAT
>VZRX01010211.1:1575-14306 GCA_013398075.1 Notiomystis cincta
GCTCGTCCTTCAGGGCTGCGAGTACCTGCCCGAGGGCAGCGCTGTGGCACACGCCTCCCGCCGAGGGGAGAGCCGCGATTCCCAGGGCGCGTCCTCGCCGCCTGCCTGCCAGCCTCCCCCGCCGGACGCCGCTTTCCCGGGAGCCGGAGCCGGAGGGAAGGAAGGAAGCAGAGAGCCGCCGCTCGCCTTGCCGGCTGACCAGGTCTTCCCGGAGCGGGGAGCGTGTGGAGCTGGCGCTGGAAGCCGTAGCCTGCGGTGAACTGGCCATGGCGAGTGAAGGCAAACAAGTTGTTCAGCCAACAGGTGATGATGGAGGAGGAGGAGCGGGAAAAGAAGGAAATGCTGCCGAAGGGGGAAGTGTGCTGCAGCCTTTGAATCCAACAGTCCCCATCCGAGGCATCAGGATGAAATTTGCTGTGCTGACAGGACTGCTGGAAGTTGGTGAAGTGTCCAACAGAGACATAGTTGACACTGTGTTTAACCTGGTAAGTTGATTGCCTGAATGAGGGGAAAGAACAGCACGGGTGTGCAGAAGAGTCTGCAGGTTTTTGATGTTATTTTTCTGTTAGTAAGTTTTTACATGTTTGCACTTTCACCATGCTGGATTTCAACCGTGTTCTTTCTATTTACCATAAAATCTGGAAAAAAAAGCATATGTGCCTCTTTATATACAGACTTATACTTGAAACAACTGTAAGCATCCTCCTCCTCCTTTGTTTTCCTCAGAGAAAACGTTGCTTTATTTAAAACTGAGAAGCATATTGTTATGTTCAAACATTTAACAGGTGTACTCAACAAGAAAGTTAAATGTTAATTTAGTAACTCAGACTGTCGTCAAAACACACACGTTGTTTTAAGTCAAAACAGTTTTTCCCATGAAGGTGTTTACATCCCTTCTTGTTGTGTGTGGAAGTAGGTAGAACTTTCATGTTGCATGTGCAGGGGGTGAGGGTGTCAGAGCAGTTCATTCAAACGTGTTACATAGTCTGCTTTTTGGGAAGAGTAGAATGTGATTTCAGTGTCCTTTTTTAAACTAATGAATTAGGGACTCAGCTGATGTTTTTTGAATGCTGTGTGGATGTATCTAATATTTCGTAACAGATCTCTCTTAATATTGAGTATACAACTTCTCCTGGTTGAAGCTACAAATGTAATAAATACCATTGAATTTTTGGGGGCATTGCTTTAAATTGCATAATTTAAAGCAATTAGACTAGTTAATAATGTTTCCTTGATGCAGGAGACCAAACATTAGGAGAAAACATCAAGTTTATAAAGATACTGGATATTACTAGAGGTCTTAAAATATATCTACAAACAATTATTGTCCCTCCTTCTTCCTTTGAGTGAGCAGCTCTGACTCTAAAACAATGTGGTTTCTGACAAACCAGGAAGTGTGAGCATTTAATAACATAAAGCTCAGTAACAAGGAAAGTTGAGGCAGAAGTCATACTGGTTTTTTATGCAGTTTGCATTTCAGTTATGTTGTTATTAGTATTCTTTTCTACATGCAAGTTTTAATGGTCACTAAGTATTTGTGTGCACTGTTTCATGATATGATAAATCTTTATTTGGAAATATTTTTGTATTAACAATGTAGTGCCCTAGATTGTTTGGATGAAAGTCTTAATAGAGAGGAATGGCAGTAGTGACAAAAATAAAGTGCAGATCAGAGGTTTCATGGATGCTTCAAGTATGAGGAAGTGATTTAAGTTACTGGGAGTCCACTTGACAGTTGTCCTGGACAAAACCCAGTGCTCACATATATTGACTTGAGGTTCAAAAGGAAATTCTGGTGAATAGTTTAGAATTTAGGACACTTGTGTGAGGAGAAATTGTTCATGAGCATGTTAAATTTTACTTTGTTTCTAGTGTGGTCTTTTGAGTGGTGTGCTGGGGTTGTATTTTATTGCAGCAGGATAATTAAAAATGTAAAAGATCCTTGATTCCTGTGATTCCTGTTCTGCTCCATTTTGGACAAGGGAGGAGCAAAAACTTCAGTGTGGTTCAGAATATCCTGGATTTTAGATTTAAGAGGTCTGGAGAACTTGACCTGTGAACTGCATTTTCCTGTGTCATCATTTCCCAGATAGACAGGGGAGGGTTTCTGGCCTTGGAAATTTTTGAAACTGTGTTGTCACTTTTTCTGCAAGTGAAACAGGATCCCTGACCTCTCTGAGAAGATTCCTCAACCATTTCAGCACACCTGCCTGCATTTACAAAGCTAAAGGTCATGCTCGTGCTCCATGTTATTTTAGCAGCTGAGGGGTGTCATGACACAGCCAACAGTTTGGTAGTAAAGACACTTTGCCTGGATAAGTGAGAACAAAATCCAAATTTTGGGGCAATATCCAAAATAGTAGGCCCCTTGGTTTCTTGGAATCCCAGCAAAATGTCAGCTAGCTGGCAAATCAGCTGTTTTGGAAGATGTCTCAAGATCAAATGGTTTTATTAAAACTGAAATGTATGAAAAATTCAAACCATTCTTGATTTTTTTAAAAATAGAAACTGTGAAGCTGACTTTTAATGTAGTTTTTTGAGATATGAGTGATCTAAAGTCTCCCTACAAACCAGTGCTCATTCATCTGTCATGGAGTTCTGCCTCTGTTCATTTGTTGCCTGTGACCACTTAATTTTGTCAATTAATACCTCTGAAATCACACTGACCACAATTGAAGGCGTGTCAAGTACTGGTTAGCAACGTTGTACTTATTTTTCTCGGTGTGGGTGTACAGAAAATCTGTAACTTTTACCTGAAAAGGGGGCTCTTAGCTCTGGCATTTCTGGTAGTTTGTTTCCCAGAGGCTTTCGGGGTGCGTTTCCTTGGGTGTGTGCAGGTTGAGCTGGGCTGTGACAATCCTGCCGTGATTGTTGTTGCTTGATGGGGTTAAGCCCAACGAATGCCCTCCTGTTTGGTTTCATTCTGTGTGGTGACTCAGAGCTGCAGTACCTCAGGGGTGGGAGCACAGATCTGCTAGCCTGCTGCTTGTGCTTTGGAGAGAGGACACCTGCACTATCTGGGGCTTTTTCTGATCACTAAGTCAAGGCATCTTTAGACCAGGGTGCAAGGAGAGCTGGGCAAATCTGGGTGGAAAGGGGGTTTAGCATATTTATTCTTTATGGCATAACCACCCTCAAATGTGAAGAGATTTTTTTTTTTAAACAGGGATGTTAGGTGCCCTAATTTTATTTTCTTGAGAAACATGTTGATCTTAGTTATGCCAACTTGCTGTAGCATATGGAAGTTATCAAGAGAAGCCCAAAGTGCTGTCTTGATGTTTCTCATCTTTAAGTATTTAAGAGATGGTCACATTCTGTATGTGAAAGACTCAGGAGGTCAAAAATCTAAAGTGCACAGTAATTGACCAGCTGATTACTAAAGAAATTTAAGCCTCTGTAGTTCTGATTACTCGAGCAAATAAATTGTTCACTTCAGCAGTGTTGGATCTTGGAGAGCCACCTCTAACATTTTCTCTGTCCAGCACTGTAACAAAGTGCTTAGTGAGCTCACTTCTAGCATCAAAACTCTACTAGTCTCATTTTATTGTCTTTGGAAATTCCACTCCTAGAAATACAGAAGTTGATCTGCTTTGTTTTGGTCAGTTTTCTCAATGAACACAGTTTCCCAGCCCACATTGAATATGTGTTTGTGAATTTCAGCACCTCATAAAAGTGGAGAGGGAGATAGGGACTTTCAAAAGGCTGATTATTCTGTGAAAAACTTTGAAAGCATGTTCTTGTTCAAGTATTAATCTGTTCAGTTCCTTTTTTTAACAGAATAAGATGAACTATGGATATATATTCCACATGCATTGTGAATTTTATTTTTAATCGACTTTGGACAGCAATAACTCCTTGAATATCCTTTGTATACAAATCAGGTGAATTCCTGTTCATTACCTCATACCCCTTAGTTTATTAAAATAAAACATCCTCCTGGTTGTAGAAGATGATAGAATGGAAAAATAAAATAAATTACTTACAGTGGGATCTGTTACTGACTTAAAAAGCTCTAAGCCAGTTTTCTTTTAAGAAGCTTTAGTGCTTTTATTGAATATGGTATTTGTTATTTGATTTGGTTCAATTTTTTCCTTCAGTCTGTGTTGCAGACTTTTTTTTTCAAATGTTTTATCTCTTTGGTGACGAGAAGGTGCTATTGCTTCTGATTCTGTTCATGGATTATGAGGTCCTCACCAAGAGTGACAAAGTGCAAATGAGAAAGAAATACAAGTTTTTATCACCTTTGGAGGAAAAATAATGGGATCTGAGGAGCAGAGGCTAAAATTGCTTTGTAAATATAATTTGCCAGCTCTTTCATTTCTCCCAGACCTTACTAAAACCACAAACAGAAAATCAACCTAACTTAAAAAAATTCTTACAGATTGCTTTCCCACTGATACAACAGGTTTCTAATTTGGATGGTTTTGGTACACTAATGCAACTAGAACACTATGACTCATAATGGTTTTTATCAAGTCTAAATTTCCCTTTTTTAATCTCTGGTCACAGACTTACTTTGCATGTATCATGTTGTAGAAAGCCCCCAAAGCTTATGCTGATAGAATTAATTGTATTGCAGTAGTAAAAATCTACCATGGATGTCTTTATAACAGTGCATTCCTGTCATTACATTACTGTATGTTTTTAGAGACTTTATTTTCTAAATAAGCTTATCAATGCTGATGACAAGTGAGAGTAACCAAGTAGCTTCTAGAATACCACTGAATATTGTGCATTTCTTAATAGATGCAGTCTTTCCTAGTAGCTTCCCAGTAAGTACACCTCTGGCTACAGTTATCCTAGTTCAGTCACTTCTGTCCACTTAAAGTACAGATGATCAGGTAAATCTGTGACTTTAGCTGGGTCAGGCTTGTAGGGTTTTTTAAAAAAATCATAGTAAATTGAACAGTCAGCTGTCCTGCTGGTCATGTGTAGTTTTTACTTAGTGAAGTGATGCATAGTGGTTTTTGTTTTTCATGTGTTCAAGCAGCTTGGACATTATAATTAGTGGAAATATCACCCTATGTAGTAGGTGCAGGAACTGAGGAAAATTTTGTGGTTGGGTGAGAAAGGTATGGAATGTAGTGAGGTGGTAATGGCAGTCTTTAATTAGACATGCTAACAATATAGAAGAAAATTGTCTAGGCTCATAAGAGGAGCTGCTTTGTATTTTAGTTGTGGTATCAACTCACTTCTGTAACTGCAACTTAGAACACACTGCAGGACAACAAAATTTTGAGGACAAAATTGTAAAGACCACACAGGAGAGTATTCAGGTTTGCTTTTTCCTCCTCTAACTTGCCAGTCTTTTATAGCTTCTCGTGTCCAATCTGAAATTTCAAGGGTCTGTGAAAGCCTGTAAATGTATTCTGTGCACATTTTCCAGCAGTGTTGCCATCCTGTGCTGACATTAGCAGGCTCTGTACAAACATAAAATAAAGCTAAAAAAGCAAGGCTGAATTGGGTATTTACATATATTGTGTCTTAATAATGCAATATTTGCTAGACAGTTTTTAATTAGCAGTCTGTTCTACAAGGAAGCCTGGTCAAAATGTGTTCATAGCATGGCTTAGAAGTCCCCTTTAGAGGGGAGCACACCAGTTCAATGACAGATTTTTCTAGGTGTTGTCTGGCAACAGAGGAGAGGGAATCAGGTTTCTGTTGCAGTTGCTTTGCTGTCTCTAGGTAGTGTTCTGTGTGCTTCTGCCAGACAGTACTGGGCTGGATGGACCATGGGCCTGACCCAGCAGTGCAGAGAGCACAGCAACCTAGGGACCATATGGACTGGCTCAGGAAAAGCATCTGCGGATTAGGGAATAGAATGAAATTAGTCAGAAGCATCAGGGAAGCAGGTGGATGGCATGTCAAGGTTGCCACAAAGGCTGGACATTGCAGAGTGATACAAAAATAGATAATTATAAATGCATGTTGAATCAGCATGCTTTGGTTCACTCCTGCAATAATCTCTTTGAAGATGAGTATGAGTGAAGAGAAGGCTTTTGAAGTTGCTGTATTGGCTGAACATGGGATGTTGAAGAAAACCAAAGATGAAGTATTTGCTCAATTCTTTTCTGAGGTAGTGGTGGTTTGGTACAGTGCTCAGTACTCAGTGGCTAGTCAGGTGTACATTCAGATGCTGAAGTTTGCTGAGAAGTCCCAGTCTTCTGAAAATCCTCAAGCCTGATATTTTTTTTGGCACCTGTTAAGGTTTGAAGTCTGATGAAAGATAAAAATGAGCTTTGTCTGTGGTTTCATTCACTATCTGTATATTTGCTTTACCACCTCCTGGTGAATCTGTGCTCATTCTGAGCTGTCTCTCACTTGACGTGGTGCTCTGACCTTTTATTTTTTGCTAGATAAGTTGGCAGCTTAAAGCACTGATAGCTTCTGTCTTCATGCAGTCATCAGGTTCTTTATGAGCCTTAAGGAAGAAGCTTTAATCCATTGCACAGATGAAATAAGCTCTGCAGTTTAGTCACTGGAATGCGAAATAGCTTCTTGCTACCTTTGGCGCTTCTGTCTTTTTCTGTCTTCTTTAAAAATCAATTCTGTCAAATTCAGTCTTGTGTGCATTAAATTTATGCATATCTTTTTAAAGAACTTCTATTTATTTTAAATGGGTCAATCTAGCAGAAAGTTTTTGTTCATAATCACTAATTACAGTTAGCTAACTTTCTGCTGTTCAAGTGTCTTCCCCAACCCCCGGAGGCCTTGCTGGCCTCTTCACAATGTTTTGCGTAATGGTTTTTGGTATTAGCTTGACCTAATTACTCATGTCCTAATTTAGATTACATTTCTGCTTTAACTAATTCTGGATTTTTCTGGTGGACTGGATATCAGGCTAGAGCATATTACTGCCTATCCAAAAGCTAGTTTGGCCATTTTTTTTTTTTGACTCTGGGAAACCCTCAGGCTTTGTCTGTGAGCTCTGGCCGTTTGCCAGGAGTGCCAGGGCTCCATGAATATGCGTAAAGCAGGATACTATTGCCACCTGCTTTTCGAAGGCTCTGCGTGGCCAGCAGAGACCTCAGTTTCCAGCATGCAGTGCTCTGTGCTCAGATAGCAATCGAGATGCATCCTTGCATGACTGCTGTAATCAAACTCACCAAATGATGATCCTGCAGGAGTTGCAATAGTACCTTTCCCTGAGACACTGGAGGCTTTGTGCTGACACTGGGAGCCTGGAATAATTTGGGAAGAGCTTGCGTTGCCACAGAGCTTTAGATTCCAGAGCTTCACAAATAGGCATAAGTAGTTTCTAAATAGAAATTAATTTTTGGAGAAGAAAAATCTAATGCCTTCTGTTGCAGTGGATTCCCTTAGTAGTAACTGTGGAGCTGCAAGCACCTATGTCCCAGACATGATTTTCTTGTTAATAGCTGCCTTGAGAAGATATTTAAATGAGAATTGCTAGTGGGAATAGGATGTGCTCTGTTGCTTCCTGTAAATGCTCCAAGAGTTTGGGCTTCAAGTCTCTTTACTGCAGCTTGCATATGAATAGTTTTGTTGATGTTTTTGTATTCTACATATCTCTGGGAAAAAAATTTCTTATGCATTTATGCAGAAAATTCAGATTATTTTCTGTAGGACTGAAAAGCTGGAATTGAATTGTTCAGGCAAAAACGTGTTCTACTTTGTTGATGCAACTGAAGAAATCAACACTTGAAGAGCTTCTGGGTTATCTTTCCTTTGCAGTTGGAAATCAAAACCAGAGTAACTGTGTAGGACTCATCTGTTCTATGAAAGTGTGTTACATGTGTGTCAGCATCTCCCCTTTTGCCATCAGCAGTTGCTCTCTAAGGTATGGACAGAAATTACAGAGATAAATTCACTAAATGGAGTGTATTCTGTTTGCCCCACTTAGATAGACCAAATTTCTAGGTTTGTCCTGGACTAGCCCTGTAAAACAGTACTTGTAAGAATGCATGGGGTGGCTTGTAGTTTATTTATTCTCTGCTTGGGAATGCTGAAAGATGAGGCACCCAGAAGTACCAGGTAAGATGGTACCTGCACCAGGAGGGCAATTTCTTTAATAAAAGACCAGCAAGAAGACACCTAGTAGCATCTTGCAGTGAACTGGGAAATATGTGATTATGGAGTCCAGGGTGCCGAATGTTTGCTTGATAAACCTCTCTCAAAGTGGCTCCTTTATCAAACTCTCTCTGTTTGGGTGGGAATTGTACTGGCTGCTTTCCCAAATGTGATAAGGGTGGGGGTAGGTGAGGAGTGAGGTAAACCCTGCTGCTGTAGAACTGCTGAATAAAGACTTTGCAAATGCTGCAAAATGGTCAGTAGAGAAGCTTTTAAGTTGTGCTGTTTGCACTTCTTGGGATTAAAACAGTGTTCTTAACAACAGTTGTCTTTTGCACGATTGTTAACAATCCAGGTAGGACTTGTAATCAAGCAGTGCTTAAGAAAACCAACCAACCCTCCCCCTCCTTAAAAAAAACCCCAAACCTATAATCCCCCCCCAAAAAACCCCCAAACCCAACCAAAAAAGCAACTCCCCCAAAAAAACCTACAAAACACCCCTCCCCCCCCCAAAAAAAACCCCAACAAACCCAAAAACCAAACAACCCATCACAAAAACCAAACCTAAAGTGTTTTTTATGTGGAATCATAGACTTAAGTTACAAAATATGGCCAGTGATCCTGAAGTAGAATTGCTGATGAGCCTTAAAACAATGCAGCTGAGAGGAGGATAGGAACCAAATGACTAATGTTGTGAATGGTGCATGACTGTTAAATAAACAAATGGAAACTATCAGTCCAGTCAGCATCTGCCTCTTGCTAATGTTTTTGTTGAAACTAAGCATGTGATTTGTCTCTGGTTGTGGTTGTGAACTTGATTGAAAAGAACTTGCAAGCTTTTTTTCCCCCCTATATAATGGGAGCTTACTGGAACCAAATCCTACAGTATAAGTATGTAATTTGGGTGCCCTAAGGCCTGGCTTTTAGGTACTTGATATGGAGTATAAAACTGAACGAGTGTGACTGCATTTTTTTAGAATGTATTTTGAAGCATCAAACATGAGTTGGGGAGCTGTGCATATTTAATATATTGCTGCTGTTATAGAATGGGATAACACCTGAGATGCTGGGAATGGATATTTCAATTGGGATTGCAAAAGTTTCTCTTTCCAATTTGTAATCTATAGCTAAGGGCCACCTTCTGAAGCTATGATGTTTTTAACACTTCAGTTATCCTTGTTTTAAACAGGGTACCAGTGGTGCCCAACTCAACAGTAAAGTGCAGTGAAAAGAGTTCTCAGGATAAGAAACTGTACCAGTGGTTTCCCATCTATATATAAATCAGTCAATGATTATGGGAAGGATATTGCCATGTTTCCTTGCCCATTTTTTCCTCAAAAGGTCCCAGTTTTGTGCTGTGCTGGATTATCTACTGTCTCACCTCACACCAGGACACTATTTTGTCCTTTCTGTGCCCCCTCACCTCCTCTTCCATGACCTGTCACCTGCTGCCTTCGTCCTTGGCTGCAGGGGTGAGTCCTGAGCACTCCCTGGGATCTGTAGCAGGCTGGGAATCTGTGAATGCCACTGTGTGCTCCAGTTGATGTGGGTCACCTGATTGGCAGGAGCATTGCCTTGTTTATTCCATGATTCATGTGAGACCAGGTGCAGAAGACTTGTGCCCTTCCTGTGTACTGCTTTTAAATCAGAATGTATATGGCTCTTTGGGAGTTTTGCTGGTTTGGTAAAGTCTCACCTCTGTGGGAAGTGAAAGCCACACTGATTTCTCTCCTTAGCAGGAGGAGATTCAAATTGCCATTTTTGTCAGGAGTGCAGAGTTAGGGTGTTGTGAGTGGCTTCTAAGGGAACACTTCTTAACAGCTCTTCTGCAAAAACCAGGCTCATAAACAGCAAAAAATGCTGGACTCATGAGTATGGGGAGAAGGCCCAGAAAGAAACAAGTGTCAGACCTTGTGGTTGTTGAATAAGGTTTTCTAGTCACTCATACATGACAGGGAAGGTTTGGAGCTGGAAGACAGTGGACTTCAGTAAAGATTTCTTTGTAATGTATAGAGTCCTGACTTCCTTCCTGGAAAGTGAATTATTTTCAGGTGAAGGGCTTTGTCCAGTAACTGAAATATCACTGGAGTTACTTAGACATATTTCAGAAAGATAGAATTTAGGTGGCAGAAACTTGGGTTTCTTGCTTTGTGATGGTGCTGTCATTTTTCAGGTAAGTGATATCCCTGTTTCCAACTAGATCATGAGGAAATTGAAAAAAAAGTCATATAACACTTCTTGATACAAGTTAATGTAGTGTATTGTCTGCCCCATCTTCCAGAAAGAAAAAGGCATGTGGTGAAAATAATTTTCACATTGTCAGATGATGTAGATGACAAGGAAACCTGTCAGTTCAGGCTTTCCCTGAGCTGGATTTTGTGTGTGCAAATGGAGCAACCTGGAAAACTGGATACAAAGTGGAAATGGGTAAAAACCCCTGAAATTTCACTTGAGTGCTGAGTTAGTCTTGATATCTTTGTTGCTGTTCTTTAAAGATGGGTATGTCTGTAGGGATTCTTTAATTAGGTATGCAAGGAGTTGTTGGGATGTCTTTCATTCTAGATATATGAATAGAAGTAGAGGTAAAAGTGCCCAAAGAGCACCCAAACTGCCCCAAGAAATAGTCATAAAAAAATCACACATGAACAGTTTAGTTTAATCACTGTAATTGTGCTGTTATAAAACTTGATTATAAACTATTTGTTTCAAATTCAAACTTCTGGATTCAAATCCTGATTGTCTAAATGTCATGATCTTGTCACTATCCATCCTATTAGGAAAGTTGTGGCAGACTGGTGAAGTTACCCATGACTGGAAAAGGGAAAACATAAGTCCCGGTGTTAAAAGAGGGAGGGGGAAGGAAGAACCCAGGAAATTTCGGGCTGTTCAGTTTCACCTCTGTGCCTGACAGGATCATGGAACAGATGCTCCTGGAAATTGTGCTAAGGCACATAGAAAATAAGGAGGTGATTGGTGACAGCCAACAAGGTATCACTAAGGGCAAATCATGCCTGACAAATTTGGTGGCCTTCATTGATGGGGTTGCAGCACTGGTGGATGAGGGAAGAATGACTGATGTCATCTATCTGGACTTGTGCAAAGCATTTGGCACAACATTCTTGTCCATAAACTGGAGAGACATGGATGTGATCAGTGGACCACCCACTGATAATGAATTGCCCAGAGAAGCTGTGAATGCCCCATCCCTGAAGGTGTTCAGGGTCAGGTTGGATGGGGCTTTGAGCAGCCTGCTCTAGTGGAAGGTATCCCTGCCCATGGCAGAGGGGATGGAACTAGATGATCTTTAAGGTCCTTTCCCATGCAAACCATTTGGTGATTTTGTTGTTTGGAGATTCTTAGTTAATCCCTATGGGAAACCACAATTTTAAGTACACAAGAGTGCCAGAAATTTAAGCTTAACTTATGTGTGGAGGCTGGGGGAGGAAGGATTATTTCAGTGGCTTTTGACTTGTGCCATCTCTGTCAAGTATTGTTTAGTGTCTGTGTTTTCATTTGCTCTGTAGTGTGACAGTATCCTGTAGCTATTGCTAACATGTGGAGTTTAATGAGTGTTTCATGCCTCATTCTTTCTCTGGTAGCTGAATCCCAGTATCTTCCTGGACAGGATATTTCTGAGCATTTCAGTGTAGTAATGCTGCTGACAATGGGACTGGTCAGACACAGGCTTAGTGAGCGTTTTGCAGCATGCATGACACCTATTGTGCAGAATAGCTCTTTGTCTTTGAAATGCACTTACAGTGTATCTTCTGTGGGCTGGCAGTGCATTTGAGTTCTGTAGCACTGAGTGATGGTAATGCTTCAGTTTCCTGTTAAAGTAGGTATATAGGGAAGGAGATGAACAGCTTTAAATGCTTATTTATAGTCATTTTCCAGTTGAATGTTCAACTTCTAAGAGTCAGCTTTAATATTTCTTATAGCTCTATTGCTCACATATATGAGGTTAGAATAGTAGTTAGAATTCTGTTTCTCAACTCTTAAACAGTTTTGTTCACCAAGCAGACTTCTAAATGGGTTTATTTGCCTGTAACCTTACTGTGCAAATTGGAAATGAATGCTTGAATGCACATATGGATTCTTAAAAACAGGTATTGATCATTGTAACAATGGGATCAATGCAGAGTAAAGGATTTCTTAATTGCAATAATTCTGTGTGCAAATTTCTGTATTAAAAGGTGCATGAACCTCAGTCTTAATACCCAGAATTTTGAAGGCAAAGATGCCTTTGTTTAGGAAGGTTGATAGTTTGACCAAGAGGAGCTATTTTCCATGATAAGCATGTATGCTAACTCTGGCTAAATTAACCATGGTATCAAAGAAAACAGAAATTATTCTGTTTTTATTATTTAACAGAAATACATTCAAATGTATGGATAGCAACTAAATGTTAGTTACTCAAGCATATGTTGTTCATCTTCAGGCAGTATTTTTGTTATATGTGTGTTGTGGTTTGACTCTGGCCCAGACACCAGGCACCATGAGAGTCGCTTACTCACCCTCTCCTGCCACAGCTGGGTCAGTTCATCACTGAGATTTTCTCCCACTGCTCTGGGAGAGGATCCATCCCCTGTGAGGCCGTGGGGTCCCTCCCACGGGAGACACTTCTGTGGGAACTTCTCCAGCGTGGGGCCGCGCTCAGGAGCTGCAGCCAAACCGCACCTGCAGCTCCGTGAGCTCCCCCA
>VZRX01010211.1:14610-27482 GCA_013398075.1 Notiomystis cincta
CTCTGTGGCCCCCTGCTACCAGAAACCAGGCCAGGGCAAACCAACACAATATGATGTAGTAGTGATCTCTGTAAGATGTTTCTGTGTTCTGGTGGTGTGACCCTGTAAGGTATTTATACAATCAGATGTATACTAGAAAAGATGGTAAGATAATTGAGCAGTTATTCTCGAGAGTCAGTGGTTCCTACTTTAAGATTACCCAATGTCTTGTGCTTTAAGCAACCTTCAAGGATCTTCTCTGAAGTTCTACCCTTTTTTGCAGGCACTGTGTGATACTGTGCTCCAGAGACGTGTGGGTTCAGCCTTTGATCAGATAACAAATCCTCTAACACACACACTCTTGCTGCACAAACACTACTAAAGCAGGCAGGTTTAGGTTAAATGTCAGGAAGGAAGTTTTAACTCAGTGGGTGGTGAGGCACTGGCACAGGCTGCCCAGAGAGGTTGTTGGCACCCCATTGCTTGGAGTGTTCAAGGCCAGGTTGGATGGAGCCCTGAGGAACCTGGTCTAGTGGGTGGCATCCCTGTGCACGGTGGGGAGTTTGGAAGTAGATGATTTAGGGCCCCTCCCAGGTCAAACCTTTCTCTGATTCTGTGCTTTCAAGGCAGCAGCAAATGTGTGTTTTCTGCTGGGTGCAGTCAGACAGTTGAGTTGGAACCTAGAAAAGGAGAATGCTCCTGTTGGGCTTCCTACTGCTTGGCCCAGCTATGTTTCCTCCTTGATAATCAAGGAATATTAAGTCTAAGTACCTGGCTCTAGAGCTGCCTCATTATGCTTCGTTGCATTGTGCTTTTATGTGAAGTCTGAATTCCTTTTGCCTTTAAAAGGAAGAAAGGAAAAAATTTGTTCTGTTTGTTTTAACTCAGAATGTGACTTTTCCAATAAATAGCCATACAACCTTTACAGACTGAAATTAAATACTCCAGTTGCAGCAGCACCCATTGTCCTTCTACTTTGTNGGATGGAGCCCTGAGGAACCTGGTCTAGTGGGTGGCATCCCTGTGCACGGTGGGGAGTTTGGAAGTAGATGATTTAGGGCCCCTCCCAGGTCAAACCTTTCTCTGATTCTGTGCTTTCAAGGCAGCAGCAAATGTGTGTTTTCTGCTGGGTGCAGTCAGACAGTTGAGTTGGAACCTAGAAAAGGAGAATGCTCCTGTTGGGCTTCCTACTGCTTGGCCCAGCTATGTTTCCTCCTTGATAATCAAGGAATATTAAGTCTAAGTACCTGGCTCTAGAGCTGCCTCATTATGCTTCGTTGCATTGTGCTTTTATGTGAAGTCTGAATTCCTTTTGCCTTTAAAAGGAAGAAAGGAAAAAATTTGTTCTGTTTGTTTTAACTCAGAATGTGACTTTTCCAATAAATAGCCATACAACCTTTACAGACTGAAATTAAATACTCCAGTTGCAGCAGCACCCATTGTCCTTCTACTTTGTCTATGCTGAATTGGTTCTATTTCACCTGTAAATCCTGTTCTTAGGGTAGCTGGAAGGCTGAAACTGGGTTCTCATTCTGAAAGTGTAATAAGCTGTCCTTCTTAGGAAGGGCTGATTTTTCCTTCTCTTCTAATCTCCCTGTGTTTTGAACAGGTGGGGTGATTCTATGATCATACAATTATCTGTCCATTCCTATCAGGATATATTGCTGTTAGCTAGTTGTGAAACATCCTCTGAGGAGTACTTGGTATGTGTAGGTTGCCATTTAGATATGTTTTCCAATTCTTGAGATGGAATACATGGCAAGAAGTAGAAACCTTTTTCAAAACAGTAAAGTAACACGTGAAATTGTCAAATGAGAACTAGAAATTGAGAAACTGTGAAATGAGGTAAACTTTAGTGTTCTAAGGCAATGTGGGTATCTCTTAATCACTTTGTGAACACCATATGAACAATATTCCTGAAAAGCCAATTTATCAGTAGGATATTACTGTGCTAATTCTGTAGTTGTCCAATATTAAAAAAAGAAAAAAAAAAGGAGGTGGGAAGTCTAGTTTTTAAAACATGTAATTTGCCATACAGGTATTTTTTTAGCTGTTTTTCACCTGTTACATCTGTGACTCTTCAGAAAGCAATGACCTAAAACCTGGAATGAGGTTATATAGATTGAAGGGATGGTATCGCTACAGCTGAGGCAGTGGAATATGAAGCTCTGTTGTTTGGGAGTTTTGTCTTGCTNTATTACTGTGCTAATTCTGTAGTTGTCCAATATTAAAAAAAGAAAAAAAAAAAGGAGGTGGGAAGTCTAGTTTTTAAAACATGTAATTTGCCATACAGGTATTTTTTTAGCTGTTTTTCACCTGTTACATCTGTGACTCTTCAGAAAGCAATGACCTAAAACCTGGAATGAGGTTATATAGATTGAAGGGATGGTATCGCTACAGCTGAGGCAGTGGAATATGAAGCTCTGTTGTTTGGGAGTTTTGTCTTGCTGTAGTTGTGACTTGTCCAAAACCAGTGGTTGTCACTGAAGAAAATTTGTAAATGCTCAAGTCCTCTGGTACCCCAGGGGCTGAGGAGCTACATTTTTTTTTAACATATTGGCAAAATGACAAACTTTTCTGTTTTGTTAAAACAACCTATGTGTCCCTAAAGTTCACCTTCTGCTAACTGCAGTGAGAGATGACAGGACTTTATCATCTTTATGTGCTGAGAATCTTACTGCCAACCACTACTTTGCATAGTGCTTGGTTATGTTATGCAAGGAGAACTGAACACAAAAGCTGTTCTTGGTGACTGACAGTGCAGTGAGAAGCTTGTTCCTGTAAAGACAAGAGACCGGCTGTGTTATGCAAACAAGTTCCTAAAGTAGGGTGTCTTAAAACCTGCAGTCAGCTCATGCTAAAACTTGTATGGTACTTGCTTGAAACCAAACCCAAATAATAGTAATTGTGTGAATGTAAAATGTTTATGTTATTTTTCTTTGAAGTGAAAAATAACATGTATCAGGAAGAGTAATAGTTGCTGTTTGTATTAACATATATTGGTAGAAATAATATTTGCTCTTAGTATTGAAAAAATAATTACCAAAGAAAGCATGTTGAAAATACAGAGTGTGCGTACTAAGGAAGCAGCTTTGAATGGAGGAAAAAGTGAAAATAATCAGGTTTTCAAATCTGAAGTCAGAAAGGTGTAACTGTTAGCAGCTGAAGTTTGGAGTTCCTGTACATTATGTGAAGCAGATATGTTGTGGACAAATCTTTAAGTTGCCTAGTTTTGTGCAGCAAATGCCAGGTGTGAAGGATGATGTCTGAGGAAGGACAGATGTGTTATAATTTGGAGTATCTGGCTTGCTTTGCTTTGGCTGCAGCTGATGTCAGTGCCATTACCACAGATGGCCACAATCATGGTTACTGCTAACAACCATCTGAGGTTAGAAACAAGAGCTTTTATATTCACAATGTGTAAAACTTTTTAAACTGGTAACTGGAGTCGTGTAATTTGAAAAAAACTAAGATCCCTTGTTCCCTGGGATGATGATCTTGAATTTATAAGAATCTAATTGTGGATTTGATGGAAAGAATTAAGGCTAGTAGGGTGATTTGCAGACCAAATGCATATTAAACATGTAAATTTGATTATTGAATAAATGTAGCATTTTTTGTAGTGTGAGCAAGAGTTATTCCTAACTCTTGTTAGGAGTAACAAGAGGCATAAACAGAGAAATTTCCTCCTGTTTCCCTACGAGACTCCTTAAAATTCTCAGTCTAACAAAATCTTGAATTTTGCATGAGTGACTTAATTCACATATTTTTGGGTTCCAAAAATGTTACTGCTCTATAAAGCGGAAATTAGTTTTGTATTAAACACAGGGAGAAATAGGACTGGAACATAATGAGAAAAAGAAATCTAATTTTATTGCTTCTTAAATGTTGTTATCTCACAAGAGCATTCTTCTGATTACTTGGAGTCATTTATCACCATCTGTAGTGCCATGTGTAACATAGTTAAAGTAGTATAATAGGATAAACACAGTTAAATGAAAAATGGTTGCCAAGCAAATGAGTACGTAATATTTTAGGAATTTAAGAGTCT
Organism: Notiomystis cincta; assembly: GCA_013398075.1. NCBI lineage: Eukaryota > Metazoa > Chordata > Aves > Passeriformes > Notiomystidae > Notiomystis > Notiomystis cincta. The sequence continues at coordinate 18,641 of VZRX01010211.1, forward strand.
ACCATGGAGAAGGGGTTTTTATCTGTAGCTTTATTTTCCATAACCCTCTGCTTTCCCCTTTGGTCCCCTCAGTGCAGAGCTTTGGTGGCAATGAAGTGTTTGCCACTGGTAAGTTTTGTCAGAGAGAATGCTGTTACTGTCTCTCTTCTGTGTTTTCTGCTCAGTCTAGAACTGTGTTAGTTTTAGCTGTCATCTGCTGCAGCCTCTCCTCTTGGCCCAGACTGCCCACATGCAGAAAGGGAGAGAAGCACTCTAATGATTGCTCTTTACTTTAGAGACCTCAGGATTTGCAGCAGTCTCCAGAGTTATGCAACTGAATTACCTCCAGACAGTCCATGGGCTGTTTAAGAAACAGTTGTGGATACAGTGCTCAGCACTCTATTAGTTGTCTTAATGGGAAGTATGTAAATCAAAAATAGAACCTTGCTTCATATGACCTTTTGATTTGGAACGGTGGTGACATTCAGCAAGATACTTGTTGTTCAGTAATGTAGTGGATTGGCAATTACATTTTAAGTAATGTTGATTTCTTAAAGCTTTCTTTACCTTGTTTTTGAAAAAAGGGATCTTTGAGTTGATACACTGGAATAACATGGTTACTGAATGTCTTTTGTCAGTGTTGCAGTCAAAAGCTCATTTGTTAGAATTCTTCTAGATGCTGAAAGCTGTTCCCTTTTCTGGTTTGTCTGTAAATTGCTTTGTACAAAGGTTACAAACTGTAGCTGGCAGTATTCAAGTGTGATTGACACTAGCTTTATACTTTGTTAAGGTTACAGATCAGTGTAACTTGAATTTCTTATTCTGTAACTTTTCTTCCTGAACATTTGCTTAAGTGTTTCATTAGTATTTGGTTGGGCTGACTATAAATGTGTTTCACATGTCCCTTTCCTGTCTCGTCTCGAAATTTGTATGAGAGGAAGGAACCAAGACACTTGAAATTTGTATATTGAAGTACTCTTCAACTTCCGTGTAATATTTGTATCACAGCAACCTTTTGTATTCCAGATCTGTCACTGACCAGCTGTTTTTAGGTAAAAATTATACCAAAGACAGCATTGTACATAAAAGAAAGCAGGTGAATGGCAGCAAGGATGAAATAAGTTTTGGGTCCGTTTTGAAATAAGAATGATTTCTTAAGAATTGTGTTCTGTGCTGAATGCTTTGCAAAACTGTCTGGTAATAAATAAAAATGGATCAATCCCATCTCTTTCTGAAGTTATACATGAAGAAAAAAAATACTTTTTTTCCTTTCACCTTCCATTCACTGCCACCATATTTTCCGCAGCGTTGCTAATTGAATAATTTTTTTTTTCAGTATTTCAGTTTACATGTATAAAAAACCCAAAACCCCATGATTTTTTAAAGTGTGTAATACTACAATTTCACAGTATAAATATACTTCCATAGTGATGTCATTCTATAAAATAAGAATGCTACAGTTGTATGGCTAAGTAGCCATACATGAGGCAGCGGTGTGCTTCCACAAACTTATTCCCTTGAAGAGGGATTAATGTGGATAAAATGTTAATCTCCTTCACTCACGCTGCATAATTCAGTCTTAAGTAAATACTAAACAGGAAAAAAATATATCATGAATTGCAGAAGGAAAATTGAGACTTTGCTGGGTGGAAAATCCCATACTTCGCAAACATCTCAAGGGTATTACAGAAAACTTAGGGTTTATAAGTTTAGTTGGATTTCCAAGACCTCATTGCTCTTACTGGAAGTGTTTGAGTAAATAGAGACAGTTTTTCTTTCTTACTCTTTGTAACTCAGCAGTTGATAGTGCTGAAATAATGTGGTGGCTATGCCAAAACCTGTATTTGTTTTTCTTGCCTGAGTTTTCAGTTACAGAAACTGAAGTATTCTGTAATAAAGATTGTGTGCTCACCTGTCATGCCAGTAGGAGGAGAGGAGAGGTTTACTTTGGGTTTTTATATTAACTCAGTCTGGTTAACACAATGGGGATGTTTACATTTGGAGACCAGCCTGAGTTAGCTTTTCAGGGAAGTGTATAAAACTATTTGCAATGTACTTAGTGCATTAAGACATAGCAATTTACACCTGAAAAGTGTTTTTTTTCAGACTCTTTGAATTTAAGATAAAACTTAATGTTTTGCAGACTTTTTTTTTTTTGAGGCTCACCTGCATATGATGATGTCCTTATTCTCTATTGTGTTTTACACGTGTGGTATCTATAGATATGCTTATGGATTTTTAAAAAGTTTGTTGTACTACACAGAAGTATAAGAGTATTGTTTAACAAAACCAGTGACTAGAATTCCATTGAAGTAGGGTGATACAATTTCAGAAGTGTAATAGTCTGTGCCATAATTGTGGTGGCTGAAATAAAAACGTAGAAGGCAGGGATTGTTGTGTTGTAATAATGGAAGTGCAAGTGTTAAAAGATGTTTGTGTTTGGGAGAAGAACAACATTCCTCCTAAAATTCAGCTACTGAAAGGCTTATCTTGGAACAGCACTTAAAAGTTTACAGTTGCCAATAAAAGCATCCCTTGAAAGAATGTCAAGTATAGATTATAAGACCCAGGGATCAATGTGTTAATGCGACCTCCTGCATATCCTCAACCATAAGGCCAACTAATATTTTATGCAGTTAGTCAGCAGACTAAGTGTAATAATAAATCTTGGTAAAGTGGATTAGGGGACAGCTTAGAACAATTGCCAATAAGTCTTCAGTCATTTAGGTTTGAGTGGCAGTAAGTTTAACAAGGCAAAAACTTAAAAACAGCCAAATGTTTCTTATATGAGGTGTTCTGCTAGAGATTTGAAGATGTTTGAAACACTGTAGTGTTATTCTATGGAGTTATATGGAGTGCGGATTAGCCTTATACAATAATTAAAAGGGTAGACTAATTAAAAAAGCCTGGATTTTGTATTTATTACAATAAATGATGCATAAACATTTTGATTGTAAAGGGAAGAAATTTCAGTGCTCAAATGAAAGCCCATCCAAAGATGCTGAAATTGTCTCTATACATTGGGTGGAACTTTGTGTCTTTGGCCTTGCAGAAATCTCTCATCCTTAGTAGAGAAATCTGGAAACCTGAGTAAGATGATATTTGAGTTGGTACAGAGCTGTTTCTGAGTCAGGAACAGAAAGATATTGAAGCGTCTGGGCTGTGATAATTATGTTCTGCTTCATACAAAAGGTGTCTTGCCCTGGTGTTAATTTTTTGTTGTGAGATGGGATTCATGGGATGGAGTTGAAATATTTGTTACCAGGCAGGAAACCCTTCTTAGTTGGCAGGGTCGGTGACCAAATGTAGTTTCTTCTGTGGTGAATTTCTATAGGTGGATTGCTGCCTTCTGTGGTAACTGGGAGAATTATTTCAGCTGATTGAGAATTGATACACTTGTCCTGGTAAAAGTGAACTTGGGAAAAGGCATCTGTTTTGATCCTGATAGTTTCACGGAGATTCATGTTGTGACATGACAAATTGTGTAACAGGAATTTATAACATATTATCGACTGGGAGGATCTAGGCTGTCAAATTTGCTAATACATTGTGAGTGGGAAGCTGGCTGAGCTCTGTGCTGGGGAGGCTGTGCACAGGAGCCACTGGAGTGAGTTTTGGAAGGAAGCCAAGGAAACCCTGTCGGGTTTGCTCAGAAGGATTACTCAGAGTCATCCTGATCTGCATCTGAAATATTAGATCTGGCTTGACCCTCAGCTGCAGTGGAATGATTGCAGAGGTGGTGCAGGCAGAGAACTGGAATGGCTGGAGAACTGTGGCCTCCTCTTCCAGCCAGCCATGCTGTTCTAATGAATGCCTTTCCCAGCACCTAGACTGTGTTCAGGGCAGGGGGGCACACAGCAATGCTTTATATCTTTCACAAAAGGATGCTGCTCTAGAATTAACAGTCTGGGTTTTGTAGTGGAATACTTAGCCTGGAGCAGTTTTGCATGTGCTGGCAGAATCTGCATTCACTCTAATTTCTGCAGTGCTGCTTTAAGTGTTGTGATTAATCTTTTGGTTTGTTTTGGTCCTAGTTAACTGGTATCCAATAAATAAAAACAGTAAACAAAGTTTCATTTGATGTGCAGGGCTAGTAAAAGTTAGCACTCAAAGGAAAAAAATTAGTTTGACAGTGACTGTTACAAGATATTTTACCAATAAGGCTTACAGAAACCATAGTGGGCAAAATTTTATTTATCAGAAATGTGCTTAGCAAGGTTAGTTATCTATAAATTTATGTGGCAATAAACTTTCAATTAACTGAAGAAAGATAAAAATGTCATGAGCTACAACAGGAGTGTCTTTGTAACCTGAACTAGTAGAGAAGTGAAAAGGGGTTGTTCTCTCTGAGGTATTGCTGTTGCTGGGTAAAATTTCAGGGCACAGAGGAACTGTATTGTTGAATGTCAAGTACTCCAAGTAATGTGGCCCACAAGACTGTTTTTGAGGAGTCATGTTTTAGTCATTCTAGGGTCTGCTGGAATGGATGTAAGCAATCTCTTAGAGCCTCATTAATTATTGTACAGCTGGAAAGAAAACATACAAGTATGAAATCATGTTTTTAAGGTTATTTTTAAATTATGTACAGGCATAAAAGGGAAATAAGGGTTCTGTTGGTACTGCTCTTATCTTATTTTTTAAGAACTTATTTTAGAGTTCATCGGACAGAAAGTGGATTCTTTGGGATGAGTGTGGTGTTAATTTGATGTACATAACTGCTTATAAATATTTTTTTTGGTGGCTAAATACTTCTAAAATTCTTCCTGTGGGAATGTGACAATGTTCCTCTTAGATATATTTGCAGTGAATAATTTTTAGGAAAATTCTTAATTTGAGCCACCTTTTCGTATCTAAGCATCTGAAATTTGAAATTATGCTTGTGTGTCACTCAATTTCAATGTATTTATTTTGGAAGGTATATCCATATACTGGAGAATTCACAAAGTTCTTTTTATCTATTTCAAATCTGTTACCTGAAATGCCCATGAGATGGTGCTCATCAGTCTTGTTTCTGTGTAGCAGCAGATCCGTGCATAGTTCTGACTTTCCAGTAAGGATGCAGTGATTGGCATTGTTGCCTTTCTAAGAGAAAGGAAAAGAACAAAAACCAACTGATAATACCTTGAATAAACTGATAAAATACCCAATACTATTCTGTTTTGAAGTCTGTATAAAACTAGTCTGGATATCTGATTAACTTTGGACAGATGGATTTGATGCTAGTTTACACAAGTGATAGGTTAGCACTTTTTTTTTTTGTAAAAATGTGTTTCTAAATAGCCAGAGAATGGGAAATGTTTAGACATCTGTCCTTTTTGTGCTGCTTTATTTCTTTCTTTTTTACTTTTGTCTTTTTTTTTTCTAAAATCTGTGAAAATTTTCTTTATTATTCAGAAAACATTCTGCTACTAATTTACACTAGTGTGCTCTGTTTTGTAATATCTTTCTGGGGGAGGTTGATTTGTTTGATTTGGTTTTTTCCTTGAGTTATGCAGATAGCCTGTAACAAGGAGAGAAGAGAGAAATGTTCAACTCCTGTTACCTAAGGCAGGGAGGATTATAAAATCATAGAATGGTTCTGATTGGAAGGGACTTAAAAGATCTTTTAGTCCCAAGCCCCTGCCCTGGCCAGGGATACCTTTTACTAGACCAGACTGCTCAAATCCTTGTTCAGCCTTTCTTTGACCTGGACTGAGTGTTAGAAGCCGCAGTGCTGTTTTCTGAAAGTGTATTATGTAATTTTAGATGCAAGAGGGGGAGAAAAACAGTGAAGTAAGAGGAAGAAGTTAGGAGAGTCTTCTATTTGAAATCAGGTTACAGAAATAGTTGCAGAGGACTGTAGCATAGTAGAACTAAATGGGCTGTTTTACATTCTTTCACATTGTTTTTATTGTTATTTTGAGGGCTGTGACCTGAGTGGTCTGGGGAACCTGGCAGGAGATCTGGAAGAGGACACAAGTGACATAGATGAACTCCCAAGGAAGGAGAAGTATCAATATAGATAGATGGTTGCATGAGAAGTGGAATGAAGTGACTCTGCTATAATTCACTAAGATGACACTCAAGGAAAGTATCTCCTAAGTATTATTAGCAGAGATTACAGGCCTCTGAAAATGAGGGCAGCTTTAAACCTGATGAGTTGATCTGAGAGAGGTATTCAAAAATTCGTTCTGTACAGATTAAATCAGACCAAGAGGGCATAGGAGAAAAATCTGTTTCTTCTGGAAACTTCATTTCCCTTCCAAATTCTGTGAATGGTGCTATGATCAGTGTTTCTTTTGTGTGTTTTATAGACTTTTTTCCTTTTTTCCTCAAATCACTATAACTTTGATCAAATAAGCAACTTGAGTTATAATTGGCCTGTATGTTCAGTTCTATCAGTGACTGCTGAAAGCAGTTAGGACAGCATAGAATAGAAGACACTAAAGTACTTGAGAAGAGCACCTTGACAGAAAAATAGAGGCAAAACCAGAAGTGAATGAAGCACTGTACACAGAGTAAGTAAGAGACAAGTATCTACTGAAAAGCAGGGTTCCTTCTGTTTTCAGGTGAAAAAGGAAAAAGAGTAAGTTCTGGCTGAATTTCCTTTGGGAAAATGGAATTTTAAGTTATCATTTTGGAATGTTTAATTTCACCTGGAACAGAATGATTTGCACATGTTCTTCTGGGTGTCCTGAAATGAACATTTTAGAATGCATCGTCCTGGACTGTAATTTGACAGCATTGACAGTAGCTACTGGAGGTTGAGAGAGATGAGCAAGGAGGATTCTGAAAGTCTTTCTGGCTAATTTTTGAATTGATGATGATGGTGAAAGAAGCATCTCTGTCATTTGTGTGTCTATGCTGAGTAGTCTGTGATTGGGATGATAGGGGATGGAGCACCTTTCCCACAGGGAAAGTCTGAGAAGGTTGGGGTTCTTCAGCATGGAGAAGGCAAGGCTCCAGGAGGACCTTACTGCAGCCTTTTATTCAGTACCTAAAGGGGCTACAAGAGAGCTGGAGAGGGACTTCTTAAAAAACTTTACTGATAGAACAGTGGGTAATGGCTTTAAACTGAGAGAGAGCAGTTTAGATTAGATATTAGGAAGAAATTCTTAATTGTGACGGTCGTGAGGCACTGGAAGAGGTTGCCCAGAGAAATCATGGCAGCCCCATCCCTGAGAGTGTTCTAAGGCAGATTGGAGGGGGTCCTGAGCTCCCATGGCAGGGAGCTTGGAACTAAACGGTCTTGAAAATCCCTTCCAACCCCCAAACCATTCTGTGATTCTGTGATAATGTATGTGAGTAAGTGGTAATTGAAGATCAGGTAAGATTTAAGAATGAAAAGGCAAGGTAACAACAAATAGTTTTCTAACCTTAGCCCCACTGTGCAAGAAAACCTATATAAAGCAGATTTCAGCTCTAAGAATATTTATAGAAAAGCTGAATGAAACTAGGAGAAGAAAGTACCAGTGTGTGCAGAAGAGGAAACCAAGGACAGGTCCAAGCAGAGTATGATTTTTGAACATATTTCTACAATACAGGATAATACAGTAGAAAAACAGTATTTCTTTCTCCTTTTCAGATTCCAGCATTGCATCTTTAAAACCCATTTGTGTCCTGGAACCTTTCCCTCTGTCTGAGTAACGTAGGGAATTTGCTTTCAGATTTAGTCTTCTCACCATACTATTTCACTGAGATGATAGTCTGCAATTCTCATTCTGTTTATTGTCCCTTAAAAATAATTCCTTTTTCTTTGTGCTTTCAGATCTGTTGTTGTTTTCTCCTTCACTTCTTTGCAGGTTTTCCTGCCCTGTTTTGGAATGTTTCATTTAACAAGAAATAAATGCTGCAGTGCTTCAGGAAAGTTGCTGATTATGGAAGAAGTCAAGATAGACTATGAAATAAATCCTGGAGATTGTTGTGTTGGTGTCAGAAAAAAATAGCTCAGCTGAAAGTAGGGCCAGTATAAATGAGGAGAATGTGGCCTACAACTCATAAGACGAAAACACAAATTTTGAACCTTTGACAATTCTTAAAAGTGACGTCTGTAAGAATTGTTTTATTGCAAAAAGTATTTTTATTTCATGGCCCAGGAAAACTCATTTCTCACAGTTTGAATCTCATATTGAACAATTAAAAGAGAATACATTTTCAGAGAATTAAGTTTAAGTACAGTTCCCCAGCAATCAGTGTTTTCATTCTCGTAGGAGTATGTAAAGAGAGGTAGAGGTTTTATAATAATAATTCTAAAAAGATAGCAGTTGTATTTCTGAGGAAATGAATGTTTTACAGCTCGGAGTAACACACAGCTTATAAACAAGATTGTTTGTATGGGCATTTTCATACGAATGGAAAAAAGACAGAAAAATGTGAAATAAAAAGCTTCTTGTATGTAATCTTGTGGGTCCATAATTAGTAAGCAGATTTTCTGAATAAATTACTCTTTACTGGGCTGATGGTAGACATCTTAAATTTATTAAGAATAAAGCTTAAACCACAGAGTTTTGTCAAAATCAAACCACCTATTTTTTGCACTCGCTCTTTGTTTTACATTAAGAAAACTGCTGTACACTGAAATGATTGCTGAAGCACTTGTGTGAATTTTGCCTTACACTAAGAACTGCTTTTTCTTCTATGGCTCTATGATTTGAAACAAACAGTGCATATAATACCTTGTAGTTGAAATGAAAGTAAGTTTTGGAGTAAGCAGTTGCATCCTGTTCACCAGTTGTGAAACAGTGTTATCCCAGTAAAAACAAATTATCATTATTTTCTTAATCTTCATAATTTAATTAGATATTAATATATAGTATATATAATACATTAATATATATTATATATTATTAATATATTATATATTATTAATATATATAATTTAATT
>VZRX01010211.1:28382-56035 GCA_013398075.1 Notiomystis cincta
AATCACCAAATATCTCCTCAAACTGGCTATGGGCCTTTGGACGGAAAAACAGCAAACCCTGCACATCTTCCAGTAGCTCTGTTATCTTTCTATAAATCATCCCCACCAGGCCCATCACTATAGCAAGCCTCATTTGTAGCCTGCCCCTGTAAAAGTTACGTCCCAGGGACAGAAGTGTCCCTATCTGGGGATAGGCATGTCTAGGGACATACAAGATCATCCCACGACATCAGGTTAAGCAGGTGTAGAATAAGTGGCAATCTTTCACTAGCTATTAAATAATGCTTTTCATGAGTTTAAAATGTAAAAAAAAAAAAAAATCAAATGAAGAATTTTCTGACTATTTGTTTAGGTTACACAGAATCATTAAGGTTAGAAAAGACCCTTCGGATCATTGAGTCCAGCCATTAGTCCAGCACTGCTAAGTCCCCCACTAAACCATGTGCCCAGGTGCCACATCTGCCCATCTTTTAAATGCCTCCAGGGCTGGACACTCAACCACTGCCCTGAGCAGCCTGTTCCAGTGCATTACAACCCTTTTTGTGAAGTAATTTCCCCTAATACCCAATATAAACGTCCTTGGACACAACTTGAGACCACTTTTTTTTGTCCCATTTCTTGTTACTTGGGAGAAGAGACCAACACCCATCTTCATCCAGCCTCATGACCAACTGTGACTTCTGAGAAATGTGTGAGGTAGGAGTGAGAGTTCTTTTTGTTATAGTCCAGTGGAGAATTTTTTTCCTACTAAAGTTTGAATAAATTATTATAATGGGGAAAAAAACATGAATATAAAGTCAGGAGTTTCATAGTATACAGGTAATACCAGTTTTCATGTTCTACATCCTGATTGTCATCCATATAAATTAAGTTGACTCCCTTTTTAGGAAATTGGCTTAAAGACCTTGTAGTTTTCCTTACACCTCAAACAATATGTAAGTGAATGAGGTTCACATTTCTTTCTTTGAACTTATTTTCTGCAATCTGTACCCCTCCCTGCTAGTGCAGTACACTTTTATCAGTATTTTTGAAAAAGTAAAAAAAGTCTTTGTGGATTTGACCACATGTGATGTACAAAGTGATTTCTTTTTTCAGTTACTCAGTTACTGTAGTTGCTGTCACATTGTAACTAACTGCGTATGAGCTTGAGTTGTTCACTTGTGTGGAAGAACCAGCATAGGTAGCAGAGCTGGATGGGTGTACTTGAGTTTATTTTGTGTGCAGCGTATCCCAAGTTTGATGTAGGTTTGTTTGTAACCACGTTAACCATCCCTATTTTACTCTGTTTAGAAAAAATGTGCAATGACAACCTGACAGGATTACCACTGTCATCAAATATTTGTGGTTTTGTGCCAGCTTATCTAATGGCTGGATGAAGACCAGGGGTCCAGAGCATCTCTGTTATGAGGAGATACTGCAGAAGCTGGGCCTGTTTAGTGTGGTGAAGAGAAGGCTGAGAGGGGATGTCTTCAATGCCTATAAATATCTCAAAGGCAGCTGCCAAGGGGATGGTGCCAGTCTCTTTTCAGCGGTGCCCAGTGACATTGTGAGAAGCAGTGGCCATAAACTCAGAAGTCCCACCTCGACATGAGGAAAAACTTCTTTGCCCTGAGGGTGACAGAGCACTGAACAGGCTGCCCAGGGAGGTCATGGAGTCTCCCTCTCTGGAGACATTCCAAACCCACTTGGATGTGTTCCTGTGTTACCTGCTCCAGATGACCCTGCCTTGGCAGAGGGTTGGACTGGATGATCTCCAGAGGTCCCTTCCAACCCTAACAACTCTGTGGTCACTAGATCACTAAAAGCCTAGGAACTGGAAGTTTCAGGAAACTTCCTTTTGCCTCTGTCTTGGCTTTAGGAAGAGTTTTCTGAATTCCAAACAGCCACAGAAATAGTACTGATGAGATGATTATTGTTTTTAACATGCATTTTCTGTGCAGAAACAGAACGAGTGGAAAATCTACAGCTACTGTGACCTATATACATGGTTGCAAAATTAAGGGGGGATAGAGAAATATAATTTGGAAGAATGTGAGGTGTGAGAATGTGTTGTGTTTGTGTGGGCAGGTTTGGGTAGCTGAGGGGACTACAGGGGTGGCTTCTGTGAGAAGCTGGTGGCAGCTTCCCCATGTCCAGAAGAGGCAGCACCAGGTGGCTCCAAGAGGGACGTGCTGCTGGGCCAGTCAGAAATGGTGGTAATGCCTTTGGGATAACATGCTGAAGAAGAAGAAGAAGAAAAAGAAGGGTTATTTTGCAGATATAATTGTGGCCAGGGAAGAGTGGAGTGAGAATGTGTGAGAGGAACAACTCTGCAGACACCAAGGTCAGCCAAGAAGGAGGGGCACGAGAGCTGAGATTGCCCTGCAGCCCCTGGTACACACCATGGTGAGCCAGCTGAGCCCCTGCAGCCCATGGAGAGCCACAGGGGATGCAGAGATCCACCCCACCCCTAGTCTGTGAGGGAAACCCCCACTGGAGCAGATGGATGCCCAGAGGAGTCTGTGACCCTGTGGGAGGCCTGTGCTGGAACAGGCTCCTGGCAGGGACCTGCAGATGTAGAAGAGAGGACCCACACTATAATAAGAGAAGGACCCCGTTCCCCATCTCCCTGCACCTCTGGGGGTGAGGAGGTAGAGCTGGGAAGAAGGGAGGGGTGGGGGGAAGGTGATTTTAAGGTTTTATTTTACTTCTCATTATCTTGCTCTGATTTTGTTAGTAATTAATTCAATTAATGTCTTTAATTTGAGTCTGCTTTGCCCGTGACAGTTTGGTGAGTGATCTCTCTCTGTCCTTACCTCAACTTACGAACCCTTAGTTATATTTTCCCTCTGTCCAGCTGTGGAGGGGAGCGATGGAGAGGCTTTTGTGTGTGTCTGGCATCCAGCCAGGGTCAGCCCACTGCAGAGAGTAACTAGTGGCCTTACACAGAAATGTGCACTCTGTAAGGACACTGGAGCTTTGGAACAGAGCCATATGACTTAATCTTTGACAAAAAAAGGCCAGCACTAAAGCTCAGTGTATAAATAAAGTTGCTATAACGTTAATGGTGGTTTAGTCTCATGAAGTCGTAGCTACCATTTTAGTGATCTTTCTGCTCAGAAAAGTGTGGTGAGCTGTGCAGAAGGGCATGCATGTACCCACCACTGTTATTGCTGGGGCAGGTGGGAGTAATGCTCTCTGGGCTTTGTTCTCAAAGTTACACTGGAACAAAGGTAATGTGTAGGCTGAAAGGAAAAGGAAACCCTAAGATTCAAGGCTGTTGTTGTTGTTGTTGTTGTTTTAGTTTTTTTTTCTGTCTTCCTCTTAAAGGCATATGTATGCATGAATTTCAGGACATACTCCCTTGTTCCACTGCAACTGGCAGGTACTGGTGCTGGTCTTTGGCTTCACATTGTAGAGACCACAGTTCATGCTGTTGGTTGGGTTGCTGTCCTGAAACTTGTTTCATGTTTTTTGTGGCAATTACTTCTTCTGTTGTTGTATGGGGAAGTCTCTTTCTCGTTTAAGTAAATATTTATGTGCATGGAAAGCTGCAGGAAATACTGTTACTAAGAGCTTGATTTGATAAACCTTGAGGAGTATATCTGTGATTCTCCATAGTGCTGAATTTGCTTGGCAGAACTTTATTACTAGAGATAATGTGCCAGTAGAAGGAAAGAGCTCCTCTCCAGCTTTAGAGTTTAAATCAAAATGATTTACTTAAAGATTAAGTTATTTTTCTATTTATTTGTTTAGATGAAAAATATTGGGAGTCCTCTGTGATTTCCAAAGATTCTTCTGTCTGTAAGATCTGTAGTTACTTTTGCAGACCCAGAATCCATGATCGTGATAGATGTTTTATGTTTTCTTTGAAGCTTGTTTTAGTAAATAAATACAATTCATATAGGAGATAGATTTTAAGAAATTAGGAGGATGGCTACTTTTATTATTCTGGGGGTTTACTGCTTACAGAATTTGAGGGAAATTATGTAGGAACACAGGCTGTTAACACTGAAGAAAAAAGGGAAAATAATTTGGGTATGGAATGAGAGAAGATTTTTCTGAAAAGATTATACTGTTGTTTGTTTTGATGGCATTAACCTCTTCTTTGATAATGATACTTTCTTTGTGCTCAAGTTGAGTAGCTTTTCACAGTGGTAGATGTTCTTCCCTTCACTGTCTCACTGAAGCAAGATTTATTGTTCAGTTAATCACACTTTTCACAGGGAAAAGAGTGTTCTAAGAAACACCATGTCACAAACTCGTACATTATTTGGATGTAGCCTTTTTCAGCCTATATGCATTATCACTCATGGGTAATAATTTAGTTTTGATTCACAGTTTTTTTTTGTGGGGCAGGATTTAAGCATCTTTCTAAATTGTTGAATCCTTGCGAGTGCAAAAAAGCCTTTTTGCCTTAGAAGAGCAGATACATGTGTTGATGAAAAAATACTGAGAACTCCATTAATGCTGTGTTTTTATCAAAATTTTGGATAAATCTATCAAATTCTGTGTTTAAAAAAAATTTTTTTATAAGTTAGAAATAGTGGAGGTCAAGCATGAGCAAATGCTGATTTTACTTGCTAAATGCTTGCTTCAAAATGTCATCTGACCCCCTTTTGTTTAACAGTTGTTACTTTTCTCCAGTCTGAACTGCAGTTGATTACAGGGAATGGAAGGATCTTGCCAGGTTTGCTGAACAATATGTGGTGGTTGCTGTTTGTTGTATTTGATTTGATTACCAAATTAAAGCAATCAAACAGAATGTAGTTTGGATTTGTATTAATCAAGGTTGCTTTTGCCTTTTTTGGTCCAATCTTAATTGCAGTGCTGGTCAACAATTAAAATTACCTTGGTCACAACACTGTAAACAGGAGAGTGTGTTTGTAGGTGATAGTGATAACATATGCAATGCTTATAGTCTTTGTCTTCCTTATTTCTTTGTGGTTTTGTGAGTTTTTTTTCTCTCCTTTACTGTTGTGCCTGTTCCTTGGGGACAGTTTGTTTCACTCATTGCCTGTATGCTGAGAAAAAGGACAAGAGGGAAATCAAGGTAGAACCTTAGGGTAATAATGGTTTCTATACCAGGAGGAAATAAACCCCAACCAACCATAAAACAGTGTTGTGGCAAATCAGGGAGGAGGGAAAGCCTGAAGATGTTTTTGTAAACATAGAAGTGTAAGCCACTTGTAACAAACATTAAGTGTCAGAGTCACAATTCTGTCCTTGTTTTTAGTGTTGCTTTGTGGGAATTGAAAGAAATAAAAGTAGAAATGGTATCATTATGGAGGCTTTGTACTTGATGTACCTGTTCTGACAAAGGCACATTTTTCTTCTGGTTAGTAGAAATCATCAGTGTATTTCCATACACTGACTTCCAGTAATCCATTTTTTTAAATCTCTAAAGAAAGGAATGGCAAAAATCGGAAGGGGGCAGAATCTGAAAGCAAAAAAAGCTCAACTTACCACTTGGTAAGAATAAACAAAAGGTTATTAACTTATTGTAATCACCCTCTATTGTAGCCAGGGTTGTCTGCATGGTTCATGGTTCTCCCATGCTGACCACAGCTACAGAAAATTTTCAAAATGGCAAGAGGGCAAGCTGAGTGTTACTTTTCCTGTAGGATGTCATTTAGTGTTTCTTACATCCCAACTCGTAGCTGTCTCTGCTGTAGCTGTGGCAGAAACTCTGCCACTACTGAGCAGGCAACTGTGGTGGGTGTTTTCCAGCTGTTGTGGATCGAGGCAGTGCCAGAAATGATGGAAGCAGATGTGCTGGTTCTTGGTTTCTGCTGGAATTTGTAACCTGGTGCCTTTAGTTGTGCTGAAATTCCCAGCAATTTGCCTGCTGAGCTGTGAAAGGTGATGGCAGTGGAGGAGCTGGCACACATTTGCTTCCATCACGTGCTGCGAGGGGGCTGCGCCTTCCAGTAGGAGAGGAAGTGTTTAACATTGTGGTTGCTGAACCTGCCAGAGCTTTATAAGTAAATTATTAATCTCTTCATCTTGTATTTTTCTTGGCTTTTTGAGCTTTGTTTTATTTCCCTTGTAAGTTTATTGGCTGTTGGTATACAATTCCATTTTTGGAGCACGTTCTGGTTTGTTACTTTCCTGCAATTTCCTTTGTTTCTTTCACCTTTCTCCTTTCCTTGTAGCTGTTATTCTCTAGTTTCTACAGGCTAGCAAAGCACTTTCAGACGTTTTCTAGAATGAACTCATAACCTTGTTTTTACTTACAGACTTACATTGTTACACAATTTTAAAATGAAGTACTTTGTAAGTATCACAAAGAGGATGTCAAATTTAAGTCAAAAGTTCTGTGAAGAATTGCTTGTATGAGGCTTGCAGGATGCAAACTTCAGGTTCCATAAAGAGTGGTGGCTTCCTGCCCTCAACCCACTGTTAAACACCAGCCAGTATTCTGAAGAAAAATATGGGGATACATTCTCTGTTCTCTGGCATCCAGGGAAGTGGTCTTCAAACCTTTTTGATTGCACAAACCATCAGTTTTAAAAAAACCCAGTGATGATTCACCCCCAATAAAAATATACAATGATTTATAGATTGTGTATCATGTTATGAAAAATACAAAAATAGGAATTAAAAAGGGTTAAAGATAAAATTAAAACTTCATAATTTAGTTTTTTTTTTTAGTAATGATTCAAAAAGTATTTTCTTTCCATGTTTCAGAGGAATGTCTTTTTTGGGTGCACATACCTCTGGATGCACTGGGAGACTCTGAGAATTGTTTACATTCTTTCTAGTTTTCTTAGCTTAGAAAGCTGGAATTTTCAGAAGCTCAAATATAGTGTGTTATTATACATTATTTACTCGTTGTGGATATATATATATATATTTCAGAAGTATTTTTGTTCAGTATATATAGCATACACAAGAAAAATTCTTTAATTATACTTCTTTATAATTGGAAGGGGTTTACTACACCAGTGATTTTCCTTGCCAAATTGAAATAAATATAATAATTCATAAACTCGTAAGTAAATGTTTAAATGAAGCATCCTAAAATGTTTTCTTGTTGAATTATAGTGGCTGTCTTTGCACACCAGCTTGGTTAAAAGAAAACATATATTTGGTAATATTTTACATTTAAATAACTAAAAAAAAAAGCAGACTGTTAGTTTTTTCAGGTGTTGAACACTAAGCACGTTAGAAAATGTGATTTAATTGCAAAAAAGCTTGGGCAAATTGCTTCAGGTAATTGTTTGTTGTTGTTGTTGTTGTTGTTGTTGTTGTTGTTGTTGTTGTTGTTGTTGTTTTTTAGGTGTCTCTAAATGTATTATCAGGCTTGAAGTTTTTGTCTGTCACTATCCAGTGGCAGAGAAGACTCTTCTCTGGCAGTGGAAATCAGTACTTTTTGAGCTTTTTAACCTACCTGTCTAACTTCTGTGTGGATCCTTATTTTTAAGTACATTTTAACTGCAGCTATATTTGCTCAGGCATGGGGTCAGTGGTGGGCAGTGTTGCTTTTTTTTCTGATTTAGCCCTGTAGGCAGAAAAAAAGTTGCTTACAGTGTAAATGTCCTGACTGATGGAAGTGGGTGCAAGCAGGGCTTTCCTTGTAAAGCCATCCTGACTGTGGGGGTTGTTCCCATCTCTGGGCTTCTTGTTGGTTAATGTGGGATTAGAAATGTTTTCTTTTGGGCCCCTTCCTTGAGGGGAGGGATCAAGACAGGACATGATGCAGACCTGTGCAGCTTGGTGACTGAGGTGTTGCTCTCTCAGTGAACAAACAGACTGGGTTTGTTTGCTGATGGGTGGTATTTCCAGAACTGACAAAAGGGTCTCTTGCTTAATGAAAATAAAAAGAAGAAAATCTATTATTATTTCAAGTAAAAACATTAGATAACTTCTGGACATTTAGCTAAGGAGGGAAGTGCTCAAATAATGAAATGGACGCTTGGTACAGTGCTTTGCTATGTATGTTTCATGCATCTGAGTTTAAATTCAGAGTAATGTAACTCCAACTCCAGCAGACTTTCTACTGGATGTCATAAAATGACAGATTTCTGATTTTTAAAATGTCAAAACCATAAATCATTAGTTTGCTAAGATTGCACTAGCAAGCTATTAAAGAACATGGCAGTATTTACTGTAGATAAATGCAAATTTAAAAAGGTTCTCTGTATCATGGTTTAAATGATTTATTTGCTTTCAATGCACATATGAATCTGATGTGATGTAAAGATTTAGGATATTTCATTTCCTGTATGGAGCTACAAATTTGCATGTTATTAAACGATCTTTCAATGTCATATCTTTCTTGCATGTCTTAAGCAGTATCATAGGTTAAGGTACACTGAAAAAAGTTAATTAAAACAAAAGGAGAATTTAATGCTGTTAATACAGGTACTGGAGAGATGGGAATTTCAGCTGGATTTAGATATATTCTATGGTAATATTTATTGAAATACACAATACAAGTCAAACAAGGAAAACTACCATGTGTTGTAAATACACCTTTAGCCACTGCTTGGAGTGTGTTGAAATTTAGTCTTGAAATTGTTTGATTTGCAAGAAGTCAACTTGGTGGTTCCTTGTTCCCTCATGGGTTTGCAATAAAGCTCAGTGGTGCAGCCTCCTCAGGAGCAAAGGGCTATACCTACCTGGTGTTGTGTGTTGGACAAAATCTGGTAGGGAATCAGTTTTATCCTGTCTCCTCTTTTCCCACCTGAACTTTTCCAGTGGCTGCAGGATTGCTGGGTATTATCCACCATTTGGTCAGTGCCAACGTGGTCCCTGGGCCCTGATACTTGTGTTTTGTTCTTGGCAATCCTTTGTGTATCAGCTGTCTCACCTCTTGATGGGTCAGTAAAGACTGGGAAAAGGGAAGAATTCCTTATATTGGACTTGTTTATGCCTTTAATCTTTGGAATCTGTTGCTGAATTTCTGGAAGAGAAGACAGAGGTGCACTGTGCATGATGGTGTCATAGAATCATAAAATGGCTTGGTTGGAAGGGATCTTAAAGGTCATTTAGTATGCAATGCTGTAGCTGTTCTGAGTTCAAACATGGTATTTTTAATTTGAATTGTTTATACTAAGATCTCTTTTTCAATGGATACCAAACTGATAAAATAAATGTAGAAGTTTTTTTCCCAGTTTGTTTGTGTAGGATAGAATTTAACTTTGCAAATTATTTCATTTAAAACTGGGATTGCTCCCTTTATAGGATACTGATTTTCAGTTTTTGGTATGTACTTAAAAAATATTTAATGGCTCTTTCTAAGGTATGTTAAAACCAAAAAGTATAAAATCTGAAATTCACAAAGCTGTTTTCCCAGCCCCCATGTTTAAAAATGCTGTGAAGAGCTGATTCCTCCTTGCATTGCTCTGTTTTCACTGGGCCTTCAGCTGCACGCTGCAAACTGAGCTAATCCTGTTAGTGAACTAATTTGACATAAAAATGCTTGCAATTAGAGTGAAAATACTAGATTATTAACTAGGGTAAATAAAGAATCATTGATAATAGCATAATTGTATTTTAAAATTGTTTATTCTCCCTTCCCTCATGTTATTTTTGCTGAGAGCATAGTTTTCATGTATACACAGCTAAGTGCATTTTTAAAGAGAGGTGTTAATGAACTGGTTTATGTCTCAGATGAACTGGGTAGGAGATATTTGCCAGTAATTTCCTGGATAAATTGGGTAAATTTTATGCCTTCTGTAGTTAACTTTTGTGAAGCTGGTGAAATTCTAGTTTTATAGAAGCTGGTGCTTAAATGTCAACTCTTCTGCTACTTTGAAGTTTTATCCTCTCTTATTTCCTCAAGATACAGCTTTTTTTCTTCATTTTGATAAAGCATGCTGATATAAGGTGCTGATAGAGGTGTGTGGAGGAGGAAGAGAATGATACAGTGCTGAGACTGTATTAAAAACATGTAATTCTGGGCTAATGGTTTCAGATACAACATTAGGTGGCAGCAGTAGACTCTTAACACTTTGCAAGTGCCTGTTGAATTTACATTTAGGCAGTTTTCCAAACGAGAGATAGACTTGAAGAAATTTTATTTTAATGCAAAACATTTATAATATGTCCCTTTGAAGGGAGGAAACGAGAATGGTTTTTCCCTGCATGACCCACCTTTGATCATAGTTAATAACAGTGTTGAACAGAATCCCACAGAAACATTCAGGTTAAAGTGGGTGCAGTGCTGTTGTGCAATGCCACTTTTGATATCCCTGGTTTAAAATGGACTTCTCAAATGCCAGGTAAATGAAGTTGAAGGCTTTGTTATGAACTTGGCAATAGGAGAGAATTAAGGTAATTAAGGAGATTTTTTTTTTCTCCCTTTCTTACCATCCTTTTTCCTTTAGAAAGTAGAGGAGATTACTACTATTAGTATTCTTTTTTTGTAGTGCTGGATAGGGAAAATTGGTGACTTCAGCCTGAGATATCAGCAGGAAAAGTTTTGATTTTCTGCAAAAATTACCTGTTTGCTCTTTGATGTTGTTGTTTTGGTTTTTTTGTTTGTTTGTTTGTTTGTTTTTCTGGTTTTGTTTCTAGTTTTGTTTGAAAATGGGAGAAATTGAGTCCAAAATTGGAGTAAGATTCAAGAGGAATCTTCTGCTTACAGAAGAGGTTGGAGCAGAACCTTTCCTTCTGTGAAGGAGTCACTGGTCACCTGCACGTTCATGGTCTCACTTTAAACTTTGAGCCAAGGCACCCAATGACTTTAAATCATCTGTGCCTTGCTGGAACGTATGACCTCACTTTTCTCAAGTGGGTCTTCCCACAGTGTTTTGTGCTTTCTCTGGCTTTTCTAGTGCATTATGGTTGATACAGTAGCATTGTAATGAAGGAAAAAAAAGTTGACACCCAGGCTTTTCCTGCCCCTTTCTTGCCCTCCCAATTAAGCTCTTTGGGCCTGAGCCCTGTTTCGCTGACTTGACATTTGTGCTAAAGTCACTGTTTGATGTACTTATGCCAACTATGAACAGGCTTTCCTGCCAAATCTTAGGACTCAGATTTTAATGTTCTCACCTCCAGGTGTTGTGTTAGTGATGGAAAGGACTGTATGGAGAAGTGGGGTTTGAGGGGCAGAGGATGGATTGCTGAAAATTAGTATGTGTGAGTTACTCTTTCCCTGCATTTTTCCTCTTCTCTTCCTTAGAAGCCTTTCCAAATCACCATCTTTTTATCATATCTGGATTTGTATTGTGATGCTGACTTCTCCTGTTTACTGTGTGCCCTTAGGCAATTTGACCAACTTGGAATCATCCATGATCCTATGAGACTCTTACGCTAAGAAGGGTCTGATTCTTACGCTTCCCATATCTTCTGCTTTTATTTTTGATGATCAATAAATTTCAATGAATTAAATTCAATGAGTTTCTGAATATGTGCAAATGGATGGAGTCAGGGAGGTGGTTTATTTCTTTGTTGAAAGCTAAGAATCAATGTAGGCAAAGAATATTATAAATGCACAGCTTTGCAGGTTCTTATTAAACACAAACTTTTAAAATTTTCACTAAGATTGAACCAGCCTGTTTGATTGCATTTTTTTTTCTTCATGAGAGGATATTCATACTTTGTGTTTTGGACATACTAAAGAAAAATTCTGATATTACAAAGTCATCATCTTGAGGAAAAGAGAGGTCACAGTTTGGTTAACAGTCCTGCATCCTGCCTTTGGGGAACAAAGCAAGTACTTGATGTGTGGCTTATCTAACAACCAGAAGGATCAGGAAGCTCTGTAGAAGTGAAGACTTTTTTTGAGATTTAAGATAAAATTGTGAAGAGCCAGCCCTGTAGTTCTTCTAAGTATAGGAAATTTGTCTTTTCCAGGAGAAGTTCTGATTTTGGACTTGGTTTCTTTTTTTGTGTGTTATAGGTAATTGAAAAAATTTTTCTCAGGTTGTCTTGCAAGCTTTCTAAATATTTTGTATCTGTTAGTGGGAGAAATAATTTGAATTAGATTAATAATCTAGATCATGTCCTTTCAGGAAAGTGGTGCTTTCATGTCCTTTCAGGAAAGTGGTGCTTGACTGTTTAGTCTGAGCTATTTTCTGCATGCAGTAGTTTGGTGGTTGCTCACCCAAACAGTGAACCATCTCTTTCATAACTCACATCACTTCATTGCAAAGAAAGGTTTTGTCTTTTTGGTTTTATTTAGAAGTGTTGTAATGCTATTTTATACTAAAAAATTAGTGCTACTATATTGACTTCTCATTAGTTTAATTCTCTAAAGGGGGGAAATACACTGTCTGCATGTGTAGTTAAAAATTGCTGTATTCTCCCTGTTCTCAATCAACTAAATGTAGAACCACTTTACTGAGAAGCTTGAGCTATTGGTTTAGTTTATATATATTTTTGAAGGTGGATATAACTGGCAAAATCTAAAATTTGTGAGGATGTATTTGAATGCTGCCCTTTAAAACCATTCCTGTAAGCTTGTACTTAATTCTACATGCTGAAGAAAGAAAACGTTATGCCACCCTGTAGGTTGCTATAAAGATTGTTTATGCAGCTCAGCATAGGACTTAAAATACGTCGAATTGGAGAATTTTGAAAAATGTACTGTGCGACACAGGAGACCAAATCATGCTAAAGTGCAAGGAAAGACTATACATCAGTTCAAAGGCTACATTATTCAAAAAAATACAACCATAAAAAAGGTAATAAGATTACATTCTCACACTTCATGGCTAGTAAGGTGCATTAAGCTGCTCAGATATTCATAACTTACTGTGACATTTGAGAAGATTACATTTTGCTGTGCACAGCCATTACTGCAGCTCAGATAATAACTAGCCGATGCATGGACCTGGATTATGATCCCTGTCATTGGAAACAAATTTGTGTTTTGAAGGTTGATCAGTTTCAAATCACCATTAGAAAGGGTTAATATGACATAGTGTGGGGTGTGTGTGTGCCTGTGTGTATCTAATGGGTGTGCATACATATTGTACATCAGCTGCACCCTGCCTTGGGTATTCTGCTTTCCCTAGTAATTTCTTTTGTCCTCACTTCCCTCACAGGAAGTGTTAAAATGGTAATTATTTTTTACCATAGCATGTTATTCCTAGAACGTGCTTGCTGAAATGCTTATGTTTGCAGATGAGATTGGAAGCGTAATTTGACAGCTT
The DNA here is from genome assembly GCA_013398075.1 of Notiomystis cincta. Taxonomy (NCBI): domain Eukaryota; kingdom Metazoa; phylum Chordata; class Aves; order Passeriformes; family Notiomystidae; genus Notiomystis; species Notiomystis cincta. The sequence goes on from VZRX01010211.1 coordinate 41,468, forward strand.
CCTGGATGGGTGGGTTCTGATAATAGTGCATGTAGCCAAAAATGAAAGATTGGTGGTGTAGGCTATAGGGTGAAGGTAAGGTCACCTCCAGTAGCTGTATATGGTTTTGGTGTGATAATAGATGGTTGGCTGATAGTTAAAACCAAATGCATAAAGAGTTGAATTTCTTGTTAAGAATTAGCAGGTAGTTTGGGGCCAGAGTTTAACCTTCAGCTGTTCAGCTCTACACAGAATACAGTATTTTCTTTGTTTCTTACCTTCATTTTAAGAAGAGCAGCTTCTTGAGGAATACTTCAGTTTTGTAGAGCATAAATTCAGTGTGAAATGAGGTATAACACCAGTTATGTATTTTACATTTTCAAATGCTCTGTTGAGAGTTTTTTAAGGGAGTGTGTGTGTATATTTTTCTTTGCATTTGTTTTGAGATAATTCTGTGTTAATTTGTTCTGCCTAGCATAGCCTACAGAGCTTTCTTGAGGTAGGCCTCTGCTCCATCTTTTGGAAGGGGAAAATGAAGGCTTGGAGAGTGGTAATGATTTGATAGATTTGTTTGAGTTGACAGCGTGAGTTGATATAGAGAAGCTGGGAATATAACTCAAGTTACCCCATTCAGTTCTTGCTGTTTGCTGAGATATTATGGAAGCATCTGATAGTAAATTGCATAATTATTTTTCATGACCCAGAGGGGAGAAAATGGAAAAGTGTAAATTACTGTTTAGAAATCGTTGCCATGAGACATTGTCTATTCTGTCATAAAAGCAGTAACTTTCTCTGCTTCCTGTGGTGTTTGGCATTCCTGATTTATGACCAGAAGTCCAAAGATTGCTTCTTCAAAGTGACAAGGTTTAGACACTTGAGGAAAATGTATGGTAATTTCAGTGGTTAATGAAGAGTGTATATTCTGTTCCATGGGTAAGTTCATCTTTGGATCCTGACTAGCTGAGAGAAGCTGTTAGAGCTAATATGGAAGCAAGTTAGTATATGGATTTTGGGACAGTTTTGACATGGTGTGACTTCAGCAGGTTACAGTACTGGAGCTGTTAATGGTCAAAGTCTGTGAAAGGAACACTATGTAGGATAGAAATAATAACACAAACTCACAGAAGTCAGAAGAAGCTCAAATATTTCTGGTCATGACTCTGTTTTGATAATTTGAGTCAATGCTATCTGAATTCCTCTTGTGTTATACTGGCATAGAATGGGCATTTTGTTAAGCATGGCATGTTTTTAAAGTTAACACAGCTGTGAAGTCCAAGAGAACTTTAAAAAGTGGACAGAGTGAGTTGGTATAAAGGAGTTAACTTAGGATAATGCATTTTGCCTTCAGCTGGAATTTTTGTTTTATTAAGTATGCAAGTGAGAGTGGAGCAGGTTATTTCCTTCCCCCCTCCACCTCCTCTGCACAGGCATATGTGGTTACTCAGTGTATGTTGAAATAAAACTTGCCTCAAGGAGACCTGAATTATTACAGATTTTAAGTGTTGTAGCCAAATCACAGTCAAAGGCTTGGAACAGTGTTGCTGTTCCATATTCCTGCAAATACAGCAAGCCTTTGCTTTCTTTGGGTACCTGGGACTGCTAATGAACCTGGCAGTTAATTCTAAACCAGTTTTAGTCACTGTCTCAGGAATGTCTCTTATGTGTTCATAAGTGGCAGTATTTCTGATGCACATCAGCTCCTTGTGGCTAGAATTGCCCTCTTAATGGAGATTTGTTAAGCAAATGTGAAGGAAAGCTTTTAGGGTCACTCTGGGTTGTTTAAGATATCTTGCCTGCTTTGTTGTGCTCACCTGTTTTAGAACACCTCACTTGGTGTCTTCACTTTTCAGCTCAACTTGGGACATCTGTATCCTAAACTACCCAAATGTTTTTTGTGCAGCAGTTGTCTGATAGGTGACACCTTAAGAGCACTTTTGTTACTCAACAGAACTTGAAACAGAAGAGAAGTAAGAGGATACATTGACATTGGCCTCATTATGTTTTTTTCCCTTACATCTTTGATAGTTTTCTTCTCACAGAATGAATAACTTTAAGCACAGAATTGTACTTTGATACAGTTGCCTTAACCTTTTTCTTTTTGAAATATTTTTCTCCAAAAGCTCGTCGGTGGCCAGTTTGACTTGGAGATGAACTTTATCATCCAAGAAGTAGAGGGCATCACCTGCATGGTGGACTTACTGGATAAGTGTGACATCACCTGCCAGGCTGAGGTTTGGAGCATGTTTACAGCAATCCTGAAGAAAAGTATCCGGAATCTCCAGGCCTGCACGGAGGTGGGGCTCGTGGAACAAGTGCTCAGGAGGATCGATAGAGCTGACAACATGATTGCAGGTACAGCCTCTCCCAGTGTGGGACTTGAACTGGGACTCCTCTCTGCAAAATCTCAGGGGCATGTTTGTTAATTAGATGGTAAAAAATTGACACTGTGTGTTATCAAGCACTTAGATTGATGTTCTTTGTCCTTTTCAGATCTCTTAGTGGACATGCTGGGTGTGTTGGCCAGCTATAACCTGACAGTTCGAGAGCTGAAGTTATTCTTCAGCAAGCTGCAAGGAGAAAAAGGGAGATGGGTAAAAGAAAACATAAAACTGAAATGATTTTTGTCTGTTGCTTTTATTTTTCCTAATTTTCACAAGTTAAGAGTGTTCCATAAACTCCATGATAAACAAATTTTGAATGTACCAAAAATATAGAATGCTTTCTTGTATTATATAAAGAATCTTTTTACCTGAAAGCAATTAAAATACAGAGAGTAGAATAGTGATGAAGTTAAATTTTTTTCTGAGCCCATAGGACTGTATTGGTCTTTTTGAACTCTTGAATGTTTTTATGCACATGATTTTATTTTTTTGATTCCAGCTATGTGAAATTGAATGAAAAAGGCTTAAATTTTTTTTAAGTCACAAGAGAGAAATAAATAAAAAATGCCTACATTGACAGTTCCATCTGCTCCCATTTTCACATTGTTGTACTTTACCTGAAGATTAAAAAAAAAATTATCCAGTCAGGGAAGTGAGAATTTTGGCAGAAATTGAACTGAAGGGAATAAGTCCCATGAAAAATTGTATCATTTTTCTCTTGTTCCTGTGTGGAATAGAAAGGGACCCTTTTACAGCTGAGAAACCAGCTTCCCTAAAGTAAAAATGAGGCCACCTGATGAAGTTTTCTGAAACACACAGTTGTTGTTTTACAGGATTTAACTGTTTTAACAATAATTTTACCTACTTTGAATTTTAATTCAGTGCCTATTATTTCCAAATACTCTGCCTAGTGTAGAGGAATTGTAGCAAAGTCTCTGTTGATTTGAAATAATTTAAAAAAGAGGATACAATATAAAAGCAAGTATACACACATAATACTGCAAATTTTAAAAGGCCCATTGAAATAACTAACTGTGGAGATCTTAGCCTGCTTAAATAAAAATATTCTAAACTTCATAGATGGTTTAAACTTAATAAATGAACATAGAGAGTGTATTTAACTGTAGGTGAATTAAAGTTGTCTCGTAACATTAACCTTTTCATTTCCTGTCTCCCTGCTATTTGCATTTAATTTCCTTTCCTAATTAAAGACCAAGTACAGGGGAAAGCAAGAGAAAAATGCATGGTTGGATTGCTAAAGGAGTTGTACAGCTCCATAAATCTTAAAATCAGCAGAACTCTAAAGATACCAAGTACTTTGCTGCAACACAAATTACCTGGTCAAATTCTACAGCACTGCAGACATCTAAACAGTTCTCAGCATTTCCTCCCCAGTGTTTTAACTCAGATTCTTGAATCACTGCTTAACTGCCTGCACCTTTGGTACATTTGAAGCACTTGTAATGGATCATGCAATGCATAGTTTTCTGAGCATAACTGTTCACAAAAGGGGGAAAAAGGACACTTTCAGAAAAACATCAGGATTATAAAATGGTAATTTAAAAGCAGATCTGCCAGAAAGATATGGGGTAGTGAAAGACAACACACAAAATTGTCCTATGATCTGTCACTGTGATCAGTATTTGCTGTTCTTCTGTTATCGTGAGCTCATAGACTTGATTTGGAGTTTATAGTTGCAGAGTATTACAATAAAATCAGCAGGATATGGGTGGTGGAGAAGTGTTAAGTATTCACACTGAGCACTCAGTTTAGATGCTCCAAACTGCTCTTGGGACTTGAATCTTTCTACATGGATTTCTGTGAAAGTATAAGCTAAATCTGTTTAATGTAATATATGACTGTAGTCCTGGTGAAAATAATCCTTCTGCTGATTTTCCCTCTCCCTTTTGCAAGGTATTCTCCTCCTTTGTGCTGGCACAGGTTTCACTCAGCCACAGCCCAGAGCAGCTGTAAATAAAAGATGGTTTGCATTTGTTTTCCCTAAGTTAGTTTTCATCTGATCAGTTCATTTTCTTCAGCTTACTGCAGAATCACACAGAGAGCTGATGAGAATGAACAGAGAGGCAGAAAGCAGCATTCAGGGTCAGTTTAGTTTATGCTGCCTGAAAGTGGCTCTGGCCTTCAAGACCTTAATGAAGTTACCAAATTAATTGTAATTCAGTGCCCCTACTGTATATTGTGTGAAGGTATTCATGACTGTTAATGTTGCTGTATTGGAAGTGCTCAGTGTTTCACCAGGGTGTTCCTCAACCATATGCAAAGTTTAAAAACGTGTTAGAATTGGCTTTTTCGTGTGTATAGTCTTTTCTTTCTTACAGGTTTGTTTTATTTATTTACAAATGTAGTAATTCTCTTTGTCAGCCACCACATGCTGGGAAGTTACTGTCTGTGCTAAAACACATGCCTCAGAAGTATGGACCCGATGCCTTCTTCAACTTTCCAGGAAAAAGTGCTGCAGTATGTAGATATTTTATGTTTCTTGTTTGTTTGTTTGTTTGTGGTTCCATTAAGACCCTTGCTTATTTTAATTCGTGGTGTTCTTTGTCTCATCTGTTATTGTCACAGAGTTTTAACCAAATTTTTTTCTCTGCCTGACACCTACACTGGTGCCTGAATAAATCATGTTTATAATAGATGTGCAGTATCACTACAGAAGGACAAATACTATTGCATAAAGAGTGGAGACAAATGAGGCTGCTTTTTTTATATTTTGTTTTTTTTTTATTTTTTCAGACTGGTTCAGTTAAATCTTGTTTCAAGGAGAATATACCTGCTTTTTCACTCTAGAAGCTTATGAGAAATCTTTGAGAAAGCATTTTTCCTAGACATTTATGGGCTGAATAATACTGAAAAGTGTTAAATTTAGCAATGATTAGTCTTTTTGTAATTGTTCCTGCGACTCATTTCTGTGTTTTGTGGTGTTCACTTGGAAAAGAATTTGAAACTAAATAGTCAGTTGGAAAACACTATGCAGAATCTTCTGTTAGAATTCAAGTATGTCAACACTTCTGCTTCTACAATTGTAGAATGAAAAATTATGTTCAAAATTTCATGCTTAATTCAGAATAAGATTTGAATAAGATTTATCAGATGACTCTTTCCAGTTTTCTTCACATAAACCCATTAGCTTTCTGCTTTGGTGGCTTGAGATTGAATTTCACCAACTTGATGACATAATGAATTATTTTTTTGAATGAAAACTTTGGAGACTGAAAAACACAGACTACTAGAAAAATGCTCCTGCAGTTTTATCACATGCAACAGAACTTGGCAATAGACAGACATGTTTGTGTTCATTTTGTTTATTCATGGTTTTGTATTTAACTTCTGGTTTGTATTTAACTTCTGTTAATTATGTTGAATGCTTGAACCATATGTTATGATATTGGGGTGCCTTAGTAACCTCTATATGGGTATTTTATATATATTTAAATTAAGAAGTGTAAGAAATTAAGTATTTGCTATAATTACTCTGTGATCCATTGTGAGTTAAGTCAAGTGATAGTGCTACCAATTCCCAAGAGCTGGGTGCAAAGACATGGAGACTGATTATTTAGCTGGTATAGAGAAGGATTTATAGCACTTTGTTTGGTCAGGAGTAGCTGAATGGAGCATGGGAACATAATAACAAGTCTGGACACACTTGAGTTCTTTGATGTTTTTTATTCATTGGTATTGATCATCTGGATGGCATCTTTGATCAGAGGTTATGGTTATCTTAATTGAGTGTGTATTGCAAATCTGTGCAGCAAACCAGCAGAAACTTAATAGTAATGCTAAAAAAACCCAACCAAACAAAAAACTCCAAAAAATAGACCCCAGCTGTTTGAAACAAAGAGTTCTGCCACACGGTTTGTAACTCAAGGGCTTTTGAGCTAACAAGCACAGTGTTTAATATGAAGATTTTGCCTGGCAGGGATTGTATTGTGTTTCTTTTGAGGAAGTTTATAATTCTGTCTTGTTCTCCCTGGAAGCCTACATGGATATGGATTTCAGGAGGGAAAATAATTTTTCAAATGAAATGAGGCCAGCTTTCCCTTCATGATCAGTTATTTTCCTGAATACCCCAACACTGTGTGAAAATGGACCTGATTGTTCTGTCAGGTTACCATAAAACCAAACCAATTTGATTTTGCATTTTGAGAAGTTGTTATTCCATAAGGCTTTCACTAAAGCATTTAAATTTTGAAGCATAGGTTACTATGAATAATCTTTTTTGAGATACAAAGGTCTGTTTTTAAATATTTAGGTTAATTAAATATTGTAACAATGAAGTACAAAGAGAACAGAAGTTAGGCCAGATTTTTTTCTTTAGTATAGAGAAACTGTACACATTTGCAGTGTGTCTCTGTTTATCAGCATGTATTTGTAGAGTGTATTTCAAGCTGCATACTTTTACTCTTGTGTTGATCTTTCCACATGGATAACTTCTTGCTTTCTTCAGGCTATTGCCTTACCTCCCATAGCCAAGTGGCCATACCAGAATGGATTTACTTTCCACACTTGGCTAAGAATGGATCCTGTAAATAATATTAATGTGGATAAGGATAAGCCTTATTTATACTGGTGAGTATTATGTAGAGCTGATATTGCTGATGTTCAGTTTCTATTAATTGTTCAATGATTTCTGCATCCATCTGTGCATGTGCTGATTTTGTTCTGATTTGTCAGTTTTCGAACAAACAAAGGACTTGGTTATTCTGCTCACTTTGTTGGAGGCTGCTTGATTGTAACGTCCATAAAATCAAAGGGAAAAGGTTTCCAGCACTGTGTAAAATTTGATTTCAAGCCACAAAAGGTGAGTAAAAGTAATAAAATCTTTCAAACATGTTTCATGAATCTGAAATTGTAGCCTGGGAGTCTGTGTTGTGGCTGTTGATTAATGCTCATCTTTCTGTAGAAAAACAGTTACACTGGAATGAGCAAAAATTCCTTTTGTTCTGAATTCTTACTTATTTTTAATTTCACAACTAAAATATGAGTTGATTTTATTACTGGTTTTCAAGACTGGCTTGCCTATTAGGTAGTGTTATATGGTGTTGAATGTTCCCTTTTTCACTTAGATATCCTACTAATGTTTCTGGAACAACTGATGTAAACATCTTGTGGGAGAACAGGCCTCCTCAGGAATTCCTTATCAGTAATCCCTTGCTGTAAATATGGATTCTGTTTGTGATAATTTGACATGCACAGCCTTCGAGAGGCTTTAGTCTGGAGCCATTCTTGCTCTTTGGAATGGCATTTGTAGCAGTCCATCATGCAAAGAGTAACCCAGTGAAGAACTTATTTACAGAGTAGTTTCAGTGTAAATTTGGTTCAGCCCTGTCATAAAGATTTTTTTGAGTTATATGCCATAAATACCTTTTAAGCTTCTGTGTGGAAAAAATGGCATATTATCCTTTGACATAGCAATGCAGGAAAATTCACCAGTGACTTATTAATCTTTTCTACTTAAAATACACCTTTCAGTCTTAATTTAATTCCCATAAAGAGTTGAATTTGTTCTTCCAAACCCCACTTGAATGCTTAAGCTACTCCCAGGTGTGTATAGGATTATATCAATTGTTTTTTTATTGTTTAGTGGTACATGGTGACTATAGTGCACATCTATAACCGCTGGAAGAACAGCGAACTCCGGTGTTACGTGAACGGGGAGCTGGCATCCTATGGGGAAATAACTTGGTTTGTCAACACCAGTGATGTGAGTAATCCCTGCACACTAATGCCTGTAGCTGATCATCTTGATGGATTACATAGATATTCTTTGCCATTTTATCCATAAGCCCATTTTATGCATTTTTAAAAAATGTTAAAATATAAATGGTAGCTTTTTGGTAGAGGAGTAAATTGTGCTTTTATACATATCAGAACTTCAAATTTGTTTCTGCTGAGACCCTCAAATACTTGTTAATGTAAAAATATTCCCTGATAAAATGCATATTTTTGGTATGATTTGTTTGTGTAGCATGGATTAAACCCTGTTACCGCTTCTGTTTTCTGTTTTCAGACATTTGACAAATGTTTCCTGGGTTCTTCAGAAACAGCAGATGCCAATAGAGTGTTTTGTGGGCAGATGACATCTGTTTACCTTTTTAGTGAGGCTCTCAATGCTGCTCAGATCTTTGCCATTTATCAACTTGGCCTGGGATATAAGGTAGATTAGAATTGACTTTCTTAAGTTTAATTCTGCTAAGACTCTTTATGGCAGGCGTTAAGAATGTTGTGACACCTCTCTGTCCTAAAAAAATGATTGTATGGTGTAATCATTTTATTAAACTCTCCTGTGTTTCCTCTGTAAGCCTGTGTATGGCCTTACAAGCTACAAGTAAGCATTAGTTCAGTTTCTTGATTTCTTATAAAGCAAAGAGAATGGTGCTCCTGTTCTCTTCTCAAAATTTCCATGTTGGTGGCTGGGAGAGGGAGAACTCAACTGTTACCTCTGACTGAGTTCACTTTTTCATTGAGGCTGAAAACTTTAGATCAGTTATGAAGTATTTGTTTTAAAAATGTGGCTTTATAGTTGCTTGTTGCTAGTGNGTTTCCTCTGTAAGCCTGTGTATGGCCTTACAAGCTACAAGTAAGCATTAGTTCAGTTTCTTGATTTCTTATAAAGCAAAGAGAATGGTGCTCCTGTTCTCTTCTCAAAATTTCCATGTTGGTGGCTGGGAGAGGGAGAACTCAACTGTTACCTCTGACTGAGTTCACTTTTTCATTGAGGCTGAAAACTTTAGATCAGTTATGAAGTATTTGTTTTAAAAATGTGGCTTTATAGTTGCTTGTTGCTAGTGGTTAGTGCTGAGGATTAGTTTTGTTGCAGAAATTTATTATTTGTTTTGCCATAGCCTGAGGGGCACTAATTGAAGGCTGTTATTCCCCAGCAGCTGTACAAACATACGCTGAAAAAGATGGTTCCTTTTCTATCTGCTCCTCAATTATTAGTTCCTTCTGAGTGAACATTGCTGACAGTCCTGCTGTTTCCAAGCTGATGTGGTTCTTTTACATTACCCACCATCCTGACAATGACACTCTTCAGGGGCCAGAAAAATTCTGCCATTTTAATTCTGTAAAATTGACTTTGAGTCTTATGAGTCTTTGGTTCTTACAAGAACCTTTCTTTATGAAACACTGCTTGATTAAAGAAGCAGTGTTTTAATAATTTTTTGCAGTAGTTGTTCTGAACTGTATCTTCAGTGTGCTTAATGTAATTTTTTCTCCTTTCCTTCCTCAACTGTGCTTCCTAATCCAGGGAACGTTCAAGTTCAAGGCAGAAAGTGATCTCTTCCTTGATGAACATCACAAATTGTTGCTATATGATGGCAAACTCTCCAGTGCTATTGCTTTTATGTACAATCCAAGGGCTACAGATGCACAGCTGTGTCTAGAGTCATCCCCTAAGGATAATCCTTCTATTTTTGTTCACTCACCACATGCCCTCATGCTGCAGGTAAATCAACATTTTCATAGGTTTGGAAGATACAAGGATGTCTGTTTGAAAACCTAAAATCCAGGTTTATAGGGATTTGGATAAGATATGGAATTGCTTATAGGTTGGGTTTTTTTTGGGTTGGCCCTTCCCCTGTTTCTTGAATTAAAAAGGATGCACAAGAATCCCGAGAAAAAATTTATTCTATGAATAAATACAAAGGCTGTTTTATGTTTGAAGAAAAATAACCTCCTTCCTTACTTCTGTTCCCTCCCCTACAGATGTTACCTATTTTCCATCCTTTGCCCTGCTGACAAGAAATCCTTTTCTTTCCTGTGCTTTGAATGCTACCTCCTGTATCTTCACCCGAGGATCTACACTGTAGATCTGTATCTAAAAGTATCTGTATCTAAAGCAGTAGGTCAGGCATACTGGGCATTTAGTGTGACTATGGCAGCCAATTTGTTCTTCCTGCTATTTCTTTTTATTTGGTGATAATACAGTTTTTGTATTGAAGAAATGAAAAGCTATTTTTAACAAACTTTTTCTCAGTTTCTGAAGGGAGTTTCAATTTTTCTTGTTTCTTCTTTGTCAGGATGTGAAAGCAGTCTTGACACACTCCATCCAGAGTGCCCTGCACTCCATTGGAGGAGTGCAGGTGCTTTTCCCTCTCTTTGCACAGTTGGACTATAGGCAATATTCCTCAGACCACATTGACACAACTGTTTGGTGAGTGCATGTACTTACTGTGTCCTGGGCTTTGTTCCTTTGAAGTAAAGGAAATTGCCTATTGCTTTATCAAATGGCAGAGTAGTTTGTATTGTCTTGTGCAACAATGAATTGTGTCTAACAACAAAAAGGTTACAGGCAGGACCTCAAAGTGATGTATGTTTGCACCAAATGTTCTGTGAAAGCTCACAGAAAATCAAAATGTACACTTATTTTATACTTGACAACATTTTTTTTTTCTGTAGTAGAATTGTGGATATTTCTCATGAGCATATTCCTGTCATAGAGAGAATTCACTGGGGAAGGCTTCAAGAGAAGCTCCATGAAAGATGAATTTTTCAGCTACATGAAATCATTCCTTTTCTCTTCACTTTTTTTAGCCTTCAGGTTTAGAAGATACTGTTACCTAGTGTTGCTGCTAGGCTTTTTCCCTGGGTTTGAGCTCTGTTTCAACTCCATCCAACTTCTGAACATCCAGTGACAGAAGCTGGTGGAGCTCCTAAGTTCAAGAGCAGTTGTAAAAGCAAAATTTACTTTTACTTTTTAGAACTCTTGTCTAATTTGCTTGATTTCATTGCATTTGTAGTTTCATGACTGTTTAAAGATCTGTATCCATATTGTTGCTTAGAAGGAAAGGTTGCAATATTCCTTCAGTCCATCTGTTTTGTGCCTGGGTGTCTCCTGAGCTGGCTCAGCCTTTGGCATCTATGTGATAAGTCAGGGATTTGATTCAGTTGCAAATTGGCTCAGCAATACAGGGGTTTTCAACTGGTTAAAATCTTGATCCACAGGCACTAGTGCCTTGACAGGAATATTCCCTCTGGCAGCAGCACAACAGCAAAGCTGTCTAGAAAAATATCTGCTCATCTGACGGTGTAAGAAGCAGAATGGCAGTTGTTACTGATGTTGCAGAAGTTGTAATTGAAACGTGAAGCAGAGAGGAGTACAAACTTAACTGTTGCTTTTTTGCAAGAATTCAGAAGGACTTTGCTTTTGTATGGCTATCTCAGAATCCAGAATTTCAAGTTAGAAAAGCATTAACTAAATCAAGAAGTTTTTTGAAGCAAGCTTTCAAAATTTAGTCTTGCTTTTTATTTTAAAAGATCTATTTTGGACATTAATGTAACATGTATCTCTGGGTTGTGTAGTGGAAGTGTTAGTTTGGAAATACTTAGTCTTTTTGTAACCCTTTAACATGTTTCTGTTTATTAAACTATGTTTTCCAGTTCTACTTTACTGGCATTCATCATGGAGTTGTTGAAGAACTCTATTGCTATGCAAGAACAGATGCTTTCCTGTAAAGGCTTCCTTGTGATAGGATACAGCCTAGAAAAGGTAAATCTTTCTTGATGTTTTACATTAATATTGAATATTTTGAGATAAATACTTTCCCTAGACTGTTGCAGGACTCTCCTTAAGCAGATCTTCTTTTGCAGTCTTCCAAAGCCCACGTTACCAGAGCTGTGCTAGATCTTTGCCTTGCCTTTTCAAAATACCTGAGCAACTTACACAATGGGGTGCCCCTGCTGAAGCAGCTGTGTGATCATGTTCTCCTGAACCCTGCAATATGGATTCATATCCCAGCACAGGTAAAATTGCTTATTCTTATCAATAACTTACTGTATGGTGTATTGAATTGGGAGTGCTGAAACTGAGCCTAGGCTCCAAAGGGTTACAGGTTCTGGCTCCACAACAGAAATTATCCAGGAATTGTTTGCAGACTCTGCTTTGCTGCATATAGTTATCAAGTTTTGCAGACTCCCAAGGTTTTCTGGGAGTTTGGAAAATTGCAGTGCTCTGCAGAAGAGTTGTGACTTTTGACCCAGACTGAGAAGGAAGTTTGGATGGGCTAGTTGGGAAAAACTCAGCAATTTTTGCAGAGGAAATTATCTTGGGTGTCAGACTTTGTCTTAATATAGATTGACAGTGAGTATTTTTGTTTTTGTGAATCTCTGTTCTCTGAGAGAGAGCAACTTTGATCAAACTTGCCAACTGAAACCTTCTCACCACCACTGTACATTTTCAGAAATAGAATGAAATTGTTCATCAGTTTGCAGAGGTAAAGACTGGTTTTAGTTTTAAGACTAAGCTATGCAGAGAAAAATCTATTTCCTTAAGATGTTTTGCTCGGTGAAATGTAAGAACTCAGTTGTGTGAAATGCTGCAGTTCAGATGTGATTTCTCTTTTCCTGACTGGGTGTTGCAGGTTCAGCTGGCCCTGTACACTTACCTGTCCACCGAGTTCATTGCCACTGTTAACATATACGGAGCAATCCGGCGGGTTGGGACCGTGCTCTTGGTCATGCACACCCTCAAGTATTACTACTGGGTGGTGAACCCTCAGGATCGCAGTGGGATAACTCCCAAGGGCATAGGTATGTACATATGTATTGATTTTTACACTCACAATCTGATGTTTGTTTTGAAAAAGTTTTGTATATAATGTTTAGAATAGGACCATCAGTTCTTCAGAAATAATTAATGGGGTGGGTTCCCTGTAACAGTGTGAGCAGTGGGCTTTTGTCCTTGAAAGACTTTCTTCACAACTTAAAGGAAACTTTCTTTAGAAGTCATATCCTGTGTCATCAGACACCTATGTGAAGTGATACTTGACAGAAGTGGTCAGAGAAATGGTAGGATGTTGGAGCTGTAGAGCTGTGCCTGGGAATATGGTCTCTGTAATTTGTGGAATTTCCGAGAGAGAAGTGGGTGATGGAAGAGACCTGGATATGCTAGAGAGAATGACACTCCCTAGATGTGTCTGGCTTCCTGCCACCAACTTCTCAAAATGACTAGCCTTTCCTGTTAGAGGGCTGTAAAGATTGTTTTGTAGTTTTTCATCCTTTAAGAAGCAAAGCACGTGTGTTTTCTCCTTTATTTTTACGGACATGGATTGACTTAGTTTCTTTACTCCTTTTTTTGAGCCTGAGGCAAATGGCTGAGTAGCATAGTCTTAGTAATGCAGTTTAATGGCTTATTTTGACTGGGCTGGTTTATACTGAAAATAAATGTTCTTAAACCAAGTATGCCTGTGGGCCTATGCTTTATAAAACCAGACTCATATGATCACTTTCATTCTCTAGATGGTTTGCTTTTCTGCGATGATTAAGATAAGAACTCTGACCTTACAGGCAAATGTAGAAACTATCCCCCAAAATATATTTGTGTCAGTTCGTTTGCTTTCTATACCAAAGCTTTTACTTGACTTTGACACTTGGTTGCACCTGTTTTTTTAACCTTGCCTCTCCTGGGAACTACTCAGTGTTTAAGTATTTAAAATGTTTAATATTTAAAATCTTTGAAAGTCTGCTTTACACAGGGATGGCAGAAGCCAGTCCTTTTGAGTTTGAGTCAACAAATTAAGTCATGTCTTTGAAGGTATTCTTTATACATAGCATTGTAAGACTGATTTTTGTGTATTTAGCCAGTAAATAATAATGGCATGTAGCTCTTCCTTTGAGCTTTAGCAGAACTTTAAAAAGAACTGTAAACTGCAAAAATTTAAAATCTGGAAATTTTAACATAGTGTCGTGGGATGATCTTGTGTTCCCCATCGCCTGCTGGAAGGTTTTTTTGTGCCTTCGGACTGCAGCCGGGAGGACTCTTCACGGCGGCTCGCCTGACCTTGCAGCCGGAATGTTTACATACTTTTGCCCGGCTGGAGACTTTTTTCCCTCTGCTGGTAGCGGAGGAGGAGGGGTGGCTCTCAACCTTTTTTTCTCAGCTGTCGGCTGGAGAGGAAGGGAGATCTGCTTCTGCGGCTTCTGCTCCTTTCTGGACGGTTTTCAGCTCGTTTCCTTCATCCGAGACCAGCTCGCCATCTCTGGGACTCGTGGTTGGGACCCCTCGATCCGGCGGGGCCCGGCTGGGCTCGGGCCTTGGGCCTGGGACACATGAGAGGACTGTGGGGAAACCCATCGGCCTCCACCTCTGGGAGAGGAGGGGGGAGCTCGTTTTGTTGAATAAACAGGGGTTTTTTCACTCTCGTTTGAGAAATTCTTTCTCCCGAACCCGTGAGGGGTGGGTGCTGCCGGG
>VZRX01010211.1:56096-75439 GCA_013398075.1 Notiomystis cincta
ACCTTCCAGCAGGCGATGGGGAATACAAGATCATCCCACGACACTTAAAGTTCTCATATCAGTCTTATTCCTTACTTGAAGTAGGTTCATAGCACTATAAGGAAACGTTAAAATCATCAAAATTTAGAGGAGTTTAGGAAACTGTTTAATAAAAGCCTTAGTGGAACCTCACTGATATCAGGCATTTTGCTAATAAAAAGTGATAAAACACCAGTAGTGTTTTGTGGTCTGAAACAGAGGGAGGGAAGACTTAGATTTGTGCCTTCTTTACCAGAAAATGACTTTTATTTTTCTTTCTGTGACAATGCAGTCTATGCTAATAACAACTGTCAATTTGTATTTTATATATCTACTTTTTTTTGTAGATGGTCCACGGCCTACTCAAAAGGAGATTTTAGCCCTGCGAGCATTTTTGTTGATGTTCATCAAACAGTTAGTGATGAAGGTAGGACAGCTTTAAATTATGGTAGGATTTTTAAGTTTCCTTTCATAAAGAAATGCCTAACATATTTTAAACATGTTGAATTTTGTAACAATAAATAAAGAGAAAAGCTGTGTAAGGTGTTTCTTTTTGTTGTGGCTGTTGCCATGGACAGCAGTGGTAAAGATGCATTTTTTGCCTTTCTAAGCTTTTTTTATCAGAAGTGGATCTGTTATTAGCTTAGAAATGTATACTGTTGGGGAATTAAATATTTAATTTCTTGTTTTGTTTCCTAACATGAATGCTATCAGCTACATCATAAGTGCTTAAAGACTAAAGAGAAATTTTTGATATGGTATGCTGTGGGTCAGTGGGACAGAGGAGAATAAGAAAGACTATCAATAAGGTTGACTGTTTCTTGGACATTAGAGGAATATTGGAATTCAGCACCTCTACTGTTTATGGGCTCTTCTTGACCCTTTCCTATCATAAGTTTTGGTCTCTCTCTCTTTTCTCCCTTCTGTGGATTGACTTTTCTTGTCTTCGAATCTACCTCTCTTTTCCACTCTTCCCCTGTCTTGCTAATAAACCAGTGAGCTCTGCATGGAGCAGTAATTACCAGAAAAGCTCTGCCCTTGACTCTTCAGCTCTTTCTCTAAATTGGATATTCTGCAATTGAAGTATCAGGGACATTTTAACTATCAAACTCTGAAAGACTTTCCTTAAGTGTTAGATTCATTCTTACTATTTTTTTCTTCAAATTTCTGTCAGATTTATAACCTGAACAATTTTGGGTAGAGTTTCACCAGGTTTGTCATGGTTTAACCTCAGCCAGCAGCTGAGTACCACACAGCCACTTGCTTACACCCCCAGCACTGTGATCAGGGAGGGAGTCACGAGAGCAAAAGCTTGTTGTCAGCTGAGATAAAGAGTTTAACAGGGAAAGCAAAACACACACAAGGAAAGCAAAACAAAGAATTCACTCCCTGCTTCCCATGGGCAGGCAGGTGTTTAGCCTTCTTCAGGAGGGCAGGGCCCCATCACAGTGACTTGGGAGGACAAATGCCACCTCTCCAAGTGTTGCCCCTTTCCTCCTCCTTTGCTCTGCTTAATACACTGAGCATGGTGTCACATGGTCTGGAATATCCCTTTTGTCAGCTGGGGTCACCTGTCTGGGCTGTGTTTCCTCCCACCCTTCCAGGCACCAAATTCCTTGCAGTGTGGAAAGCAAAAAAGGCCTTGGCTCTGTGTAAGCCCTGCTCAGCAATAAAAAAACATCCCTGTGTTATCAACACTGCTTCCATCACAAATCCAAACTATAGCTGTGTGCTGGCTCCTGTGAAGAAATTCTACCCCAACCAAAAAACCAGCACAACAATAAAAAACATCGGTCATAAAAGGTTGAGGTTGATCCTTTGGCAAGTTTTCTTTTTGTACATAGTGGTGCAAAATCTTTTTGGGAAATGAAAGACTTGCTTTAAAAAATAAAAGCCCTAGAAGCAGGAAAGTGTGCTTTTGCCTATCCTCATCCTGTTATTAGAAACTGTTGATTTTTATTTTATTTTCACAAAAAATACCTCAAGCCAATATTACTGGCATAGGTGTCATAAGTGATTGAGATTTCTTCAAAGTTGATAGCAAGTGAAGATGGGCTTCTGTAGTGGAAAATAAGAAGCAAACATAGATATGGGTATAGCTAAGAGGCTTATAATTAAACTTCCAGATCTGCTTTTGAGTCTTTTATGCCACCTCAAATTAATCCTTCTATTAACAGGAAGCTTGCAGTTCAAATTGTATCAATTAACATATATTACTCTAACTATTTCATATACTATATTGCTATTTATATTGGTTTTGTGCCTGTGTTGAAATTGCCATAAAACACTTCTGTGGCATTCAGTGGGTGCTTTTAGGGGCAAGGAAGAAGCTGCCTTGCAGCTAAGGAGTTATTGCAGTATTGAGTGAAAGCAAATTTGTTGTGTGGTACTTGCTTTGTGATGTAAACATTTTTTGTAAGAATGCTTTTCTTGGAAACAGCATTCTGTACTTGAAAGAGAATACTTAAAACCTGTTTGTTTTTAAAGGACTATGGAATAAAAGAAGATGAATTGCAGGCTATCCTCAATTACCTGCTCACCGTTCACGAGGTAATTTTTAATTTGGGGGATGTGTTTGTGAGGAGTGGCATACTAGTGCTGTTTGTGACCACCAAATGTTTGAATAATTTCAAATATAACCCCCTTTATGCCACAAGATGGCTCTGCAGAGGAAGTAGTAAACATTGTTCAATTCTTTAAGGTAGTATGCTGATATGCCAATATTCTTGCAGTGATTTAAGCACTATGTTCAATGTTAAATTGAAGTTCATTAAGCCAGTAAGTCAAATGGTTTCTTATGTTGTTCTACAAACCAATTTACCAAGCAGAAAAACAGATGGTGAGACTGACTTTTTTTTNTTTAATTTTTCTTGCACCTCTATTTTCCTTTTATTCTCTGTGCTGGTTACTACTACTTTGTAGTACCATAGTCAAGCAATTCTACTTTATGTAGAGAAGTAAAAAATAAGACTCTAAGAGCCAACTAAAATAGCAGAAGCTTATATAGCCTTCAGATGAGTGATGTTTTAAATATCTTAGCAGTTTGCATACTCAAGTGTGAAAGATTCATGAATGCTGAATCCCACAATCTGATGGTGAATTCAGAAAAATATCAACAAAAATTCTAAAATTTAGCTCAGGAGGCTCATTGAGCAGTGATAGCATCTGTAATGTCAGCTGATAATATCAGGTGAACAGAGCTGTTCAGGAGGATGTAAAACAGATTTTCTAATAGAGTATTAGAGTATTTGTTAAAAATACTCTAGATTAAAGAATCACAGTATTTGTTCAAAAGTGTTGTACACAGTTTTATTTGTGAACTTTTTTTGTTTTAAAATAAACTTTCATTTTAATACTACAAAGTGTGGGAAAAGACAGTCACATTTTCTTAGGTTATTTTTAGTTACAATGAACTTGGAACAAATTAATGAACTGTAGCTTAGAGTGTTTTAGACTAAAAGGATGGAAAACTTTACTGAGCAGCTTGAATTATCCATTTTAAATATTGGCCGTGGCAAGCAGTAGTATTTTTTTTTCACAGTTTAAACATTTCTGAGTAGAAACTTTTCATTAAACACCACCCTGTGCCCCAGAAAATGTGCAGCAGTTTATTTGTAGCTCCTGTGCAGGAAATGATTGGGAAATACACATGCAAACAGAGTGTGTGGGAGGAAGTAACATAGTCTAAATATCTATTGCTTGTCAAACCCTTAAATCCCACACACTGATCTATCACTTTTCACCCCCCAAAATTAACTATGTTTTTGTAATATTTTCTCCTGCACTTGCCTTTTAGATTGATAGATCTTTTGATCCTGGCCAAAATGATTTGGTCCTTGGTTTATTACTAATCTCCACATACCTTTGAAATATTTTGTAGTGGTTCTTTTAGCCAAAACAATGTTCTAGTGTACATGTTGTGAATTCAAATTTGTAACTTCTGTTCAACAGGATGACAATCTAATGGATGTCTTGCAGTTGCTGGTTGCTCTGATGTCAGAGCATCCTGGTTCTATGATCTCTGCATTTGATCAGAGGAATGGATTACAGTAAGTTTNAATTGCCATAAAACACTTCTGTGGCATTCAGTGGGTGCTTTTAGGGGCAAGGAAGAAGCTGCCTTGCAGCTAAGGAGTTATTGCAGTATTGAGTGAAAGCAAATTTGTTGTGTGGTACTTGCTTTGTGATGTAAACATTTTTTGTAAGAATGCTTTTCTTGGAAACAGCATTCTGTACTTGAAAGAGAATACTTAAAACCTGTTTGTTTTTAAAGGACTATGGAATAAAAGAAGATGAATTGCAGGCTATCCTCAATTACCTGCTCACCGTTCACGAGGTAATTTTTAATTTGGGGGATGTGTTTGTGAGGAGTGGCATACTAGTGCTGTTTGTGACCACCAAATGTTTGAATAATTTCAAATATAACCCCCTTTATGCCACAAGATGGCTCTGCAGAGGAAGTAGTAAACATTGTTCAATTCTTTAAGGTAGTATGCTGATATGCCAATATTCTTGCAGTGATTTAAGCACTATGTTCAATGTTAAATTGAAGTTCATTAAGCCAGTAAGTCAAATGGTTTCTTATGTTGTTCTACAAACCAATTTACCAAGCAGAAAAACAGATGGTGAGACTGACTTTTTTTTAAAGTCAAAACCTTATTTTAGGCTGCCTAAGTAATGTTTTTTTGTTTTGTTTTTCCTCTCCTTTTTTATTTTGCTTCTTAAATAAAGCAATAAAATTGAAAATGTGCATTAAAAAAATAAAGATGTATGTTAATGGCATCTAAGAGATGCATGTAAACTTAATTGGGAGAAAATGTTGGTTACCACTGATACATCTGCATCTTCATATTTTAGCACCAGGAAAAGGCACTTTATGCCAGATGCAACATCAAAGACAAGGGAAATGGGGACATAAATCTAACTGATCTCATCTCTGTAAGGGTGCTTGAAATGGGTAAAATAAGGAATAAATTGAACTTCATTTCAAGAAGTATAGATTTTATTTTATTTTATTTTATTTTATTTTATTTTATTTTATTTTATTTTATTTTATTTTATTTTATTTTATTTTATTTTATTTTATTTTATTTTATTTTATTTTATTTTATTTTATTTTATTTTATTTTATTTTATTTTATTTTATTTTATTTTATTTTATTTTATTTTATTTTATTTTATTTTATTTTATTTTATTTTATTTTATTTTATTTTATTTTATTTTATTTTATTTTATTTTATTTTATTTTATTTTATTTTATTTTATTTTATTTTATTTTATTTTATTTTATTTTATTTTATTTTATTTTATTTTATTTTATTTTATTTTATTTTATTTTATTTTATTTTATTTTATTTTATTTTATTTTATTTTATTTTATTTTATTTTATTTTATTTTATTTTATTTTATTTTATTTTATTTTATTTTATTTTATTTTATTTTATTTTATTTTATTTTATTTTATTTTATTTTATTTTATTTTATTTTATTTTATTTTATTTTATTTTATTTTATTTTATTTTATTTTATTTTATNTGTTCAGGAGGATGTAAAACAGATTTTCTAATAGAGTATTAGAGTATTTGTTAAAAATACTCTAGATTAAAGAATCACAGTATTTGTTCAAAAGTGTTGTACACAGTTTTATTTGTGAACTTTTTTTGTTTTAAAATAAACTTTCATTTTAATACTACAAAGTGTGGGAAAAGACAGTCACATTTTCTTAGGTTATTTTTAGTTACAATGAACTTGGAACAAATTAATGAACTGTAGCTTAGAGTGTTTTAGACTAAAAGGATGGAAAACTTTACTGAGCAGCTTGAATTATCCATTTTAAATATTGGCCGTGGCAAGCAGTAGTATTTTTTTTTCACAGTTTAAACATTTCTGAGTAGAAACTTTTCATTAAACACCACCCTGTGCCCCAGAAAATGTGCAGCAGTTTATTTGTAGCTCCTGTGCAGGAAATGATTGGGAAATACACATGCAAACAGAGTGTGTGGGAGGAAGTAACATAGTCTAAATATCTATTGCTTGTCAAACCCTTAAATCCCACACACTGATCTATCACTTTTCACCCCCCAAAATTAACTATGTTTTTGTAATATTTTCTCCTGCACTTGCCTTTTAGATTGATAGATCTTTTGATCCTGGCCAAAATGATTTGGTCCTTGGTTTATTACTAATCTCCACATACCTTTGAAATATTTTGTAGTGGTTCTTTTAGCCAAAACAATGTTCTAGTGTACATGTTGTGAATTCAAATTTGTAACTTCTGTTCAACAGGATGACAATCTAATGGATGTCTTGCAGTTGCTGGTTGCTCTGATGTCAGAGCATCCTGGTTCTATGATCTCTGCATTTGATCAGAGGAATGGATTACAGTAAGTTTGAATTTTCTAAGTGGGAAAAAGGAAATAATTGCAAGAATTCCCGTGAAATCTGAACGGTTCTCGTCAGTGTGTGTGTGTTGTGATCTTAAGACTCCTCATCTTGGGAGATTTTTGTGTCCAGGTGTTCATTTTGACAAGAGGTGCCATTGGATTTATTATCAATGAGGTGTTTTTTTTAATGTTTCCAAGCTGTCAGTCACACTTCAATGGGGAGTGATCCATTTCAGTCTGTGCATTGATACCTTCATCTACTGGTGCTCAGTGTTCAGCCTCCCATTCTTACAGATGTTTTAGAACTGGAGGGGAACTCTCACAAATGGAGTCAGATATCTCCTGATCCTTGTTAGTTTTCTTTCTTTTTTTTTTCTTTTTTTTTCCCAGTGGGACTTTTGCAGAAAAAACTTTTTATTTGTTCAAAAGTAGCACTTTGTGCTATGCACTGTATGCAAACCTTTTCCCAACAAGCAGAAAAATAGTGTTTAATGCTATAGTGAGAGAAAAGTAGGGGAAGTATCAAATTCTACTAGCACAAGTAGAAAATCTTCTAGGAGAGTTAAGTTATAACTCTGATTTTGTCTTGTGACTCTCAGAGGGTGGTCAAAATATGGAACTTTTCTAATTTAGAAGGAACTTGCCTGAACTTAGTGGAGAAAAAATCGGTACAGGCAAACAAATGTAAGAACTATTCCTAGAAGGATATGGCAGAGTCTCATTTCATACATTTGGTTACACCTATAGGTTAATCCCTGTTTATACATATATTTTTTCCAGTTGCCCTTTCTCAAGAGACTGCATTCAGGCATATTTGTAATTGTTTTCTCCCCTTTTAGTGCTAGACTGATTATTTATTTTTTTTACCCATTTTCATCAGACTTGATTTTATTTGTATGGTAATGTATTATGTATGGGGAACTAATAAAACCTCTAAATAATAAAGAATTTGAATGTCATGTTGGGTCTCCAATTCAGTACATTTGGTTTTATTTAACAACTAGCAGTAGGTGCTTTCTCTTTTGTTAACAAGTATATGAGCAAGTCAGCATGAATAGTGAGTCCACAGTGAGAAATCACTTTGTTTTCCTGTCTCATTTGTTACACTCTTTGCTCCTGTATTGTCTCCAGTCACTTAATGTATTGTTTATAAGCTTCTTGATACATCTACTTTTTGACTTTTTGCAATTAAGGCACAATATTCTTGAAATGTAAAAATATTTTTCCAAAGCTTTATAAATATTTGGAGTTCTTTTAAAATTAAAAATTTTAAAGTGACCCATCTAGTGGGGGAAAAAAAAAAGGAAATGCCTTTTCCCTATACAATTAGGTAACCCTGGCAGTGTTCTATAAAGAAAAGCAGAGAAATGGATTCTATTGCTTGGTCATGACTTGAATGGTCAGTGCATCGTAGGTTTGCTTATTTGTTTTCTTCTATAGTTTCTGTGGTTGCAGAATTCTGCAGGATAGATTATTTGTTAGACATAACTGTTTTTTAATCACCCTTAGGTTTTACCTTTAATTTTTTTGGTCTTAGTTTGGGTGTCCTGAGAATTATTTTTGGGTATATAAAAGTGAAGGTACATAACTAGTGATGAGTGCTCAGTTATGTATAGATAAGGCCTAAAAACTTAAGACATCTTAAGTTCCTGAAGTCCATTGAACTCTTTAAAACTTGCTGATCTAAAATGCCATATTATAACATAGAATATTTTCGGAAAGACTCTCCAGAATTGTTTAAATGTTTTTTACTTCCCCCTAGTGAAGTGATCCAAATTTTTTCAAAAATTTGATCATTTTATGGTAAAGGATGAGTACTGTGCCTTCTGTTCCAATATGATTTCATGGAACATTTGGAAATGCACATTTTCTTTTTTCAAAGAGATCTTAGTAGTCCATGTAGCTATAAGCTAAATCATATTTCACAGATTTAAAGATCTGTTGAATACTATGAACCATGGTCCAACTAGAATCAGATGGTGATGTGGCCATAAGCACTTGACTGTCTAACAAGTAAGCAGTGAAAGAAATTGGATGTAACTGATAAATACATTTAGATATCTTAAGTTTTTATGGGAGGTTTACAAGGATCAAAACCCTACATTTGTTATTCTTCACATTGACAGAAGACCAATGTGTTTTCTCCACTTAGGGTGGTCTACAAGCTTTTAGCATCACAAAGTGAAGGCATTAGGGTGCAAGCTCTGAAAGTGATGGGATATTTCTTAAAGCATCTTGCTCCAAAGTAAGTACTGATTTGAGTCTTATAACTAAACCTCCCAAGAAAGAAAGGAGTAAAGGTAGGTTGTGACACATGCATGCTATATGTTATTTTGTGGATAAATTATTGGGTGTATGTACACATATTTGTGTGTAGAGGGGAAAAAGCTATATTGGAGGTTAATCATTAAATAGGCTTTGCTGAATAGGAGCTACTCTTCTTCAAGTACCCCTCAGTCTATTTGTCATGAATATATTTTTGATAAGTTGGAATTGCTTGTTGCTGGCCACTAGTGTTCAGGCATTATCACTTCCTTATCAAGCTGATTTCATAGTTACTTGCAGTATGGCTTCCTGCTTTTTAAAGTGGCCCTTTTCCAGTGAAATCAATAGCAAGAATTAGCCTGGTGAGATGGAACCCCATGTTACTGAGTACTAGGTTTGGTGTGTCTCAAGATGACCATGATAATAGAAAGCTGTTAAGATTCCTGTCCATGTTTGCATTTTTGAGTGAAATGAGGGCAAAGGTGTCCTTTCCTCAGTGTTTATCAAGAAATCCCCAAGGCTGTGGTTCAGCTTTTTGGGCTTATGGGTGAGTGGACCTCATTTATGGAAGAAAGGTGGCTGCCTTCAGGGGATGATTTGTCCCTTCAGAATGTGATCACTTCATCTTTCCTTCAATGAAAGTGAAAGACTTAAGGTGCAAATGAGAAAAATATCTTCCCAGTGTATTTCTTGAGGCACACATTTTAAACTTTTTTCCCCTAAAACAAATCGAATGCATAAGTTTATTTTATCTTTCTCTACCATTTTAGGAGAAAAGCTGAAGTCATGCTTGGACATGGATTGTTCTCTTTGTTGGCTGAAAGGCTGATGCTTCAGACAAGCTTATTCACCATGACCACATACAATGTCCTGTTTGAGGTAGAATACACTGTAGTTAGGATCTAATCTTTCTAATTACTTGTAAGACATTATTAGAAAATTGCTGACATATTTGTGCTGATGTGTTCCAGATGACATGAAACTTCAGTGTGATGCAGCTGATTGCTGCTTTTTTCCCCCCCCAAAGCTCACTACTTAGGATTTGCCCCCTCCTTAACTTGGTTATGAACAATTCTAGATAATGAGTAACCTCTATGTCTCAAGCAGATGCTCATGTAGATGTGGAATTTTATTGTAGCAATGATCTTGCTTTAGGATAATTGTTTTGGTTAGATTTGCATTTATCTTCCAGTGTATTTTAAATAACAGTATGCAGTTAAGAGAGAAAAAAAGAATAGTTTATGAAGTTTTAGGAACAGGATGAAATAAAATTTCAAGAAAGTGACTCAGGGTTTTTTTGGGATGATCTTTAGAATTATGGTGATTATGCTGTATCCAACTGTTTTTCAGTAAGCTGTCTTCATGTACATTGATATGGCATCTTCTTTCTTGCTAGATTCTGACTGAACAGATTTGCACTCAAGTAATTCATAAACAACATCCTGACCCAGATTCAACGGTGAAGATACAAAACCCTCGTAAGAATGATGTGCATTTTTAAGTGCTGCCTTAAGTAAAGTCTGCTTTAAAAAACCCACCAATGAAAAAGCTTATTAATTGCATCTACCAGTCTTCTAATCTGTTTTACATTTTTTGCACTTTAAAAGACAGATAACTTGTGTTTAGTTGAAGTTATGTAGAAAGTATGTCTCTATAGCTTTTTGAAAGACATTTTCTAAATGTGTTTGTAGTTCATAACTCACCTTTTTTGGCTGTGCAGTCACATTATGAAATGGTTTTTCAAGACTTGCATGCATAGGATACTTCAATAAGTATCCTTTAATAAATGTTAAGGTTTAATCAAAATTCTGAGTGCATTATTTAGTGATGTCAGACTAAATTACCTGAAATATGGAAACAGCTTTGATCTTAAATTACCTTCAGTACAATAATTCTAGATGGAAAATAGGAAAAATGTATCTGCTCACTGTTTTGGTTAGCTTTCTTTATTGCAAATATCTTGATATGAAACTTTAGATGTCTTTTGAACTTAGAGAAAATACTGATCTCCTTTCCTGAATTATATACATTATTAATGAGCTCTGTATATAATACAACGAACTTATTACAGCTTTGGGAGTTAACTTTTTTCTGGAGAAATAACAGATTTTTCACTTTTGTAGCTGCTTTGCCATTAAATGTAGGTCACAATTGTGGGTTTGCTTCAAGTATGTCTTGGTAGAAAGTGGGGGAAGAGAAAGGAAAGGAAAGCAAAGCAGGGATGGGGGAAAGAAATCTGGTTGCATTATGCCATTTTCCTTCTGGTAAACCTGTATGAAGCAAGAGATGTGAGCAGATTTCTGTGCTTTCTCCTAAGATTTTTGAAGTTGGCAGTCACTGCTGTGGTCAGTATAGACTAAATGGAGACTGAGCTGATTCTGAAATTATGCAGGTCTGGTAGGAAGAGTGACTTCTAGAGTACCATTTTTAGATCATTAATATTATCAAATAAGGAATTTCTCTTTAAAGAAGTTGTACAAGATGAACTGAAGCTATCACAGTGGCTGTGTTCAAGTTGCACCCTAATCCATTTGCAAAGTTGACTTCTTTAAAAGTAACAAGAAATGTCACTGCCCCACTGCTTCAAAAAGTGTGATGTACCCTTAATTTTGACCTCCTAAAAATGCAGAAAGCACTGTGATGACAAGAGATAAAATTTTTTATTGGGAAGGTTTTTTTATAACAGAAAATGTTTAAGTTTAATTTGAAATTGGTCAGTTTCTTTGAAAATTCAGTGTTATCAAGGTAGAGCAAAATTGTGCATTTTTATCATATATTGATTTTCTGAAGGATACTTTTTTACATGAACCTCATGTGAGAACAGTTCCAACAGGTTCTGATAGCATATCAGTTGTCATACAGTAATATTTGTGTTGCTCAAACATGATAATTCAATTAATTCCATTTTCTTCAGCTGTAGGGGCTTGCAGATCCCCCTGATGGGTGACTGGGTTTGAGAAGTATCAGAAGAAGGGATTTGTTTTACTTAAATCTTCTTCTCCAGTAGAGATGTGCATTTTCTCAGTATAAAACTTTTTTATGTGGTGTCACTTTTCTTGTACAAACACTGCTGCAAGAGGCCTTGTGTTTTATGCTGTGCTTAGTCCTAACATTTTGTTACTCATGAACTGTTTTACAGAGATTTTGAAGGTTATTGCAATCCTGATCCGTAACTCTCCACAGTGTCCAGAAACTCTGGAGGTCCGGCGAGCCTTTCTTTCGGATATGATTAAACTGTTCAATAACAGCAGAGAAAACAGGAGGTAAGATGGCTTGCTCTATGCACAGGTATACAAAATAACTAACAAGGTCTCCTAGTAAATTAACTCATGATGCATTACAGCTTCATTGCTATTTCAGCAAATTCTGTACTCCAGCAAAGCCTGCAGTATGTAAAATTAGACCTGCTTGCATGTAGCAATTTTTTAAGTGTGTTGAAATCTTGACTTAAGTGCTGTATATACTTCTAAGCTATATATTAATATATGATTCAGTAACGTGTAATGTGTGTGTTTTGCAGGAGTTTGTTGCAGTGCTCTGTCTGGCAGGAGTGGATGCTTTCCCTTTGTTGTTTTAATCCGAAGAGTTCTGAGGAGCAGAAGATAACTGAGATGGTGTACACCATATTTCGGATTTTGCTGTACCATGCAATAAAATATGAGTGGGGTGGCTGGCGTGTGTGGGTGGATACACTGTCAATCACACATTCAAAGGTGAGATTAATCAAATTTCAGGAGCATTTCTGAAAAATTTTGGTGCTGGGCTTGCTTTTTAGTAACAGCAGGAACACAAGGTGGCGCACTATAGCTGTTCATTAACCAAAATACCTTTTAGTAACATCAAAAGACTGTGAAACAAATGAGTGAAAAGCAAAAAAATCCAAGTTAAGGCAGATACTTCAGCTGTTAAACTGTAGTGGAATCTGGGGTGAGAGTGCAAGTCCTTGCAGTATGAATGAGGCTATTTCCCTTTGTTATTGTTCTGTCTGAGTTTTGTTGTTGTTATAACCAGAGTTACATCATAAAAGTTATTAGTGGTTTTCTGAACAAGGCACAGTAGTACAAAAGGTATTTTATACTGCCTTATTCTGAACAAAGGAGTGAGGCCAATGTGGGCATCATGATTATTCTAGTTATCAGAATATTTATTTGAAATTAATTAAATTATAAATTACCTATTTCTAAATGTGTGTAACTTAGCACTGTGAGAAGGACATCTGTGAATCCTAAAAATCAATTTATGATACTAAGGAATTGCTGCTATTTCTGAGGTCTTTGATTTTGAATGAATTTTTTTTTTCACAAAGGTCCATCTCTGCAGACAGCAAGAACCCTGTTATTTTTGCATGTGTGTTTATTGCATTCATAGGTCTGTGGTGGATTCTTGGGCTATGGGGGAGACAATTGTTGAAATCTATGTGATAAAAATGGGTGAAATAGCTTTATTAAACATTCACTTTAGTGCAAAGTGCCCAGGGGCACATTTTAGCCCTTACAGAGATCACATTTTTAGGTGTTGGACCATTTTTAATATTCTTTTTTGTTGTCTCTGCAGTCTTCAAAACCTCTTTTTGCCCCTAAGATACAGAGTGAATGGGTGGATTGTGCAATGGCAAACTGTAGCCCTTGTAAAGACCCCTAATTTACTTTTATATAAAACTGGCATAATTTAGCATTTGTGTGATTGCTGGGAATCCCTGGGAACTTTCCCTGGGGAGAGATGGAGAAGTGAATGAAGGAAGACCACCTTTCTAATTCTTACACAGAGCTTCGGTGTCTTGAATTTAGAAATTAGCTAGCACATCATCTTATAATCTGTAACTCTATTCTTAGACTCCTTTTGTAAGATAATGTAATGTTGGAAATCTCATTTAAACAACATCTATGTCAAAATATGGATTTTTGGTCATTCTCTTCAGTGACTTAATGTGACTAATCAATGATCTAGAGTTCCTAGAGAAAAAAGATTTTATTGTGATTTCATGGCCAGATGTCAAGAACAAAACGCCCCAGTTTTAGAAAAGACCAAAAAATAGATAGATAATGTGGGTTTGGTTTATTTATTTGTGTTTGAAAGGCTGTATGTTTTTGTAGAATGCCATAGTGAATGAGAAGATGACCTACTTCATTCTGTGTGTGTCACTTTTGGTTCCTGGCATGCTGCCAATAGGGAAGTGTCCTTGGTTGTAGGAGTAACTCCCTGTTAGTTTTCCCAAATCTAACTTTGTTGACTTTTCAGTCAATATTTAATATCTATCTGTTCTTCCAGCCCATTTCAGAAGAATCTGAATGATGGCAAGGTTGGAAGTGTGTGACTGTGAGCAGTGTGTGGTAGTGGAATATTGAAGGATTCATGGATGAGTTCAGTTTGTTTGGCCATCAGTGCTAACACTGGTTTCAGAAGCCTAAATGAGAATGTTTATACAGCAAAAGCAGCCAGAAACTAACTTGACAATATTGATATTAATGATGATGCCATTATCAAGATTTTAAAATTGTGCACTTTCCATTTGAACTTTTTTTGTAAATAATACATGCAATTCATGCAACTAGCCATGTAAAACTAGATGTTACTGCAGAGCTGCCTGTTAATTATGTGAACATAAATTAGGATAAATCACAAAAAAGCTCTTGAAAATGTCCTTATAAATAGATAATTATAATGACTTTTTAATCCTGTTAATTTTACTTATTTTAAATAGTCTTGTATCCTGTTATATCACTATTGAGATTCATAGAGATTCACACACAACCTAGTGTAGGCATAATTCAGTGGGCAAATTGTTCGATGCTAAGTGCATCTCAGATGTTTTTGATTTCTAGCATGCTTTCAAAGTAATGTGGGAATGATGGGAGCAAAAGTATTTCCTTAACATTGCTAAGAGAATAACCAATTTGGGTTTTTCCTATTTCATCTCTAATTGTGTTGGGTTACTGCTTATTTTTCCTTTTTACAACCCTCTGTGCTGTTCGTGCCACTAATTTATAACACCATTCTATGATAAAGAACTAGTACATAAAGGACCAGTGTTACAGAATTGGATAGGTTTTGCAGAGCTACACATCAAGATACATGCAGCTGCTATAAAAAGCCAAAGAAACTCAATTGCAGTTTTATTGTCCAGTTTGATAGATTTCCTGCCACCTTTGTAGCAGGGAAGCTGTTTGTCACTGTAACCCTCTCCTCCAACAGCTGCACAGCATTTTATAAGCAGCAGTGGCTTTCCCAGCATAATTGCACTGCATTGGCTTCCTTGCACTCAGAATTTAGGTGTGTAGGTGTGTACAACGTTTTTAAAGCCAAATTTTGTAGTATTACTCATGTATTTTGTTAATTTCCATATTATTTTTTGACGCTTTCCAGATATTAAACCATTGTATACAAAGGTGTTTAATCTGTTGCTTCTAGTTCAATGAAAATATTATTGGAAAAATTAAATCACAGCTCCAGTTTGTTCTGAGTGGCCAGTGTTGAATTTCTGAAAGCATCTAAGAACCTTCTGATTTTTAAACATTGCAACATGCTAACTAGGCCTTAGAT
Organism: Notiomystis cincta; assembly: GCA_013398075.1. Classification (NCBI taxonomy): domain Eukaryota; kingdom Metazoa; phylum Chordata; class Aves; order Passeriformes; family Notiomystidae; genus Notiomystis; species Notiomystis cincta. The sequence continues at coordinate 71,305 of VZRX01010211.1, forward strand.
TTTATCTGTCTAGTCCTGTTACTTTTTACAAAGAGCCAATGATTTGGGGGTTAATAATAGGAAACAAGTAAAGAATGGTGGACAGCTTCCCTTTTTAACCTTTCAGCTTCCCTGGCATTTAAAAGAATATAATTATTTATACAGTATAAGATACTCCTAAATTATCTGAATCTTTTTAACTGTTGGCAAGCCTAACATCTGCTTATTTCAGGCCCTTAAATATATTTTACTACTTAAAAGTTGATTCAAGTTACCTTTCCATTAAAGAAAATATATTCAGATGAATATTGATTTTTATTTTTAATTTTTAGTAGCTCAAGAAATATTCAATGAGTAAGACTCAGAGATGTTAATATGTGTAAGCTGCAATTCTGTTGCTGTTTAAGTGGAAAAATTTTATTCACTGATCTGAATGAGAAGTATAATGCTAAAATGTTAGTAGTGGGACTTAGAGTACAGTGTTTTTCTAAGTAATTGTCAGTTTTCAGTCTAAAGTACAGTTGTAATAAACATTGTGAGTGTTAAGTAAATTTGTATATTCTTTTGTGCCCTGCTCAGTGAATTTAAGGGTGGGGGGAAAACCAAGAGCATTTATGTGTACTGTGTTTGCCAGGTTTTCATCACTGTCTGATGAGGGAAAACTGGCAGAAGCTGCAGAGATTAGGTGGTGGAGGACTTAATATATGGTGGCAATTATAAAACTAATTTGCAGAGAAGTGAATGTGGCTCAGTAGTTTTAGAAAGTAAGAGGCCATTGGAATCTGGAGTCCAAGTCCCGTTGGTGTTCAGGAGTTGCTTAGGCTGGTTTTGTCTGGTTTTTCTCCCTGTCATGAAGGCAGTAGGGACTCCCAAAGCAGGGATCTTCAGCTCCAGGGAATTTTGAAGGCTTCAGGTGTTCTTCAGTCCTCTGAAAAGTGGGTCTGCATTGCCCTGAGGGGAAGCAGAAGCACCTGGTGCAGAGGGTCATTGTACCCACTGCAGGTCTTTGGTTTTCACTTGTGCCATGCCCAATATGTCAGTGAAGCAAAGCTGGGAGTACCCTTGAAATTATTAAGTATTACATTCATTCCAATGGTGTAAATAGTTATTTTTTAAAAATACTACTTATTCTACACAGAAATGTCTCTTGAGTTATGGAGAGCAGAAGGAGCTGGGAGACTGGAATGTGCAGCCTCCTTTAGAGCTGTGCACCCTCCAGAATGTGTTGTGATGATGCAGTCCCTCACTGTTATTAGGTGTTTCCTTGTTACAGCTTCTTTTGTAGTAGGGAAGGCTTTTCTAAACAATGGCCCCAGAGAGAAGAAAGTATTTTCATTGTTCAGCAGGCAGAGATGTGTATCAGAGATGGGCTCTTCCACATGAGCTTGTATGGTTAATGGGGAGCTCCTCCACCTCATTATTCACTTGGTTTGAGGGAGAGCAATGTCATGAATAAAGCTGCAGGATGCTAACATTTGACTAATCCAAACTGAAATAAATGGAGGTAGAATAGAAGGGAGCAAGGTAAACTGAGAATTTATAAAGCAGGCAAAAAGCTTTATAAAGCTGCAGAGAAGCGTTAAAAGAAGAGTAATAGAGATTTGCTTTAAAGTGTCAGAGCTCTCAAAAAGAAGAATTAGGGAAAGATTTGCAGCAGAGGGAGCTGGTGCATAAAGAGGCAAGTAGCTCTGAAATAGTTTTCCTGAGTAAAGAAGACTTGAGGAGAGAGGGGATTCTCATCTGTATGACTTGGTATAAAAATCACTGGAAGATAGGACCTGTGTCTGCAGCTTCAAGAATTGTTAGTGGGTTTCTTTGCTGTTGCTGCCATTTGGAGCAATCCTCCTCCATCCTTGCAGCTGCCTCAGTTCACATGGTGGGGCCTGAATTAGGTCTCCTTGCCATTTTCTGAAATGATGGATGTTTGCTGCAGGGCTGCCAACAATATTGGGACATACTGGAACAGGATGGCAGAAGTGAGCAGTGCATAAGACCTGTAGCGGGGCAATGGGGTGATAAACGCTGAATTTAGTTACAGAACATTTTTGTTAAGAGCTAAATGGCAAATGTGCACAATGTAGGATTTGACAGTCCCTTGAACTGTAGGAATGATGGCAGGGACTGAGATAATGAGAAAATACATATCTTGAGACAACTGTGTGTGCTCATATCTTGCAATTTAAACTCATTAAAAGCAATAATTTCCTTAGTGAAAATGAGCTAATACATGTTTGGTATGCAGTTTAAATTTATTGTTGTATAGTGATGTAACAGTAATCTATACCTTGTCTTGATTTGAAGATAAAATGGTGCCAACACACATAAAGTTCTCCCTCAGATAAGCCAAGACTTTTATGAATTATGTTGACTAGTACTTGCTTTCTTATTCTAGAAATTGTTTTCTCAAGATGAGGGGAAAAAAAGGCAGAACTTTTGCTACTTAGGTGAAAATGCAAGATACAGGAACATGAAACCATCTTGGCACAGTGGTTTCCCCTCACCTTGTACATCAGTAATTGTGTTTCTGGTGGAAGTTTAGACTCCTAGAAACCTCTCATGTACAGTGTCCTGCATAATATATGTTAACTTGCTTTTCTTAGCTGCTCAGAAACAGCCCAGAGATTCTCATGTCAGTGGGTTACAGTGACTGTAACTCGGTGTGTGGTGCGCTCAGTACCTTTGTATCTTTTACTCTGCTGAGTTGGAAATTAGTTTTGATATCTCTGATAGTCGTGTCTCCAGTCTAAACAGACCTGTTTGTGTTTGGAGATTGAATTACACTTTAGGAACAGTTAGTGTTACTAGAGGAGAAGTGGAAAAGCAGATCAATAAAATCCTAGTTAAGATTTAAAAAGTTGTGATGCTTTTTTTGAATTATGAAGAGTTAATTTATTTATTGTGAAGAGTTTATTTAAACCAGCACAGGAGTTGGTTTGCACTTAGCAGACTCTATAAGGAAACAGCAATATATGTAATTCTCTAGCCTGTCTGGCAAGGTAGTCCCTTCCTCTCTTTACTTTGTAAAATTGACTACCTGAAGATGGAAAAAAAGGACAAAATCATAATGTGTAGTTAAAATATTTTCTCTATGTTCTTTAATGCAAATGTCAGTCATCTTACCCTTTCTCAATGCTGTATGCTAATTTTTCTCCTTGGCAATTAGAAAATGTTGGATGTCAAATTAAGTTAAAATTAATGGCAGAAGCAAATGTTGCAGTTATTAGCTCACAAGTGTCTTCAACTGGTAGAGCGCAGAGTTGCATTCCAAACATTGTAGACAGCTATGGATTAACCATCAAATGATGGTGAAGATTAATGATTGGCCTTTTTAGCTCACTAATTTAGAACAATTTCTGGTAATTAATTTTGTATTATCAGCTTTACAGTTGCAAATGTCTTAAGGGAAAAAAAATTACTTATGTACATTTAGGTTCTTCAAGGTAGCACTTGTCTTGTAAGTTGTTGCATGCTTACAGATCCTAATGTTTAATCTTTAATACCTTTATATATTCTGTGTACTTGCTTTTAGTAGTCATAATTTCTACTTCATTTTGAATTTTTGTTGGAACTGATTTTATTAATCTTAGGTGTTTGGCTTTGCGAACTTGTGTGCTTCAGAAATGGCACATCATGCAATAGAAGTGTGGGGTAAGAACTGTCTAGTGCCTCCACTGCAGTACCACTATTTCTTGGTTTCCTATCAAACCAAATTACAGATTGATACAGTGATCAGATGTGTTGTTGTGGTTTGACTCTGGCCCAGAAGCCAGGCACCATGGGAGCCACTTGCTCACCTTCCTGTGTCACAGCTGGACAGAGGAGGGAGAAGGGAAAAAATAAACGAATGTTTCATGAGTGAGATAAGGGAGAAACTCTTCAAGGGCAAAGCAGGCTCAACTCAAGTTGCAAAAGTGAATTTATTACTAACACAGTCAGAGGAGGATAATGAGAAGTAAAATAAGCCCTTCAAACACCTTCTTCCCCCCAGCCCCTCCCTCCTTCCCACCGACAGCACAGGCAGACGGGGCAGGGGGGTTTGGTCAGTTCATCACTGATATTTTCTTCTGCTGCTCAGGGAGAGGAGTCCATCCCCTGTGAGGCCGTGGGGTCCCTCCCACGGGAGACACTTCTGTGGGAACTTCTCCAGCGTGGGGCC
>VZRX01010211.1:75761-102527 GCA_013398075.1 Notiomystis cincta
CTTCACCACAGCCCACAGAGGAATCTCAGCTCTGGCGCCTGCAGCACCTCCTGCTCCTCCTTCTCCACTGACCTTGGTGTCTCCATGTTGTTTTCCCTCACATATTCTCATCTCCTCCTCTTCTCTAACCAGAAGTGAAAACCAGTGACTGTTTTGATGTCTTTCTTAAATATGTAATCACAGAGGCATTACCAACATCTCTCACTGGCCCAGTCCTGGCCAGCAGCATGTCCATCTCCAGAGCCATCAGCCACTGGCTCTGCTGGACAGGGTGGAAGCTTCCAGCAGCTTCTCACAGGAGCCACCTCTGTGGCCTCCCTGCTACCAGAAACAGGGCCAGGGCAAGCCAACACAAGTATTTATATGGCCTTGCTGAAAAGTTGGATTTTACAAAGCAGAATTTCTGGGATTTATGTCCTTTTCTTATGTAATAAATCCCCGGACTCAAAAAGGTTGTTAGAAAAATACTGCTTCATGTGTTCTCTCTAATTCTCTGCCTTGATATTTTAATTTGAGTTTATTTAAAGGACAGTATTTATATTTACTACATTATGACATGAATTCTTGTTGATGTTTATGGTCAAATTAGAAATTGCTATCTTTGTTGACTGGATTTTGGGTTTTTATGTTTTCCTTTAGTTCTGTACTAATTTTTTTACCAGTGTTTCTCTTCTTATAGTTTTTACATTTTTCTGAAGTCAGTGTAGATTCTCATCAGATTTTGCTTGGATTTGTTTGCCCATAAATTTACATTACCCATCTGTGAAGACAAGTTGTTATTATTGACCTTCTCGCTGGTCTTTGTTTCTTTTTCTTTTTAGTAGCAATTAAAAATCCTGCAGTTTTCTTTTCTGTATTGCTTTGTAATGTCTTCCAAAGCATTGTCTGTTCCAGGTTTCAGATGAAATTTGTTGTGAAAAAGTGTTGCATCTCTGTATCATACATTGTATTTTGAAATGTTGACTATACCTGGTTGGAAATGTGGAGGTCAAAGGCAGCCTTGGCTGCAGTGACCACAAGAGGATGGAGTTCAAGATTCTGAGGGGAGGGAGGAGAGTAAAAGCAAGCTCACAATCCTGACTTATGGAGAACAGATTTTGACTTATTTCCAGGCAAGGTTGATATAAGGCTGCGAACTAGATAATAGGTTTGGCTGGTAAGGAAAAATCTGAAGCTGCAATAGGCTTTTGTTTAGAGGATGGGCTTGGTAGCATACAAGAAAAAAGCATTATAGTGAAAGGTGGTCTCACATTCTACAAACAGAGATCGAATTTTTAATGTCCTTTGTCTGTTCTTTTAGGTAACTTTTGAAATGCACAAAGAGAGTCTTTCCCAAATGTACAGGGAGTACCAAGCGAAAGGAGGGGAAGGGAATGGAGCACATTCTTCAACTCCAATTAGAACAATCTCTGGGATTAGCAAGGAAGCTGAAACCAAGGGAAAACAGCAGTCTTTGGAGTTAAAGGAAGATGCTGCTGCTCCTTCCTGCATTGCTGCTGGTGGTACAGAGTGCAGAACTGAAAAAAAAGAGATGGAAAACTCATCAGATGGTGGCAAACAAACTCATTCAGTGTCTAATCATAAGGAGGAATTGAAGGGGGAGGATATGGTTACTACACAGGATTTAAAAGCAGTGCCTTGTGTGGAATTTTCTCCAGAAGCAGAAACATTGAAGCCCAGTGACTCAGAAATCAGTACTGGAATAGCTGAAGCAATTGAAGATTCTAGCAAAGGTGATGAGCTTGTGGAAGAAACAGTTGCTGTCACTGCTGCTTCTTTAGCCACGCAAACTCCTGTGGAAGGAGAAACCCCCACAAGTCCAGAAAGACTGGAAAAATCAGCAGTAGAGGTGGAAGATGAAGATGACTTTGTTGATTTGAAAGATGAAAGTAGTTTGCCTTTACCTTCAGAAGAGCTTGCGGAAAGGAACAAGGAATGTGCTTCTAATGCAAGTGAAGTGACAAAGCAGGAACAAAAAACAGAGCAGCAACCTGAAACTGGGCTTTTGAAATCTGAGGATACTGAAGGTGTGGATGAGAAGAAACAAGAACTGACTTTGCCAGAGGCAGTGAGTTCTACAGTTCCAGAAGTAGTAACTCAGCTGGATTCAGCAGGACAAAAGAAGCTGAAGGAGGGAAGCATAATTTCCAGTAAAACCAAAACAACTGTAGAAAAAGCAAATGCACGTGTGGCAGAGCTTGCTGGAGCCTCTGACAAAAGAATTGCCAAGCTTGATGTTTCCAGTGTTGCATCAGATACAGAAAGACTGGAGCTGAAAGCTAACACATGTCTAGAAGCACCTCTGCCCCCCAGATCCATACCTGAGGTAAATTCTATCTGTTTAGCTTAAAAATAAAAGGAAGGGGTTTTTTTAATGGATTTTTTGAGAAAGTGTGCCACATTCTGGGGATTATAATGTGTGAGAATTTTGGGAGTTATCCTTAGAATACTTTTAACTCTGGGTTAAAATAGCCATAATTCTTATTAATTAAGTCTCCAAGATTTTTGTACATCCACATATGAATACTGATAGAAACTGCATATTTGGCTAGATGGACACTTCATCTATGTTGTTTTAAACTGTAAGGATTGATAGATTTGTCACTACTCATGCCTATGATGACTATCATGGCATCCAACCTTTTTTGTTCAAGTATAAGTTAAGACTGGGCTTCTGTTGTGTGCTGCAGTGCTCCACTCCTCTAGTCTTTAGTTTCTAATCCAGATTTTCATGGTTAAATAGTCATGTCTCTGAGTACTTCCCTTCTGCAGAGATACCTCCTAATGGATGCTCTTCATTCTACACCATTCTTCCTTAAAGGAGGAAAACCACTGTCAACAGCAACCTACTCTCCCCCTGTGGTAAGGTTGGGTGGCTGCTTGTGAATGCCTAGACTGGCAGATGTGGTAGTGCAGCTGTAGACTAGTTTGTAGTTTTGGTATATCCATTAAATAGCATTTGTATAACAGTTCTAGCTTTATTTGGAACCATGCCACAGTCTGGACTTGTTGGATATCTAAAATCTCAAGTCTGTTAAATGCATTTCAGTATGTACCATGGGAATTAATAACCAGAGTGTGGATTTTGTGGTTTGTTTTCTGTTTTTTTGTCTGCAAACTGTGTATTCAGCCCTCAAGGCAGCAGGTTTCCTCAGGACAAGAGCTGGCTGCTCCACTGGATGGGCAGAGGAGAGACACGAGGTCGACTGTGTTCCGTATTCCCGAGTTCAAGTGGTCCCTGATGCACCAGCGCCTGCTCACAGACCTGCTCTTCTCCATAGAAACAGATATTCAGATGTGGAGGAGGTACATCCTGGGCTTTGTATGGAATGGTCTAGACTGGGTTCAGTTATAAGGTGCTCACTGACTTAGACTCATGGACCTCTGGTGTTTTACTCATTATTTGATAGCCTGACTTATTTTGTGACCTACATCAAATTACTCTCAGGTTTTTTTTTTAGACTCTTACAGACATAGATGTGTATTGCTTCAGGGCCTGCACGCAGATTTGGACTGAAATCCTGACTACAGATAAATCAGAGGCAGTCTTTCTTTTGATTTTTATTCAACCAAGATTTTAATTCTCCTAATGTGTTTAAGAGCCTGTGTCTTCTATTAGTATCTAAATATGGATAAGAGAGATAATGTATCCAAAATAGTATTTCTTACACACACTGAGTTGCTGCTTTGATAGGGTTCTGTGAACATAGAGATATTAATTTGAAGATTAACTTCTAACAGGGATCTGCAACATTATCATGAAGATCTTTGAAAACAGCGGTGATTCTGTGATTTAATTCAAAGGTTTAATAACTGAAATAAGAAGGATGTCCATTGTTAGCTTGCAGTAGTGATATCAAATTTAAATTGAATTGTATAGCTGTATTGACCTGATAAAGAGGAATGTCAGGATCAAGAAATTGAGTATTTAAGTGATTCAAACAGTTTAAACTGAGGTGAATTTTTGTCTGACTATAACTTTTAGGATGGGTTTAGGTTAACCTATCAGAACATCATCAGATATAGCTCAAATGTATTTCTAGTTTAGCCTCTGTTTTGAAAAGTTTTTGTGTAAGTTTTTCTGCTTTGTTGATTTTTAATTTCTCTGAGAAATCCTTAGTATTTTAGTTTTCCAAAGACTTAAGTTCAAATCTCTTTCACTGTTTCAGGAGAATTTATTTTGTTTCCTGGTACAGTGACTTTTGCTAGCTAGTAGTCATAGACCAGCCTATAATATAGCTTTATCCAAGTGATGATTAGCAATCATCTTGGTGTGTTTAGCAATCTGTGATCTTGAGCAGTTTATGAACAGAAAGGAAATGTACTTTTAGCTTTATATTGAGATACATCAATTGACCTTTACAGTCATGTGTTTTTTGCTTCTCAACTGCTAAGTGCCTGGTTTTAGTTTTGTGAAAACATAAACATGTTAAAATACCACAAAAATAAAGCTCTATTCTGAATGTCTTTTTTTTTTGTTTTTTTAATTTTTGGACAGCCATTCTACAAAAACTGTGATGGACTTTGTGAATAGCAGTGACAATGTCGTGTTTGTGCACAACACAATCCACCTCATCTCTCAAGTGATGGACAACATGATCATGGCCTGTGGTGGTATCTTGCCATTACTTTCTGCTGCCACGTCTGCTACTGTAAGAAATTCCATTCTTATTTGAAAATTCCTGACTTGTGGGAGGATGTCTTTCTTTATGGAGTGTATTAATTATTCTGCCTGTCCTTTTGGGAAACAGGAAATGCGTGTGGGATATTTCCACAGGCATCTCCTTCCTCCCCTTGCTGCCTCCATGCTTTCCCTAAGATAAATTGGGTGCCTGCCTTCTTTGACCGAAGACATAAAAAGAAGTTTCTTGGCTTCATTGCCCCACAGTGGTCTGGAATGGAATTGAATCCCAATATTAATGATTGTTCCTAGAATATGAGTAATTATTACTTTTGAATGTGACTGATAGTGGACTTCCAACACACATTTTTCTTCACTTAGCATGTAAGAATATTATCTTTGTGAAGAAGTAAACGTTGCTTTCAATTTTTCTCTGTGTAGCATGAATTGGAGAACATTGAGCCAACTCAAGGACTTTCAGTAGAAGCATCTTTAACATTTCTCCAGAGATTAATCAACCTTGTGGATGTGCTAATTTTTGCAAGTTCTCTTGGTTTCACTGAAATTGAGTCTGAGAAAAATATGTCACCTGGAGGAATCCTGCGACAATGTCTTCGTCTGGGTAAGTGAATAAGACCACTTAATGAGCATAGGAGCTTGCAGTTACTAAATAGTTAGCAGCTGTTAGCTTTATTTATTTTCCTGTTCACTGTTTTGTTAAATCAAGATTAAATGTAGTCAAACATTAAGATCTTTTACAGTTTTACTGTATTTGACAATGCACATATAAATTAAGTTTGGTAGCCTGTTTTCATTTCTATCCATGACGATATTTCTTTTGCCAAAGTTCCCCAAATAATCAAGACTGAGAATATAGCAGCTTTAAGAAAAGTAATCTTGTACTGTATAAAAAAAAAATGAACCTTTGCAATACTTAGAAAAGAGATTTAACACTTGAAGGTCAGTATAGGAAGGTATGGTGAAACCTAGAGATGTAAATTTCCCAAGGGTTCAAATTGGGCAGTAATTGTTATTATAGTATGTTTGCTTCAAATTGGATTGAAAGTAAATGGTCAGTTACCTAAAAAAAGTAACAAATATTCTGAAAATGAGAACATATGAGGTCATAGCAGGTCCAGGCAATTAATACATGAGGTGAGTATTCATGCTTAGTTGCATGCTGTAAGACTCTAATGAACAGTTTAATTTGCATGAGTGCCAGAGCAGCTCAGAGCCTCAACAGTAACTAGCCTTCCTCTCCCTTTCTAGGCAATTAAAACTTTGTGCAGGTAGAACAAGATTTATGGGATGCAAACAGGTATAGAGGTGGGGTAGTTCTTTTTTCCTTTGAAAATAAATATTAGAAGATAAAACAGGGCACAAATGTGCAGCTAAAAAAAAAATAACTTGTGTAACTTCAGAACATTTAGTCCAAGAGTAACAGAGTATTGTGAAGAAAACACTGCCATTTGTTTCACTGATGTACCACTTGTCTTCTCCCTTGCAAGTTTGTGAAATTTAGCTGTCTTCACCCTGCCCACCCTGTGGTTGTATGCATGGTAAAATGGCAGTGAGGGATGCTCACTTTCTCACTTTGAAGTATCCATTAGATACAGCATATATGTTCTAATAGTTTGGCATTCATTAGTTTTAAATTATTGAAGAATTTCGAGCATTGTTTTGCAAATGTCTAAAACTTATGGAAGCAAAGTGTTTTACTCATGTGTGTAAACTTTTTAGTTTTAAATGATAAACAGAATTGTATTATATATTTCTGTAAGGGAATATAGAATAATACTAATTCTCAGAATAAGTCTTAATGTCTCTTTTCTCCTCAAGTATGTGCAGTAGCAGTAAGAAATTGCTTGGAGTGTCAGCAGCATGCACAGATGAAGCCTATTGGAGACACTGGGAAGAACCAAAAGGCAGTGCAAGGCTTTATAGGATCAGGAAAATCTGCAGCAAAGGCAAGTTTAAGACCACATTCAGAAACACAGAAGTCAATGATAATTACTGTGTACAGAGGGATAAGTTTTTCAATTTGTACCTGCACCACTGATCTTTTAACAGACTTGAAGTGGGGTGGCACAAGCACTGGAAATTAAATCTGTCATAAGAAATGGCCAGATTTTTTCTCCTTTGAAAATAAAATGCATATATTACCTTTGTGCTCTAGTTATGACAATATAATGTACAGTGGGTGTTTGTACACACTTAATGATTCCTGGTAGAATGCTTTTGAAAGCAGGATCTTAAACAATTGTTTTTTGTTTATTTTAATAGAGCCCAGTGGACATTGTGACTGGTGGCATTTCTCCAATCCGGGACCACGACAGACTTCTGCAGGATATGGATATTAATCGCCTCCGAGCTGTAGTGTTCAGAGATATAGTGAGTGAATAACATCCTTTCCCTTGTAGCTACATTTTTGCTTCTGTCTGTTTGCTGAACACTCTGTGTTACAGAGTTTGGATCAATTGGATGTACAAAAAGGGAATGCTGCTTACAGTAGTTAGGAACTTGTAATACTCTGCAGCTGTTGCAGTGTTTGGGATGGGAAGGAGGGAGAGGTGAAACCCAACTGTCTCCTGATCAGACTCTTTGTGTTCCTAGGAATTGAGTTTCGGGAATTCTGCCTGTTGTATATTAATTATGTTGTGTTTAGTACAAATATATACATAGACAAGCTGTTTATGTATCATAAACATGTTTGTACTTCTTTAAAAAGTCATATTCTATTAGCTAATTAGAAATTAGAGGTCATCTCTAATTCCTTTACTTCCCCTCATAGGAACCAATTTGTGTGCATATGCTGTAAGTATGCATATGTTTTTTAGTCTTGAATTGACTAAAAATATTTTTGCCCTGTGTCAGCAACTTTATTGCTGATATTGAGGAAATTGAGATTGATTGCTTGAAAAAAACACCTCTGTAAGCAAATACAGCAGCTATAATGGCTGTGAGTCATTGGTGGCCACAAGCCTGGACACCACAAATTAGTTTACAATAATTGGGGTGTTTAGCAAGTATAATGATTTATACAGTGACTTTTTTGCTGTCCAGAAAAGTGAAGGATTTTGAATTTTATTTTTACAGTAATTATTGATTGAAACAAGCTTCTTTCAACCCCTACTTCAGTATCATTATGAAAGAGAGTAACAGGAAGTGACTCTTCCATACTGGTGACAATTAAAGTAATCCTAATGATTTCTTCAAGCATATTTTGTGAACCTTTTTCTTTAAAACAAACCACCAAAACAACACCCACCCACAATCTCTGCTTTTTTTGTGTATCTAATCCATCAGGCTCTCTGTTTCATAGTAAATATAAAGTGATGGAATAGCTCTGCATTTTGGCTAAGTTTTTGAGCTGTGGGGGAAAAGTAGACTTAGGTCTGGTTTGGAATAGTTTTTGTCTGAGTTGTTTACACTTGCATCTAAATGTTTTATTTGCATGGAGTTTCTTGCATTGTGTTCAGCACTTAGAACCAGGATTGGCATAATTTGAATCTGTGAATTATTGGGAACTAATCTGTTCAATAGCAGAAACTCTGATGGAGTCCACTTACCCACAAGTAACAGTACTTAGAGTGGTACATGAGCTTTCTTTCAAGCAGCTCTTCAAATATAGTGGAAAAAATAAGGAATAGTTGGTTCTAATTCACTGGATCACCACTTTATTAAGTACAAGTAGAAACTACCTTAATGTTCATCTAGCAAGAAAATTCTTTATAATCCTTACCATTTTAGGTGGCTTTCCTCAATCTCACACTGTGATTGCTTTATGAAAGTTAAGGTTTTGGGTTGAGCCAAGGTGAAGATAGGTTTTTTCAGTGCAATAGATAGAATCCACCTATGTTATCTGTTCTTAATAGAAAGCTTCTCATAAATGTATCCCAAAATAGCTTATTAAAGAGGTCTTCAAGGAATATGGAGCTTTGATGGGCACTACAGTTGTGATAGAATGAGCTTTATAGAGTGACTTAATTTCTTGAACTGCTCAGAGGAAAAAAATGAATGTTACCTGAGCCCTTATGTAAATGAGGGGCAAAAAACTCCAAACACTAATTTTTTTACTGATTAGTCAGTGAGGATCCAAATACTTCATTCTCCTGTGACCCAGAAGTGTACGAAGCTTTTCCTTTGGTAGCCACAAGGGATAGGCTTAGTTTAAATCTTAATGTTCAGTTTTCCCTCTGTTTCACTAGGAGTGACTGAGTACTCTGGGAGGAACCTGGAATAGTTCATATTAAAATTTGTTTTTACAGTTTTCTTAAAATTTCTTCATAAAGTTACAGCTGTAATGCAAATGCGTATTTGTCAATTCTTGTTTGAATTTTACATAGTACATTACATCCATCTGGACTATCTGATAATGAAATAAAACCTTAACATTACTTCTGGAGTTTGCTCCCTTTCCTTCATTAATATGTTCCAGTTATGTAGAGTATGCTTGCCTTGCAAATGATATTAATATCTTGGCATTTTTGAGGAAATGTAACAGAAGAAACACCTGTAAATAAAGGGGACCTGGACCCTACACTAGTCTGAAACATGTGGTCAAAACACACAACCTTAGCCAAAGTTGTCATATTTATAAATGAAAAATGAAAGGATTAATGCCACTTGAATACAAGTGCTGTATTCCTTAGCTTTACAGGTGAGACAAACTGTGACTATAGAATATTGTTCTTCCATTGCTGATATATCAGCTTCCTCTTTGTCTGTTTCTGGTAATGCTGGGCATACTTCACAGAAAAATAAACATGCTGCTGAAATTGTAATGGAAAAATCTGTATGTGTCTCTTTTTTACAGGAGGATAGCAAACAGGCTCAGTTTTTGGCTTTGGCTGTAGTATATTTTATTTCTGTGCTCATGGTTTCGAAATACAGAGATATCCTGGAACCCCAGAATGAAAGACGACCACCAAACCAAAGCCAGTCACTCAAAGAATCAGAAAATGAAAATAATGAGACTCCTACTGCAGGTGAACTGTTAATTATTTGGCCAAATGACATAATGTGGCTTAAAATTTTTTAGAAGTCTTCTTTAGGACCAATGTGGTGAATGTATCTCTGTTAATAATGACCTTACAATGTTTTTTTTCTGGTTTTTTTGGTATGAACAGTGATGGAAAACCCATCTCCTGCTGTTGGTGCTTCAGCCTCCATTGTAGACTCAGAAAGTACAGCATCTGTGCAAAGAAGGGATTCTGGTCTTGGGGAGGAAGCAGCTCCAGCACAAGCAAACAGTTCAGGTAGTGCTGCTGAAGCAGGACCTCTGAGCGTCAGCGCAGGCCCAGACGCCATCAGTGAGGTCCTGTGCACACTCTCCTTAGAAGTCAATAAGTCTCAGGAGGGCAGAAGTGAGACAGCAGCTGAAGAGACTAAAGCTGTGGCTTCTGTGCCAGCTGCAAAAAATGTCAATGTGAAGGACATCTTGAGAAGCTTGGTGAGCACACCAGCTGATGGGACTGCAGTGGATGCTGCTCTTCTGCCACCAGCCTTCCTTGGAGTTCTTGGTGATGGAGCTGCTGAGCACTCTGTGCAGTTCCATTCCTTTGACAGGTAAGGTAACATATAAAATACTTAAAAATTTAATTTTACGTAAGGTGTTTGTAAAGAACAGGAAAACCCCAACTTCACCAGAACCACTAAATGTAACACCAGCAGGTGAGGAGTGCCGTGCATATTTAGTTGGCTTTGAAGAACTCTAAGACATAGACATTAAATAACTTAAAATAACAGTATATATAAAATAACAGTATATAGATGAGCAAGTGTATTCATCACGAAGTTGTATCTAGTCCCTGTTACTGTGGGCCTGCAAAAGAGTACTGGTTTGCTAATAGATACAAATGGATCAAAAGCATTGGAGTACACCTAAGTGTCCTTCTACCTAGAGAATAGTCCCATATTCATTTAGGAAAATAGCTGTGTGTTCTGCCTTCTGCTGCCAAAGGCCTACTTTAAATTTTTTTCATGATTTGTTCTGTAGAAATATCCCTTAAGCTGTTAGATTTCCTTTGTTGTTTTAACAGCTTTTAAAATTTTGTTTCATTTTAATAAATTTCTACATTTCTGAATACTCAAATGCTGCACTGAATTCAGAAAGGAGAAATCCTGCTTTGTTATTCTTTTTTAATTTCAGAATAAGGTCACTCTTTCCTGATAATAATTCTGGTGTTCCTCATACCTCAATCTCATTAGCTCCTTATCTTTTCCCAAGCATAATAAACCAAACTGTCTTCTACTATTCTTAGTGCCTTTTACCTCTTCAGGATTCCCAACAAAGAAAATAAAAAAAAAAAGAGAGAATCCTGTAACACTTCCATTCCTGCCTGTAGGAAAGCCTTGCTTTTTTCCAGAGATCCTGCAGTCAGTCTGGTGCAAGGGGATCCCTTATTACCATACCAGTATCTGATCCTCTGCTTATTCCCAAGCTTTCTCTGGCTCTGATGACTTTGCAGTCTGTGGCTGCCTTGTTCAAAGTACCAGCTGCCCCAGGGAAGAGGCACAGCGGTGCCAGGAGTGTGGGTGCAGCTGTCACAGCCTGTCTGCTCCACTCACTGCTGTATCACTGCTGGGGAAGAGGCACTGCTGTCTGGCCAGATGAGACACAGATGGGATGTGCCAGCATTTGGCCAGTGCTCTTGTCTCAAAGTAAATACTGCACTCTCCTGGTGGTGCTGAGCAGGAGGACTTGCTCTGGGAGCAGCAGGAGGATGGAGGCAGAGGGGGAAATTGGTAGAAGGGAGATGCTGAGTTAGAACTTGCCATGCCTCTCTCCCTGCTGCTGCCCAAGTGCTTCTGGCACTTTCCCTTCGAGGCCTCTCATTGCTCTTTGCTGCAAGTGGGCAGTTGATGTCAAATAACATAATGTTTTTGTTTGGGAGTAGTGCTTTTTTATCATGAAATTCTTAATATTCATTGCTGCATGGTCTCAGCCACACAAGTAACATTTATCTGGAGATCTGGTACAGAGGTGGCTATTGCATTTGTGAATAATTTTTTACCTGTTGTTGATACCAAAGGTTTGTGGTGCTTATGCTGATTTGAATTGGTGTACAGGAGGTTAACTAGGTAGGAAGCAATTGGGCACTTGCAGCCCTGATGACATAGGTAGATTACAAAACCTTCTTATCAGAGGAAGCTGTACAATTTAATTTGATAACATGTACACTAATGAAATACTGGGCATTGATAGCAGACCTCCAGTCACTTGCAGTTCTGTGTTTTTTTTCCTGTATCATTACAAAGTCACTCAAATAACAACCAAAGAACCCCCTTAAGTTATGGTGTGTTTTATAAATAGAATTACTAAAAAGTTGAATTACTTGCTGTTCTGTACTTTAACTTTTCCACTGCCCGATGGATGCTGTTCTGTTTCCACCTTCAAAGTGCCAGCCATTTGTAACAGCTCTTAACATTCTTTAACTTGAGGCCTAATTGTTGCATTGCTACTGAAAGCAAGGTGATGAAGGAATATATCCAGGGCAATGAAGAGGGTGCATGGGTTGAAGCAGTAGACAGTGCTGTGCTTCTGAATGGAAAAGCAGAGTTTTGTAGGGTTTATGTGGCTGTCTGGACTGCTCCACAGTCAGTCAGTGTGGGTATTACTTTCCAAAGATTTTGTGTTTAGTAGGTGGGGCTAAATATATGAGGAAAAGATCATGAAGTAGTATAAAACATTTTGTCCTTCAGCAGTGTCCTTCAGCCACCTCAGCATGTCCGTGGCTCTCTGTTTCTAGGTAGATTAATTTTTCATCTCCTTGCTTTTGTGGGTATATCTGCTAGACAAAAATGTACTTAATGATGTAAAAGTCTTACCTCTAACCAGTTATTATCTGATAGTGACACACAGAGTCTTGCATCTGTGGTAAATATGTTGGTATGTGATGAAGCATGTTGCTGACTAGCTAAACTTAGAAAGAGAAAATAACTGTGAGCAAAACATTTAAAGTTATGCAGACAGTCAAGTTTCATGGCCACTTGAAGGTGACTGTATCTTTATGTAGTGAGACTGTCTAAAATACAAGTTTATGCTCTGAAATGACACCTAGTGACAACAGGAGGAAGGAACTGTGCCAGGGATAAAAACCTCTACACTTTTTATAAAAATCTGTAATGGGGTTGGAAAGAATACCTCTCATCTCTGGGGTAGGCAAAAATACTAAGTTATGTTGTAAAATGTTTTTGGGGAAAACAGACTTTGGGATGCTCTCTTCTGTGTCTGGTTTACATTTAATATATTGTTTGATGGCAAACACAAATTCTGTGAGTTTTTTTTTTTTTTCCTTTTTAAAAGTCCTTTGTTAAAAGTTGTTCTCATGTAGCAGTTTACCAGTGGGAATCTCTGGTAATTTCAAAGCATCTCTCTGATCCTGCATTTATCTCAGGAATGCTGTGTCAGAAATCAAAACTCTCCTCATATCTTAAGGATTATCAACTTCCCAGCCATAGCTGGAGAGTATACAGTAACAGCTATGTGAGTGAAACCTTACTGAAAGGCTGCCAGGTTGCAAGCCTTTGCAAACATCTAGGTGTATGTGTTCATTCCCATGCCAAAAATCCACCCCTTATCTTATGGGAAGATACAATCTTGTGATTAGTGGGTGCCAGGGGTTTATCATGATAAAGTTCAAGACTTGCATTGGCTTTTTCCCAAGATCCACAGGGACATGAAATAATGTTCCAATTTCAGTGTGTCCTAAACCAGCAGTTTTCTTATTTAGTAGTAATCATGTAGGAAAAGAGGAGGGGACTAATGAAAGCAAATTCAAATAAAATGGAATTAAAAATAACCAAAGCTTGGGATAAAAGGAAAGATGACATTTCTCTTCAGTTAGTCTAATAAAACCCATAACATATCACTTGCCATTTTTACTGTGCACTGTAAAATAAAACCCTGGTCTCTCCTGGCTTCTGCTGCTCTTTGTGGAAACATTCAATAACCATGTCATTATGGGAAGCTGATGCTGAGGGTTCAGAGGAATATAGGCTCTTAAATCACGATCTTGTATCATAGAGCTTAAATCTGCAGCTGTGCTGTAACTTGCAGAACAGATATGTTAATAAGCTTGTTTATCTTTTTGGAACATCATCTGTAAGCTGCTTAGTTTGGCTCAGCCTGTGTTTACTCATTTGTCAGTCAGTGGTGTGCCTTTGTAGTGGTTGGTTGTGATAATTTCAGTTAAATTTCATCCAAGTCCCTTTTTATATGGAATGGATACATCTTAGACTTCATTGATTTGGACCTCGAATGCAAAAAGAACAAACTATTTGTTGACAAGATTAAATCAGCCAGGTGTAGGTAGAGACAGAATATGAGAATGGGGAATCTTTATCTAAAGGCACATGTGCTGTGATGTGCTCAGCTCTTTCAGCACACCAACAATTTGCATTCTGCAGGGACCAAAGAGGCAAACCATTTGAAGTCTTCTCCCTGCCAAGCTGATTTTAAAATTCTCTTGCAAAATTGATTGTATTCTTTCTATCATATCTTCTCTTCCCCTCCCCACACCCTCTGATCTCTCATGGTTTTGAGAGTCTCTTATTCTTTCTTTCTTCTTGGGTATTTCAAGGGAGACATAAGAGAATGGGTATTATCCACAGAGAGCAGAGCCCATAGAAGGACACTGACATGGCAGGCTGCTTTCCTGGCTCACAAAAGAGAGGTAAAAAATAAGTCTCTGATCCTCTTTATTGGTCTTTTGCTCCTTGCACAGGAGCCTTGCAGTGGCCATCGTTTTGGTAGCCTGGAACAAGGCTGTTTTCTTTCAGTTTTGAATTAAAACCATTATCCTGTAGGGGTACAGACAAACTGTCACCTGCATTGCTTTTCAGTGCAAAAAAAAAAAAACAACCAAGAATTAAATCTGTATAAAGTCTTGTATGTCAAGAGGAATCAGAGCTTGTGTAAGTATTTTTAAATTACAGTGAGGTCATCAGTTTGGGGTGCCTCATGTTGTATTAGGAATATTTGACTAGCACCCAAGGAAAATTTGTAACTTGAAATAGATTTAAAATGAAATGGGGACTTGCCAACTTCATGAGAAATAAATACCTGGGAAAATGCTAAAATTTTAGGAGATGTAGATATTTTCTGTCTTTATATTGGAACAGAAGAATCAGTGAACTGAAGCCAGGGAAGGGTTCAATCAGTAAATCCTTATGGAATTTGGCAGAATGGATCATTATTGCGTAAGCCTTTGTCTGTGATGGAAGTCAGTGTTCAGCTCAGTGGTCTGTGCTCATTCAGCAGTGAATAATTGTCTGCAACATGAAGACTTCTTACACTTCAGCATAATTGGGACTAATAACCCACTGACCTTCTGGCTGAGGTGTATTTATGGTGGCTGGTTCTCACTATGCCTGGCCTATGTTTATCAGTTCCCCTGCTGTAAATTCTTATTTTAAACCTTCAATATTTGCTTTTAAATTCAAACAGGCAAACATCTACTGTGGTCACATAAATGAGGCAGCTAAAGTATCCTTCTTACCGTGGTGCTTGAGGTCTCCTTGAAAGAGATCTTAAGCATATTTTTTGTGCAGTTTGTTTATTGTATTTATCCTATAGCTGAAACTTAATATAATGGATGCTTTAATATACAAATGTAACACAGAAATATAACTTAATTGATGAGGTAATGTGAATGTTAAAGGAGTAAAATGTATTGATGCTTTTTTTCCATGTGATGCATCTCTGACCCTGTGTGAGGTTGCTTAATGCACATATTGTGATAAAATTAATGCATGATTACAGTTGTTTTTTAACAACTGTATTTTTGTAGATCTGAGGAAATATACTATAAAGCAGGTTGTTGAATATTTTATTCATATGTGTAGCAATATTTAACTTTTTCAGAAAACACTTATCAGTTTAGCTACAGAAAAAAGGCTGTCTTGTGTGTGTACTCTTTAAAAGCAAGTGCCCTATTATTTAAGGGAAGTTGAAAGCACATTAATTTTTAAGACACTTCTGACAAATTTACTTGATTTAATAATATGCTGAATGCTTCATATTTTCTACATAGTTTATTTACTACAATATTTAAACTCAATTTTCCACTGTCTTACATTCTTTATGCCAGTTGCATTCATTTTTTTTATATTAGCATTTAAATAATCTTTTGAAAGAAGAGAACAAAGGAACATTGGTAGCGAATGGAAAAATATTTCTTTTGAATACAGTTGCAATTCCACCTAAATATTCAAAGAAAATACCCTTTTACTACCTAAGGAAGGAAAAATGTAGGAATTTCAGAATGTAAATAAGGAAACATGACCAATGTTTATGCTTCAAAAAATCTTAGTTTGCTTTTCCAGTATGTGGTAAATATAAATAATCTGTAGGTGATTGCTGTACTTTCATACCTTTGAAGAAGTCCTTGAAGTGGAAATTCCTAAAACAAATCCTGCAGCTGTAACATTGGTCAGTTGCCTTGTTGAAAGGGAAGACATCCATGGCAAAAAAGATGACATTACCAACACTGCAGCAATGCACAACTGGAAAGTCACTATATCAGGATACTTGGATGTTTTGGTCTGTGGTTCTCAAAATCCTTCAAGGATTTTTTGCTTTGGAAGGCCGTGGCACCTGACCAGAAGGCCAGAAACATTCACAATTTGGGGTTTTCTTGCATCATGGTTTTGAACAGTATCCAGCACTTCTTTTGGCTCTGTGCATCAGATACACACAGCTCTTGGAAGGGACCCTCTTTCCTCACCAGAAATACTGTTTATTTTATTTTGACTCAAAATAGGAATGATTTCAGTTGAGTGTTGCAGGTCACTATCTAAAATAAATTCTGTTCAGAAGTAGTCTGAGCTTTTTGGAGAGTTGTTCAAAGGCTCTTTTTTTTCTTTCAAGGGTCCAAGATCCAACAGGACCTTTTTATAGTTGAATTTATGAAGTAGATTTGTTGAAGCCTTACTCTATAGCTAAAAGCTAGAACTCCTATTTCAGTGGGATATAGTAACCTCTCAGAAGAGGTTGTGAGTGTCAGTGTCTCTTGTTCAAAGTGTGTGGTGACTCTGGAATACCCAGGCACTTCCCATTCTCTTGTATTTCCAAATCTGAAACCTGTAGTTATTAATTTTTATTCCTCGAATCAAAGCAAAAGGAATGATGTTGGGTAATTAAATAAAAAAGCTGCAGCTCTGCTTTGCAGCTGTGAATAGAATAAATGCCAGATTCCTGGTGCTGGTAATCAGAATATCTTCCTTGTAGTGAATGCCATTGCTAGATGCTGAAAATTATATTGGAAGTGTTAGAACAAAGTTCCTTTTTTATATACTTTATGGAAAGTAAGTTACTGATAGTTAGAGTAGCAGCTGCCCCTGTATTCCCAAACTTGTACAGATTTGAAGGTGAGGAGGTAGACAAAAGATCTGAAAAGACAGAAGGGACTGTTCTGGTCATTTAGTGCTGTCTGTTGCAGCCCAGGAGGAAAGCCCCAAAAATCTGAATTCCTTTGCTTGAATGCAGCTCTCCTTGGGTAGCTGTAGAGTGACAAGTTGCTGAAACTACTCCTCAGTGCAGCTCCACTTGAGCACGCTGAAGGTCAGGAGGAGTTGAGAGGAAGGAATGATAATCTCTGGTTTGCCAGAAGGCTGTTGTAGCTGGGATTTCTGGTGTCTGCCCTCATTGCTGGCTGCACATGAGCAGTGTTAAGGTAACAGCTCTGCAAACAGCCATCCTTGCTCCAGGCCAGGCATCCCTGCTCCCATGCAGTTCCAGAGCTGTGAGGAGCTGCTTTTAGTAATACTAAAGCTTACTCCTCCTCTAAAGCTCCTTCTTGATCCTTCCAGCATGTTCATTCCTTGATTTTCATCTGAAAGAAGTAAATTCCAATATCAACATCAATCAAAATTCTGCCATTTTATTTTTTAAGGTGTGGTTCTGGTGTGTTCTTTATGACTTAAAATACCACTTGTTTTGTTGTTCCTGAGACTCTTAATAGAGTAAGAGAGTAAAATCAGAATGTTCATAGGCATTCAGAGGACACAGCCATTCTGATTTAATGTTTTGAGAGAATTCTGATTCACTATTAGTCCTGGAAACATAAAACTTCTCTAAAGGCTTTAGTTTTACCCTCAAGGTAATTTGATGTTTTCCAATTTAAAATTATTTACATGAATTATATGTTTTTAAACAGACACAACCTATGTGTGTACAACTTCCACCTACATGTACACCAAAATTTGTCACTAAACATTCTCCCATATCCAGTATATTATATCCAGTATAATTGTGTCTGTATTAGTTAGCAACAAATGGATGATTGTTTCTGTAACTTAGTGGGTGTGCAAAGAAATTTTTCAAGATGATGCACCAAGGTCTTATGGAGTCTACCTGAATAGACACATATTTATAATGAGAACTTATAAATTTTTGGGTTTAATATTACCAATTAGTATTTCTTGAGTTGGATATCTGTACAGTAAAAGGACTTAAAATCTCTAAAGGAATACAGCTGGACTTCAGTGCTGAGTTGTGATGGTTGGAGAAATGTCCCAAAGTTTACTCTATGCGGGTGCATTTGTACTCTGTAAACTTGTATTAATTTCCCAACCCCTTCCAGGTGTTTTATAGAATAATAGGAACAATTTCCAGGCAGTGAATGTCACAGAATCTTGAGTGAGAGATCCCTTTTTTATACCTGGGTGGTGCAAAATTAATTGGTAATGTGACAATAATTTAGAAAATTCCCTCAATATATGGGTTATTTCTTAGTCCATTGTTCATGTTTCAGGGCAAGAGACATGAACATATGAGCAAAATTTGTGGTTTAGGCACAGTGTCTTGACTTGGGGCTCAGGTGTCGTTGCTTCTATTTTTTTAGTGACTAGTTAACATTAGCAGTCACCCTTATAATGATATGACATACACTGCCTCCAAGTATGGTGCCTGCCTACTCTGGCCATTAGGGAGGGCTGATTTAATCAGTAACGTGGTCTAGCTTTTGTGACATCCTTTGACATCCTGTGACTGAAGAAGGGAGTCAAATACAGTTCTCCTTTCCCCATTCCAGCGAGAACTCTTCTAGAAATATTTGCCAGAACTTCTTTGGTTGTTCTCACACCTGAATTTAGGTCAAGTTTCTGAGTTACTTTATTTAGAAAATGAATATTTTAAAGCTATTAAGGGAATACTTCCAGTGTGTAGTTATATTACTGTCAACAAAAGACGTGATTAAATAAATTGAATGTTGAAGATTTTCGTCTTATGGTTAACACCAGGTAATTAAAAGTAAGCGCTGCAGTGGGAGTACATTATATATCAGCTGTACTCTTTACCTCATTAGCTGGGGTTTTGCATGTTTATGGAGCTAACTTGCAATTAAAAATGCCTTTAACGTATGCTTAACAAGGCCTTTTAGGTATTTGGAATGAAGTACTACAATTTAATTGAAATTGGTGTAGCATAAATACTTGTCTTTGTAACGTGTCAGATAAATTTCCGTGCCTAACTTGTCACTTTGCATCTTTTCCTCTGATGTAGTCTTTAATGCTGACTATAAGGCCTGACATTTAACTTGTGTAAAAGATGGAGGTTCTCTCTTAACTCCAAGGAGTGTTTTGATTTGTTATATAAATAAAACTTGATTGGGAAGATATGCTTAAATTCATGCCTTAACCGTATTTTCAAGATGTATGAACATTTGTATGTGCATGCAGACTTGTTAGGATGTTTTTAGCTGTGGTATATCCTTCTTCAGTCAGTCTTCTGTTCTGCATTAGAATGAATACCTGTAGTAGAAGCCTGTCAAGACAACCTTCAACACTGATAATTCACCTTGAAGTTTTCATTTTGAATACTGTGACATCTTCTGTAAATAGTTGCCTGAAGTTTAAGCCAAGTCTTGGGCAAACTAAGGTGCAAAGAAAAGCCTAGTTGCTGACTCTTATCCTGGTGATCTTCTAACTTTGTGCTTTTAATCATTGATTTTGTGGAAGTGGATGAAATATTAAAGTGTACCATAAAAAAAAGTACCATCAACAAGGGTGAAGTGTCCTTTAGGTTGAGGTGGCCTATGAAAGATGATGGAAAAAGAAAGTAGGGAAGCAAAGGAACTTTTGCAGGACATGGAAGTGTCAGTGCTAGATCTATAAACAAGGATGACTGTAGTGTGAGCCTTCACATCCAGTATGATTTACTAACTTTTTTGTCTTTTCCTAGGAGTGTTGTTGTACCAACGAAGAAATCGAGCATTTCCTCTTCTGCAGCTGCTATTGGTCTTCCTACAAATGCTGTCAGTGTGGTTTCTTCTTTAGATTCAGCCCAAGCCTCAGATTTGTCAGGAGAATCTCCTGGTAAGTAAGGGTTAAATTAAATAACCTAAATACCAACACTACTTCTGTTGCTTCTATGCCTGTCACCATTCACTCTGAATACAAATAATGAAAAAATTACAAGACTAGTACTGTATTAGAAAAAAACCCAAGTTTGAAACAAATGGAAATGTTTGAGCAATATTTGTCTTAATTTTAAAATTTCTCACTGTTTTGATTGAGCAATCATGCTATATTAACTTGTATTTAGTATAAATATGGTGTATTTTAAAGAGTATTTTTTTTTACAGATTAATAATGCGAAGTGTAAGCTTATTTATAAATTCTGAAGTGTTTGACCAAGGGTATATGTGTTAGTGTTAAGTAGAACTGGAAATTATATGCAAGTGTTTCCAATAGCTTTAGCCTGAGGTCAAATTCAGTGTTGATGCTAAACTAATTGCTTTGGACAGTTTTTTCAGTGGGGACAAAATTGAGTAGGTTGTTTATAAGCAAGGGTTCCTTTGAACCCTTGGTCTCTCCGGTTGCTCTGTGTGAGATAAATGATGTTTAACCTTAAATGCTGTGTCAAAGGCATGCTTTTCTACTTAGCCATGGCTGAATCACAAGGCTGTGTAGGATCTTTGTGCCCACGATGTTTGACTTCAAGACTTAGAAGTGATTTGGATCTTAATCAAGGAAATCTCGAGCTACGCCTGATTACCGGTGGTTTTTTCAATGTTTGAGTTTCTTGCTTCCTGATTTTGTGAATTTACATCCAAACTACAAGGACTGGGGAAAAAAATGTGGTCTATTACCATGTCCTCTTGTACTTGTGTGTCTGGAAGGTATTTGTTCCTATCTTCAACTGCCCACTCCATTTCTTGGCAAAATCAAAAAGGTTTTATTCCAGTCATTCCAAAGGAAAAGAAGAGGTATTGAAATATAGTATGGCCTTACTCTTTATGAAAGGGAGAATCCATTTTGCCACCAAAACTGCAGGAGGTAGCATTATATTAGTGTAGGAGTAATATCTGAAGTAGAGGAGTTAGCTGCATTTTGAGATGTCACAATTCTTTGGGGAAGATTGGCTCTGAGCAGCTAATCTGTTTTAAAAATAATAAAACCTCACCTGCACTGAAATTTTAAAAAATATTTGCTAATTTATTAGCTTCTGACTGGTTTACTCAGCTTAGCTGTGGGCTTAATTATTACAATTTCCGAAGTGTATTCACTTGCTTTTAATAAAAACAAAACAGATGAACGTTGATTTTCAGATTTAGTCAATCTTTTAGGAACGTAACAAAAGAAAAAAATAAGTGCTTCTGTGCCTGTAGAATGTATGAGAAATCCAGACAATAAACAATACTCATGTAGTTTGTAACTGTGTGACTTCCATCATGTCTGGAAGTTTTGGCAAAAATTGGACATGTAATCTGAACTGATATGCATAAAAAGGAACTAATCAGGATTAAAAATAGACATGTTTAGACTGGCAATATAATTAATCAAAAGAAAAAGTAAAGGGATAAATGAAATCATGCCTTAAACAGATTAAAACATGAGACTGTTTCTTTTTTCCCCGGTAAAATAATGGCATGGAAACAAAAATTTTGCAGAGTTGGAGTGGTTTACATCTAATGTTGCTCATGTAAATTGCACACATTTAAGTTTGAAATCAAATTTTCTAGAAGACCATAATTTGTTCTTTATGAGAGGGTAGAAGTAGTAATAAGCAAGCTTCCTATAAAATGAAAATATAATTAATCTAATTTTCCTCTGAGTTCAAATCATATATTCTTTCACTAATTTTTATTTTCATGCAGCAGAGAATGAATTTTTCCAGCTAAGACTCATTATAAATATGTTTACTTTTATAAGTAAATATTTTATAAGGTTTTTTTTAAAAAAGTGCTGAGATTAGGGGCTTATGTAGTGAATACAAATTTGGGGCTATTTCATGTTTGATATGAAGGGTATTTGTTAAACATTATTGCTGCATTTAAAAACATATCTGGTTTTTTTAAGTGAATTTTATATACATTTGTTCGATACATTTTAAAATGCTGATAACATGTATGACATATAATTATATATCTATAATTTATTTTAATATATATGATCTATAGCATGTAAAATATATGAACACATAATGCTTTATGGTGAAGAGTTGAGCAGATTTACTCCAAAACAGGTGAAAGTGGTATGCAAAATATTGAAATAGGATTAAATAGCAGGTGATAGTGTTCTAATAGTAATGTGTACAGTCAGTCTGGGAATAAGTGTTATATGGTATGTGATTGTCCTCCACCTGTAGATGTGATGTCAGAATTGCTTGGTCAGGGTAGGATTTCTGTTGAAATATCAGTCTGTGTGGTTCCAGATGCCTCCATTGCCATTTGTGTGTGCTCAGAATCCATCAGGCTCTTTCCCATTAATTTTCCCTGAAGTTTGCATCTTGCCTGTAGGTCAGGAGTTGTGAGCATATTTGATGCTTAAGATGCTCCTAAGGTCCTATCACTTGGATTGTGACATATTCTGGCCTACAAAATGCAAAGTGTTGACAGGTTGGAAAGAACCATTCAATCTCACTCTGTTCCTCTGATACTTTAAAAGAGAGAGAAAACATGTTTTGGCCTTAGACACTCCTTTTGGCCTTTTTGCAGAAGTTTCTTTACCTTTACTCATTCAGAGTACTTCACAGCACAAAAAGCCTTTCCTGAAAACAAATGTGCCCCTTGTGGTCTGAACTTTCCCGTTGGTATATTGCTGGAATTTTGGAAATGAACAGAGAAGATAAACCTGGTAGCCCATCTTGAGCTAATGCTTCAATGCCTACTACAGAGGGTGGTGTTGAACAAAAGAGCATCTTTGCTAGCAGTGATGTGAGAAGGAGGAGTTCCCTGGAGCTGTTTCTTCCTTGGGTTGTCTCGCAGGCTGAATGTGGGATGTGACGCTGAGGTTTGACACATGCTGCGCTCAGGAAGGGCTACTGCTAAGACAAGACTAATATTTGCACAGGCAGGACTTGGCAGAGCTGCCTGAGCTATTGTGAGCATGCCAGCAGGATGCCTTTAATTTTGTTTGTCAGTTAGTTTTCCTTTTAAATGTTTCCATTACAGTTGCAGTGTTCTGAAGTGGTGAGAATTTTTTAAAAAGTTTTGCAGTTTGCACTCCCACTGTTTTCTCTTACACTCTGAGTTTCTCTGTTTATGTACTCGAAGGATTTCACGTGTGTTTTATTAGTGAAGAATGCAGTCTTGAGGCTTTCACTATTCACTTTCCAAATGGTTGTTCAAATACAACTTTAATGAAGAGGGTGTATAAAAAGTCTGAGGGAAGCAGGATTGAATTGTCCCTTGTCCTTTCTGCTGTCCTGAATGTAGAAATACTCTGAGAAGTTCCACTCAGTCTCTGTTGCCTGCCTCCTCTCCTTCCTACTTCAAGTTCTTTGAGCTTCTCTTGTTTTGCCTCTGAGCCACACAGAGTTAGTTGCAGGATTTTTCCTTCTCTGGGCATGCCATTCCCCAAACTGTGAAGTCGTAAACAAGGACATGTCAGAGGGTGAGGTGAAAAAGGAGGTGAATGCTTGGAAGAAGCACAAAGATAAGCAGTAACAGCGGATAAAAACGGAGTTGTGACTCCTGAATTTTAGTCCAATACATAGGAAAATGTAAATTTTCTGTGACAGTTGGCTTGTTTTGCAAAGATGAATGGTATTCATTGATTTTTATACAAAGGTGAAAATGAACTTGAAGTCATGCAATAAAATAAATTAGCTGGAGACAGGCTAAAGTAAGAAGAATGGTCATGAAGTGAGTTACCATCACTGCAGAGATTGTTCAAGCAATTCACTGGATTATAGTTTTCATAGAGAATTCCAACTTAACAGAGACAGTAGTTGAAGGCTAGTTACCAAAGCAGAATAACACTTTAAAAAGATCTCAGATTCTGATGATATATAATGGAAATGGCTTGATACTGTGTCAGTATAAAAACTACTTTATAGCCACTTCTCTTAAGAGAAGTTTTCCCCATTGTTTCATGAAATCTGTTTTGGTTTAGCCTACAGATGTGTTTATGTAACAGATCCCTTATATTAGCTTGTAAAACCTTTCATTGTAGTCCTGCATTGTGCATTTCCAGCCCCGGAAGTGTATTTTTGAATGAGCTCATTACTTTACTAGATACCTCTTCCACCCAGGGCACTGGTGCATTTATGTAGGGTAGTTCTGTAGTACAAAATTAACAGGTATTGTTTTTTAATTCAGCTCTGGATTCTTTTTAACCTCATCTCCATCTCCTTACAAAGTAAATCATCATGTACTGCTTGTGCATTGCCAAGTGCATATGCAAAAGGATGAGGATCTTGCACAAGGAGTTTTTTAACAATATTTTATTGCTCAAGACACTATTTGTTTAGACCCTTGGGGACCTTGAATAAACAATAAGATTTCACTGTAAGGGTGCTAGACAGATGATCTATTTGCATTTTCTTTTATGTTCTTGCAAATGTCTGTAAAACTGTCAGTTTGAAGGAGCCAGTTTATCAGTGAAAGGATAAGGAAGAGATAAGTCAGTTTAGTTCCACATGTTTGAAGTAGCTACTGCACTTAACCACATGTGTGTTGTGGATGAAAATATGCTACTGAAGTATTTTCATCTTTTTCACTAAAAGCAGGAAAAAAGTATAATAAAAAGGCTCCTCTGAGTTAAATAAAATAAGAAATGTGCCTTCACAAAACAAAATCTGCATGCAAAAATCACTATGTCTAATCCCATTGAAAACCCCTGAAATTCTCAGCTGGGATAAATCTGAGTCCCCTTTTGGTGAAATATATCTGAATTTGGAATGTGGTTTTAGGTGTTGATAAGCATGAAGAACTTCAGATCGTAAATATCCTTATGTAATCTTCAAAAAGAATATCAGTTTATATAGATGCTGGCCTTATGCTTTGTTAAATTCAAATTATCAGTGCTTTTTCTGTTATATCTATTTTTTAAAGTTGATATTTACTTAAAATTTCATGGAGTTTTACATTTATACCTAATCTGTTTTGTGCAGTTTGTTTTTGTTTGTAGAAGAAAAGATAAGTGATTTCCTTTACCTCCCACTCAAACTACTTTTACCAGTTTTGCTCTAAAAGCGGAAAACTGAAAAAACCCCAGCCCATCCCAACAAAATAAAACAAACAACAAGAAAGCCAAGTTACCCTAGACTGAGAGTGTTTCTTTATTAGCCTCATGATGGCTATTATGCCCTTTCATTGTCCTTGCAGATGTTTCCCTTTATTTTATTTTTTCCCTAATATTTCTTTCAGTTATTTTGCTGATGGCCTAAATATTGCACAGAATTATTTTCATCTCATTTAATTTTAAAACTCATGCTGCTATGCTGCACTGTTAAATCCTATTTTGTTCTGATAAAATGATCCTTGCTTTAATAGGGTGAGATTTTAGTTGGATATACTGTTGACTTCATAACCAATGAATGGTGATTACTATTGACAGATTTTAGGTGTGGTAAAAAGCATGTGAGCATTTCTATATCAAGACATTCTGCTTGCACAACTTGAGTGTTGAGAGGACTCTATTATTTTGAAGGCTTTGTAGGCCATTTCAGTTTGATACTGTGCTGGACTACCCAGATCATTGTGCTGATTTCCCCTTATGGACAGTGCATGCCTGTAAATCCACTTCTGGGCATGTGGACTTGGAGTATTTTTGAGTCAGAGGGACTTGTTAAATGAGAGTAGGGATGTTGGGCTTTAGGGAGAAAGCTGGGTATTCTAATCAAATTATTTAGATATAAAGTTTATCATGACAAATGACATAGTTGTTTTAAAGTCTTAATGAAAAAAAGGGAAAGAAAATATTGTAGCTGTTAAGTATCTGACAAACAACCACTGAATCATGTGGGCTTTGTTGCCTTATGTGGGCTTTGTTTTTTTGCAGGAAGCTGTGTTCTAATTTTCGGCACATTATTTGACAGCTTTTCCAAAATACTTTTTGATGGTTTGACTGTGGAAAACTAGCTGGAATGGAATTATATCCTTGAAAATATTGAGAACATTTACAAGATCTTGCAATTGCTGTTGAAACTTTCAGGAGTATATATTTGATTAGCCTTTATTAGATAAATTATTTAGGATACAGAGCCCAGAAGGTTCACAATTTCACTTTGCTTTCAGCTAACACTTAGTTCACCACTTTATTATCCTTCATTCTGTATGGCCCACTCACTTTCCTTCTGATTCCATCAACCCCATACAGCAGTCAGCATAAGAGCTTCAGGTTGAATTTATGAGAAGCATGAATGGATCATATCCACAAAGAAAACTCCTAGCTCTAAAGAGAGAAAAAGAAATAAGAGCAAAACTTTTCATGGTTTTGATATTATAGTTTATTAGTTTCTATGCTGCCTTTGAAACAAGATTGGAGAAAACCACCTTCTCTGGACAGAGAAACAAAAAAACCCTCACTCACCACAAACCCTTAATATTTCTTGGAGGAAGCTCTGTGTGCCAGAGTTTTGGAGCAGGAGTTTGAAATTTGACAGGAGAAATAAATAAATAAATACACT
Source organism: Notiomystis cincta (assembly GCA_013398075.1). NCBI lineage: Eukaryota > Metazoa > Chordata > Aves > Passeriformes > Notiomystidae > Notiomystis > Notiomystis cincta. The sequence goes on from VZRX01010211.1 coordinate 102,242, forward strand.
AGCTCAGGGATCTATCTTTGCCATCTCTTTCCAAATCTTTTAACTTCAGTAAAGTTGAAAATCTTTGAAAAGTTGCAGTTGACACATTTTGGTAGATAGTTTCAAGATCTCAGCAGCTGTTTTCCAGACAGGTTGCATTTAACTGAATTAACTTACTCCACTGTAGGTGGGACCATCAGGAATTTTTCTCTAGTTACAGTTCTAAGAAAGATCATGTCTTTGCTAAGGTAGATGTGAGAACTAAAATGATGAAAATCTCTTCTTTCATGCTTTTTTCCTTTTTTTT
>VZRX01010211.1:102632-127283 GCA_013398075.1 Notiomystis cincta
TTTTTTTTTTTTTTTTTTTTTTTTTTTTTTTTTTTTTTTACTTCTTTCCAGCAGCATAAAAATGTGAAACTGGTGAGGTGAGAGGAAAGAGAATAGGACAGGGTCTCGGGGTGGAAAGAGATAGGATTGCAGATGGACTAGAAGCAGCCATGCTCCTGGGAAATGCACAGAAACCTGTCTGCTAAGATTCATTCCTCTCTATAGCTTGGAATGCAATGTAAGATTTGTGAGTCACCATTCCTATCCTGGCAGAAAATATCTGTGAAGTCTCTGGCTGTCTTGCTTGCCCCCTGTTCATCATTGCTAATACCAATCCATACTGCAGTATGGAGGTTGTATTTCTCTTTATATACTGAACAGCAGAATTTAATATTTACAGATTCCTCCTGTGCTGATGAGAGCCATGTAGTGTCAATTTGACATAACACAACTGCTTTTTTTTTTTCTGTAAGTGTAGGATACAGAAATGACCCAGTCTTCCCTATCAACCTTTGAATAATTGATGTGGCAAAGTTAATAACTCATAAATGAGGTTATACCACTGCCATCATGCTAATGACACTGGCAGTGCAATGGAAAATTTTATCATAGCTGCCTCTGTCAGAGTACCAGTGTTGCAAAAATTTAAGCCAGGCTGTTGAAAATACCCACTCATTGTTTTCTGCATGATTTTGACACAGATATATATTTTAATTTTAGACAAAAATATTAAGGATTTCCTGTGCAAGTTACTTGAAATTAGATGAACACTTTTCTAATCAAAAGAGATGGCTTTAAAATATTACCATTTGGCTTTATATTATTATATATTAGTATTATTATATATATAGTATTATAAATATATTATATGTTAGGAATATTACAGGTGTAAGATATTATTTGTATTCACTTCTGGGGCTGTGTTACTAAATTTGTTCAGAGAGGATCCTGGCTTGTAAGACCAGAAGGGATCTCTGCAGCCTGGTCTGACTTCCTCCACAAAACAAACTACAATGCTTCCTTGAATTACTTTCTGTCCGTGCTAAAGCAACATTTAAAAAACTTGCCATGGCATACCTGGTGAATATGAATGCAAGTAAATAGGACTCTTATAGAAAAAGAAAATACTTGAGGTACAAAGAGGTACCTCAAGGTACCTTCAAGGAAAGGGTTTCACCTAGTCCTCACACAGTACTTGAAAACTGTGGTTTCTCAGAGCTTGAGCTCAAGGCTTTAGTTTCCTGTCCACTTTTCTAACCTCTGGAGTGTTTTCTTACATAATTTGTTTATTATTAATTTCTCTTGTAGGAAAGGGATCGTCTAATTCAAAATTGCCATCTGTTCCTACAGTTTCTTCAGTGCCTGAGGATTCTGCCTCCAATATGAGGTAACTTCTCCAGTTGTTCTGAACAGCTGTGCTGTGGCTCATGTTATTGATATTACAGTTGATATTCTGATACCACATAATTTAAGAATGTTCTTTTTCTGATTTTCAATAACTAATGAGGGTTTGGGAAAATATCGAGTGTTGGATAATTAATTCCTTCTTATACATGTATATCACTTAAACATTGTCAAAATTTATATTCCTTTTTTATAAAATTTCAGTAATTCCTTCTTTTGTTGCTAATCACATGTATCTTTCTACTAGTATTACAGACAGGCTTGAGCATGCTTTGGAAAAAGCTGCCCCACTTCTGAGAGAGATTTTTGTGGATTTTGCTCCCTTTCTTTCTCGGACTCTTTTGGGCAGCCATGGGCAGGAGTTGCTGATAGAAGGTACAAGTAAGTTTCCATTTAAAAAGGGTTGTTTTTGTGTGCTTTGTTTTACCTTGGAGACTCAAAATTTCTTTGCTTAGAAGCTTTTTTCTTTCCCTCCCAAACAGTGCTGTCCACTGGATTTCACTGCCTCCTGTTCCTTCCTTCTTGTCTTTATCCCTCTGAGGTCATTGTCATTGCCTCCTCATATTTGCCATCTCTGCTACCTTCTTGTGTCCATCTTCCTTTGTTTTCCAACTCTCCTGGCCATTTGTCCTGTAGAAGCTGGCATACAAAATGTATTTTGGGAGCTTTAAAAGAAATTTTGGTGTCAGAGTCAACACTGATACAAAGTAAAGTATATGGTGTAGAGAGCTGGGTACAAGTTTTGACATTTTTATTGGGATGTTGTAAGGGAAGAGGTATGGAGGACAATTCTCTGGTGCATCTGAGAAGATGGAGATTCATTTGCACAGCAGTGATCATGGCTTTTCCTGGTGAAAGATTGGCATGAAATGGTCAAGATTGAGATGATGAAGTTTTCTTTCTTCTGGTGGGTTTCTCTCTGCTTGAAAATGAGGCCCAATTCTGCAATGCAGACAGTAATGTTCTCAATTAAAAAAATTACGTGTGTTGGAATACTGTGAATTTAGCAGTGCAACACCAGTTTTTCAGTTTTCTCTAAATTTGGCTATGTCATATAAATTGCTCTGTCCATAGACTTTGAGTGAAATTTTCAGGTTTTGTCCTGTTGAAGAAATGAGGAGAAGAGCCTGTTGCAACTTCCTGTGATAAGTGTCCTCCTGATAGAATCTCCTGCTTGCTTAACTTGAGCTGATCATTCACACTTGAGCTGTGTTTGCAGTAACAGATCTAGTTTCTTCCTAGGGAGCTAAAGTTCTTTTAAAAACATTTTTGAAGCTACTGATTTCTTGGATTAGGACAGTTGTACTCTTTGTAGTGCTGAATATGAGCATTGTCAGAAACACAGAGTATCAGACACTGCTAAGAGTTCTGCTGAAGACTGCTGATATCAAAACTGAAACTTCATTAAACTTCACAATTTAAAGTTATTTAGGTCAGGTGTTTAGCTTGCTTACCATTTGAGGTAAGAAGAAATGGAAGGAAGAAGTGTACGAATTGCTTTCCGTGACACTCAAAAAGATGGGATTCTGCTTTTGTTTATGCATGTGGGCATCATTTTAGCTGATAAACATTTTAATGGAAGCTGCCTTGTGAACTAATTTATTTCATTCATTTAATAAGGAAAAACAGGAAAGCAGATTTTCTCAAAACTTTATTTTCTAGGGAAGTAAATTTTAGTTACATTTTTCTTCTCTGAAGATAACAAAATGTAGTTCAAAGTATTTTGACTGTAGTATAGTTATATACATGGATAGATGAGTATTTCATAAATTGGATGGGCAAAAAAAAGCAGAATGATCATTGGGAGTGTATGAACTGTCTAGACAAAAATAAACACACTAAACCAATTTTTGGGCCTAAACCTCAATTTTAGACAAACCCAAACCAAAATGCGAATACAAATAATAATACCGAAATTAGTTTATAAACAACTGAAAATATATAATAGGTTACTGCTTGCACTTCTGCTTAGGTTTAGTGTGGGGTTAAGGGTCAAAGTACTAATAAGAGTGTTTGGGATGTCTGCTGCCATGAAACAAAATGGAAACTTGATTGATAGCTGGGGGCTGAAAGGAGAACGCGCAATGGAGAAAGCAGAGGTCATAAAGCCATTTCCCTTCTCTGCATATATAATGACCCAATCCTTCGAGAAATAGCAAAGTGTAGATACAGTGGATTAATATAAAGCATGTTAACCACACTTCTGATCATTTTGTCGTGCAAACATTTATGAATCTGTGAGTAATGGGGGTAAGAATTACTATTAGCCGCTTCTTTAGGATGGAAGGCATGGAATTTATGATTTCCCTCTCACATATATACTTTTATTTTGTCCTGATAAACTACAAAATTGAACTGGAAGTGGCATGAAAATTTCAATTTTCTTTTATTTGTCAAAATGCTTCTAATCTATTGCACTTCAAAGTAGTTTGTGTTAATACCTGGTGCCATATAAGCATGCATTTATGTATCCTTTATTTTTCCTTGTGTAGGTCTTGTGTGCATGAAATCCAGCAGTTCAGTTGTGGAGCTGGTGATGCTCCTTTGCTCTCAGGTGAGGTTTAAGTAACAATGTCTGAAATTGCTCTGTTTGAACAGAATGAAAATTACAGATAAAATTTTACTTTCAATTTAAGTTCAGGTGTAATAGGTAAAAAGATAATGTACAAGGCCTTTTGATTAAAAAAAGTTATAGTAGTTGTGTCTATTTAAGTGGAGTTTTGTTACCTTGCTATTGAACATTTACATAACCTTGAAGATGGTGTGCCTATGTAAATCTATGCTGTCATTTTTGTAAGATGAAATAGGATCAATAAAATACTAAAGTTAAAGAAACAGATTGATTTCTACATCTTGACATGCTGAATCCTCTGGGATAAATAGAATTTTTCCTTTTGTGTAGAGGTTTTGAAATGAGTGATAAATACTTTTGAAACCCTGTCATTCCTAATTGATTTGACAAGTACTAAGGATTTGAGAAAAATTTAAGAAAAGCAACCCTGGTTGTCATCAGTTTGGAAGATTCTACATTCCTAAAGCCAAAGTCATTTTAGATATGTAAGAACTTGAGAACTGCCTGTTCCTGTGGTTTGAATAGAGTCAGAGCCTAAGGGACTTTCTTAAAATTATATATGCTGTATTAATTGGATTTGTGTGGAGTTTCTTGCTTGCCTTTTTTTTTTCTTTTTTTTTTTTTGTAATTAAATGGAAGGCTGTTTTTATTGAGCCTTTCTTTTGGTGCCTTAAAATTATACCTTTCTGGTAGTAAATTCCCCTACTTAAAACTTTAAAATAGCCTTTTTTAATGGGAATGGTATTGGTCTAGAGGTCAAGGGTTCTGACCCATTTCAAAACCTTTGACCTTCATTTACAACCCCTATGGTTTGCTTGCCTGACGAATAAGGATAATGCAAAATTAATGTTTCTTCACATCGATTTATTTGTTTTAGTGCCTATATTGCCAAATTTATTTAGAGTGTGCTGATAGACATTTCATGAATACAAATGAAAGAATCATAGAAGGTGTGAAAAATCGATAGTCTACATTGTCAATAAAGTGCAATAAGAACAATTACTTCTGGAGATTACACCTAATAGATTTTACAATGAACTAGTGAAGAGTAGTTATGTTTTCCAGTGAGGTTATTATTAATGAAAGGTAACCAGAACTTTGCTCATCTAGTTTTCCATCTTCCTCAGGAAATACAGTATCATTTTACCCTGAAAGGAATTTAATATTCCTTATGGAACTTTTGTAATTTAGAGATTGTTGTTTTACATATGGCAATACTGGAAGTGAGCATTGTTCACAACTTCTAGAATATGAACTTGCAGCTGACTTAAATTAGCAAAGAATCTTTGCTACTGAGAAATCCATATAAAAAATTTACTCTTCATTCAGGAATGTATTGAAATAAAAACTAATCCAAGCATTAAATATGTGTCTGACAACTTAGTATTACTATTTAAAAAAATAAATTTTTGGTGTCCATGCTGCTTGTATCAATAATTAGTGCTTGACCTTTCCCTTTTTTTTTGGCTAAGGTAATCTAATCTTTTTTAAAATCGTGTTGTGCTCTGTACTGTACGTCACTTGTTTGGTTTTGGGAAGTGGAAAGGATAAGGAATAAATGATGTGCTCTAATGCATCTATTTGTCATATGTGTCACAATGCCACTTAATGCTAATCTAATCAAATTGAAGCTCCCGTGATTGCTTAGCAGTGCAAGTTGCACAGGCTGAGATGGTTCTTTGTGGAATAGTAGAAATAAACCAATAAAGTCACAAAGACCTCAAAGCCTTTTTAAAGTTACATAGCAGCTGTAATTTTTGGCAGAATATGAAAAATGATGTGAGAAATGAATCTAAAATTAGCTCCAGATGTATACAGATTGTTCTGGGGTGATAATTACATTTTTCACTTTGAATTTTCCTAATTCAAAGAGGTCAGCATGGCAATCACAGAAGTGATTTATTTTGTTAAGAAGTGAACTGTCTTTTGCTACATGAAAGCTTGAGAGATATGAAATTGAATTTCCAGCCGACATTTTACAGATACTGGGAGGAGATGCAGTTGAGCTTGATTGATTTTTTTTTCCCCTTCTTTTTATTTTCTCTTTTTTCCCTGCAAGATAGGGTGGGAAATGAAGTGATATCCTTTTGCTAAAATTTTAATTAATTTTTAAGAGGAGATGGAGAGGATGCAGTGCCAAAGATCAAAAGATCAGGTCAAAAACCAGTTTTTAATCACATAAATAATGTGGCATAGTTACGAAGTAAGTATCTGCAAATTTGATTTAAAACTTCACAAATTTGTCAGCCATCGTTTTATGAAATGGAAAGATTGCTCTGATTAATCTTTGGTGTTTTTTATTACAACCTCTTCTCAAAATTCATCTTAAACATTGTAGATATGACATAAGTACTTGAATTGTTTTTCTGAAGCACCTGACATTTTTCTGATGTTCATTTAGATCTGTGGCTGAATTGTTTTTTCTTCCTCAGAAGTGGAAAATGGGATACTAATAACCTACAATTTTTTCATAAAATTATGAAAATAAAGTTCTTTAGTGGGTAAAGTAATCTTAAAAAAATTTTACGAGGTGCATTTCTCTGACACTGTTTGTGACACCTGGTTAATTTCTTTTCTCGTTTAAAATTCATATATTTAGGCATATGGAAAAAGACCCTTATTTTGTGTTTTTGTGTTTGCATGTTGATATATTGCTTTCTGTTTAACAGAAGGTGAAGAGAGAAACAGGTGGTTTGAGACACAGACAAAAGGCTTTTTCTAAGACAGAAACAGTTGTGGTTTTTGATAGACACGCTACATTTTCAGACGTGTCTCCGTGTGTGTACTTACATTTCTATAAATCTATCAAAACATAAAGAATCCTTCATTTAATATTACTGCAAAGTGTTCCTGCTTATTTGACATTAATATCATTTTTGAAGGAATCGACGTTACATTCAAGGCCACTTTATAAAAGCGTTGTGTTGCTCATCCTAATTCAGTCTGACACACATTCCAATAACACTACCTCCCTTCTAGGGTTTAAAACTAAATTTATGGCTGAGCATTGTGAAGTGCATCATTTAAAAATGGTTTCAACCCAAAACATCTAATAAATAAATAATGTGTATGGCTACTCAGTAGCAGACTTTCCAGACTAGAAATCATTCCATCGGATACTCAACAGTCCACTATCGGAGAGGGCTGTCAGATAAATCTTATAGTAGCTGCATTCATGTCCTGTAAATCACATGTTATTGTCTGAGCCTTCTGCTAGGTCATCTATTCTTTTCCCATTTATCAGAAATGCATACAGTACACTGAACCTAGAAGCACCATCTTGTCTGGCCTGGCATCCTGTCGGGGTAATTAAACCAGCTGAAAGAGAGAAGTTCTCTTTCTGTTCTCCTGTCTAAATAAGTGACATCAGCATGTTGGAGGTGCTCATGTGCAGTTGTGAGACAAGACTTCTGCATGGGGAGACTGATGTCACTCCTGAAGAGTGTTTTCATCTAGAAGGGCTCTCTCTCTGTGCCTAAAACTCAAAGGGGCATGAATGAAGTGAATGCATATCTATAAAGTGGAAATGCAACTGTGCTTCCTTTAATTTGTCAGATGTTTTCTCGAAATACGTGACTCTGTAGGAAGAACTATGATCTTCCCTCCTCTCTCATGAAGGGATTAAAAATATTTATCTCTTGCTGATGTGCATGAAGCATTTGTCTGATTATTGTAGCTCCAAGGTGAAAGGGTACGAAACAGGTTAGATAGGTTCCATAATTTTCCTTGATGCCACCGAATTTACAAAATTTCTGGCATTTGAAAGATGCTACTTTGCGTAGACAATCAACTGAACCATCAGTGGAGTATGTGTAATAGAATTAGGTGGCTTTTCTCAGATTCCTCTTCAACTTAAGAGCATTTTTCTACTGAATCTAAATGTTCTAGACCATGAAGCCTCAAACACTGTTCAGCTCTTGGATAATTTTCTGAAATTGGTGGAATGCCACCCAACCTCTTCAAAAGGTTACAATTAAAAATTAATGAATGCTCCAACAACTTGTATGACCCCTCCACCACCACTACCCACACATGCACCCCATGTGCTTGTTCAAGGTATTCTGGTTCTTGGTTCCTCCTTGCTCTATCCAATGTTTTTTCAAAAGGACTAAAGGCACAATCTTGATAGCTGATGGCATATGTAAAACCTAGATCAATATTTCAATACATTTAATCTCTAGATACTTTATCTTCTGGAAATATTAGTATGATATACTGCAATATAACTCCATAACCATAGGTATTAGATGTACATTGGACCTTGATAAAGTATAACTTCCGTGGGGACATGGAAGAGGGGAGCATAAAGCCTAATAGTCCAGATTTTTTTTCATGTGCAGAGATAGCATCTCCTCATGTGGCCTAGTGAAATATAATTATGGTTGAACATGTCATGTGCAGCTCTGACAGTTTTTGGAAGTTTATGTGTGCATTTTCAAAACGTGGCAGAGGCTGCTTAGTAGAAAATTAGAACAAAATTACACTGTGAATGTTTGTCTTAATACCCGTATAGGCAAACTTCATGTCTTCAACTCTTCTTTTCTTGTCTGAGTTCGTCATCACTGGTTCACTGGCGAAATTTTTGCCACAGGTGTTTCTTTAGCATAATATTTCATATCCTACCGAATCCCTATGCTGGCAGATTCTGGTGCTCATGAAGAAGTCAGTGTGCAAATCTTGCCATGGGCAGCATCTTGTCTGTCTCATCTCTCTTACTTTGATAAGGAATCTTAATGAGGAATATCACCATGTTCCATGCAGCCATACAAACCACCTGATTCCATAATTTTTTGTAATTAAGAGCAATAGGAGTTGGATTTTTTCAGCAGAATTTTTCCACAGCCTCCTCCTTCTTCCACCCCATTGCTTAAATGCTTGTGAAATCCAATGGGATCTTCAGGCTTTTATGAGTATCCTCTGCGCAGAAAAAAGCTTCATATCAATGGTCCAAGTTCATTACCTCAGGAATGGATTTCTGCAGTGTGTTCTAAAATGTGGCAAGCCTTTCAATTGCTTGGAGATTTTAGTTGATGTAGAAGATCAGGCAGGTTTTCAGTGTTGGTTGAGAGAACACATTATGCTGGTGCTCTGTGATCTGCACTGGTTCCTAATTTACTTTTAAGTGCAATTTGATGTGATTGATAACTATGTTGATTGCTATGAAGTTTTAATTGAATTGACTATAGGTTATCTAAAGAACAATGCCACTATGATACCATGGCAGCTGAACTCAACAGATTCATCAAAACTCTCTAGCAATATCCTGGTTTATATGTGAAGAGAATAAATGCTGTTTGAATACTATTTATGTACCCCAAGTATTAGATGATGATATTTTAATCACAATAATGTTCTTCCATTTAATCACTTTGTTATAACAGCTGAAAATAAGTTTAAAAAGGATTTGATATAGATATGTGGTAAAAAATATATATGTTTTGGTATAAAGGGTAGATTTTGTAGGGATTTTGTAAGCTGTCAGATGATTTTATATCAACTGTAATACATGCTCTAATTTCCTTTTAAAAGCCATTTAGAAGATATCAGGAGTAGAAAGGTTTTCTTTTTATACAGTGTGAACTTATGCCAATAGGATCTTTGTCTGTATCAAAGATTAATGTAGCTGTACTTGAGTTAAAAAGCCTCAGTGATAGATTGCTTTCATGATAAAATGGTTAGAAACATAACTTTATCAGGCAAATGAAAATGATTTAGATCTTAACACACAAAAATCGAAAAAAGAACTTACCAAAGTCTAAATGGAGAAATTCAGGGGAAGATTTTGCATGAATCATGCCCATAGGTGTTTGCCTTGTGCCTTGTATTACTAACTTTCCCTGAAATGTTGTTGTGCTGGACACAAATCCAGCAGGAAACAACCCGAAAAGGGGCATCTCTCTCTCCCTCTCTCTCTCCCTCTCTCTCTCCCTCTCTCTCTCCCTNGAGCCCCGCCGGGTCTGGGGCAGAGTCCTGCTGAGCGTCCCGGAGATGGTGAGCTGCTCTGGGATGGAGAAACGAGCCAAAAAGGAATAGAAGCTGCTGAGGCAGATCTCTCTCCAGCCAAAAGCCGAGAAGTTGAAAGCAAAAACCCTCCCTCCTCTGCTACCAGCAGAGAAAAAAATGTCTCCAGCCGGGTGAAAATCTGTAAACATTCCGGCTGCAAGGTCAAGTGAGCCGCTCTGAAGAGTCCTCCTGGCTGCAGTTTAAAGGTACAAAAAACTTCCAGCGGGCGATGGGGAATACAGGATTGTCACAGAATCACCCCACGACAGTTGTGCACTTTCTTCTTTTTTGTTTTTAATTGCTTGTGCTCTTTTGAAGAATTTAAAGATTAGAAGAATATTTGCTAGCTTAGCTTTTTGTAGAGATGAGGTGGCTGTGGAAGGGAGAATATTCGAGATTATCTTACTCTACTATGGATGATTTAGATTCTTAAGCTGATCAGATCTGCTTCATACTAAGTGGATCCAGGCAAACAAAACAACTGTGTAAATCCTAACATTTTAAAACATGGGATTGCCCATGTTATTAATAGTTATGCAAGCAGCAGTTTCTAGTGCAATTTAGTAACAAAATATTACATGATCCTTGTAACTGGAAAACAAAATGGAAGATCTTCATCCTAATCTTTTTTAGGATGCTACTGGATGGAAAGTAGTTGGAAAATGTCTGTTGAGCTTTATGCATAGTGCTACTGCTGATATTTTCAGTAAAGTGATTTTACATTATAAACTGTTTTCTCCTCAAAAATTCTTTTTCCCCTGCAATGTATATTACTGTGGTTTAGTTTTGCAGGATGGAGACTGGGTCAGAGCCAGGGAGAGGGAAAGGTAGATCCCAGAGTAGCCAGGGGCCATGCTATCAAAGTCGCCTCCTGGGACAGAAGATACTTAAGTTCAATTAATGTTTCATGTAGCGGTTGTTATCACCAGGTAGAATAGTCTATCTGAAAAGTTTCAACATATCCTCACAAAGTAGGTAATAGTCCAGGAGCTTAAGGGCATTCAGCAGTTGTGTGGAAGAGTCCAGTTTTGAAAGAAGTTATGCTCTCTCAATCTGTGTAAGCAACGTTGTGATTCATCTGTCTGTCTTTAATTGCCATTTCCTTTTTTTATTGTGGTATGTGAAGACATAAGTTCTCTTCTGTAGGGTCTTGGGGATAAAATACAGGGTTTCTATATTCTCCTGCATTGCAAGACACTTGATAAACACGGTGAGCTGTTTGGGTAGTGGTCAGTAGGATTAACTTTGGAGAATGTGAATAAAAATCTTGGAAGGTGTGGGTGGACACTGGCTGTGGAACTCCTTAAATGTGGTCCTTTGGTGCTTGGATTTTAGATACTGTCTTGTCAGTAAGTTTCCTTCTAACAAAACAGAAGGTTACGTTACCAAATCTGTTCTCTAGATCAGCTGGGTTCTCCTGATATATCTAGGGGTTACACTGATATATCTAGGGGCTTTTGCACCCTGAGTGGGAGTTTTTCTTCCATGTCTGAAATCTGAGGATTTCAGTTTGAGTGCTGAAAACATATATTGACAACTTTCATGCTTGGTATTTGTCACTGAGCAGAGTACTTGGGACAATTACAAATGGATTACATGTGCTGTAGTTATTTTGCTGCTTGCTTCATTGAACTATGTTATACATTTGAAGTGTCTGAAACTGAAGATCAGATTGGTAGATAACTGTCTGAAGTGAATATCTGATAAGATTGAAATAAATGGAAACAGCTGGGAAAACCTTTCCTTTGAACTGGAGTATGTTGAAATTACTTTTAAACTGGCTGCATATATTTTTTCTTTTCTTTGACTTAAGCAGTATGTAGATTTTGTGTCTCCAGAACTCAATTATTGTAATATATTCTGTGTGAAACCCCAGGATAATGTAAATCCTGTCTGTTGGAACTTCACTCCTACACTGATTTCCTGTTTCTTTCTAAATTGTTTGAGAGTTTAAATGCCTATAATTGCCTGATGAGTTCCATGGAGTTGCTTGGAGAACACCCTAACATGTTTAAGTAGGCGTTTCTTTCAAACTCCTGTTCTTAAAATCACTGAGATTCACACTTCACTACACTTGAGATCTGCTTGAAATCTGTCTTTTTTCTCAGGTGTAGTTGCTGGCTTCAGGAATACTGTGCTTTTAGTATGGCTTGTAAATAGGCCATTGAAATGTCTGGGTCCATCACTGGCTAAATTTTAAAAACAATTTTAAAATTGTGATAGATTCATATGAGAAACAATATGCTGTGAAGTGAATGGTTGTATAGTGACAGCTTGCTGAGTAGTAGAAATCAAAGAAGTTTATAATTTTGCTTTTGCCTGAAGTGTGAAAATAGGTTGGAATGTATTGAGAATTACTTGCCAATACTGCATAAATAATAAGTGAACTTTCCTTGACTTAATGATGCAATAATGATACAACTTGGTAGTTGTATCCTGGCAGGTAGTAGTCTCAGTAGTTAAAATGTGTTTGCTTTATCTCCTTTTATCTTTTCATAATACTTAGTCTAGGAGGATGTTTTAAGGGTTCACTCATTCCCCAGTTTGGAGGTGAAATGTACAGGTGGGATTTTTAGATAAGCAAAAACTAGTGGTCTTTGGTTTATGCTACATCTGCTTTCCAAAAGGAATTGTGACCTTTGTGGTTCTGAACAAAAATTTAAAAAATACATTTGTATGAAAAAAAGTCAAGATGGGTCTTATATAATAGGCAAAGAAAGTGTGTAGAGAGGTACCAGTGGATAGGTGTAGTAAAGCTGTGACATTTTTGTTTGGACTGATGTGAAGCATTGTTTCTTGGGACAATCCACTTGGAGGATTCCATGTGACTTGCAGGCTTTGGGTAGAGAAATGGATATAAAATAAGCGTTAGAAACACAAAACCATTCTTAGAAATAGTTTGCCACACTGGAGTGGAGAGAGAGAAACGTTTCTAAGTTGTTCTTACTAAAACAGAATTCTGTGGCAAAAGTGAGGATTTCTCCTTCCTGATTTTTTAAAGTACAATCTTTAGTGGTTCTATAGACTTCATATATTAGAAGCTTATATGAAGAAAAGTTCTATCATGAGGTAAAAACTATTTGCAGGAATTCAGGACATGGTGATGGTGTGAGTTTAATGGAAAACACACTCTCTACAGCTAAAAATATTTGCCCTTAAAGCTGTGTTGCTGAGAATTTGTTTGATTGATGCATATGTTTTTATGTCCAGGGAGGAGAGTGGATTGTCTAATGTAAATGTGGATCTTGGGAGTGGGATGGGGGAACAGGACAGCTTCATTTCCATAATGTACAGTGCTACAGTTGTTCCAAACTGAGTGAACATAATTTAGCTAGAGAAGCAAGACTTTTCTGAAGAAAAAAGGCATCCTGTTGCTTCACCAGCACACTAGGACTTATAAAAACACCACCATTTAAGGTGAGTTTTGTGCAGTGAGAGCACACCCTGTGGCTTGGCAGTCTAGTCAGAAGGATGATACCACGCTGACTTTATAACTAGATCTTTGAACAATATTCTCATGGGTGGTAAATGCAAAACAAAGTAATATCAACTGGCACTTAATTCTGTGAGCTCCCTGCTGGTGGGGCTCTGCACTGAAATGGAACTCTTCCTGACAGGAAGTCAGCCGCGAAGTGTGGAGACCTCTGAAAATAAAGTGTGCTTTAATTTGACACCCCGCTGTTTTACAGCTAGTCTGTTTAATTTGAGACTATGGAAAGAGGGTTAGTGCAGGGCAGGGGTATGAGATTATGGAAAGTTCAGTGAGCAGCAATGCTTGTTGCTGATTTAATACTAATTACAAATATGGGAACTTTTTTGTTCCTGTTAATAAACCAAATAATGTGTCTCTGTTTCCAAGCAGAACTGCTTGGGGAGCTCAGGATCTGGGGAGCTGTGCTGTTTGCTGAAGTTCTACCTGGAGAAGCTTTGTGTAGTGGTGCTGTTCAGTTTATTGTCTAATTGCACTCTTATTTGTATGCATCTGTGCTTTTTGCCTATCTCTGCAACTGGGAAAGCATTTGTCTCATCAAAGATTGTTGACAATGTACTAATTTTTCCATGAGGATTTTGAGATAACTTAAGTGATAAAAACTTGTAATTCAGATTATGCAGCAATCATGATATTGAGGTCTGTTAGGTGTTAGATCCTAGTTCAGAGTAAATTTTGATTCAGGAAAAACAGCTGGATTTTCAAGTGCTCTTTGAATAGTTCCAAAGACACTTATTTCTATTCCTATGTAAAACCAAAATGGTTATATTTTTCTTTTGTAAAATTGGCTTGGTGATGCAGGTAAGAATTTGCAGTGAAAAGAGCAGAAAATTATTATTTGTCATGTTTATTGTAGTGACAGATGAGAATAGAGCCCTTTGTTGCAACATATTTTATATATATTAAATTTTAATGCAAATTAAGACAATAGATGAGGATGAGGAAGGGAACATAGTATGCGAGTGTAGTGTAATGGGAGAGATAGTTTTTCTGCCTTTTTTAAAAAAAATTGATCTAACTTCATTTTCATAAATCTTTTAAGAAAGATCTGCATTAGGGTAATATTACCTAAGGGAATATCAAGGGACAGGTTTGGACATCCTGTGTTATGAGTGAAGAGGTGGGATTGGCTTACCTACTTGAGTTTCCCTCCCTCAAAGGTACAGTGATAGCAGGAATCCAGTTCATCATGTGCATGCTTTCATTATGAGAGCTTAAATAGAAACCAAGCTCCACTTGGGGAAAAGGGTGATAGCAGAGTCATGGAATCATAGAAGGTTTGGGTTGGAAGGATCCTTAAAGGTCATTTAGTTCCAACCCCCCTGCTGTATAAAGAGGCCTATGGTTCCAAGACCAGTGTTCAGCATGTGTAGTATTTCTTTATTAGTTAAATTTATTTCTTTGAAGCTAAAAGCTTTGAGCAGGAAGATGGGTGCTGTTTGGTGGTGATGATGAATGTTGCTATCAGTGGTACCAGTCCAGCAGTACTGGTGCAACTGTGCAGCGCTGACTATGCTGGGGTTTTCTCATTCTTATAATTTGTAGTCTACCTTGGAAGGCATTTTCCTTCCTGCTCAGTGTTTTTACAAAATCTCAAATTACAACTGCAGTTAAACAAAAAAGCACTGAAATCGAGGATCAGCTGTGTTATGCTCCTGCTATTCCTTGATTTGTTTCCTTTGTTCATGAAGATTATGCTGGCACTGCAACTTAATTATTTGGGTCTCTTCCCCTTTGTTCATCTTACATCCTCACTTTTCCTCACTTCTGTTTTTCTGACTCATCTCCTTTGGCTTAAGAGTTTTGTGCTTCACATTGCTGCTTATTTACAGAACTGCTTGCTACTTTGGTTTCTCAATTAATTTTTAAGATACCTCTTCGTATTCTTTCTGAAGCTAGTTTTTCATCTTGGCATTGAAAATAGCCCATGGTTAAATAACTTGGAGAGGAAACTGCAGTGGAGAAGGTTTGCTGCTGGATGAACTCAAACCTGACCCCTAATTTTGTTTCATGAGGCGTCATGGCAACAGCCTGCTAGTGGGAGAGAGACAGGGAGAAGCTGCCCGGGGAAATTGTTTCCTCCATCAGAAACTGGGGACCTGAAAGCAGCAATCCACTCAATCAGTTTTTTGCCCAGTTTTTCATACTTCTTTGAAACTAGATACAAAAATAAAGTTCATGGGTTTTGAAGAGAGAGATATGCAGCTTTTATACTGTGATAATTATTGTGATGTAATTCTATTTATGTAGACACTGATATTTTCATAATTTTATATTAATTTTGGACTAAGTTAAAGTTTTTTGTTGATTTCTGTTTTAAGAATAATTGATGTCATGATAAATTATGGCAACTGCGACCTACCTGAGGATTTTTAAGCTGTATGCAACTATTAAAGTTTGTATATGCTATAACATATTATCTAGTATATCTTTCATAACAATGTATTTTTTTAGGATAGATTTGTGTCCTTTGTAGAGGAGGCTACAGTTGTCACTTTGAGAGTAATCTCGTAGCATGAAAGGCATTGTCTGACAAGCTCACTGTTTTTACTGTGTTATTTTTACTGAAGAATCTAGTACTTAAGTATGTAACTCCAGCTCTACATGTGTATAATTTATTTTCAGAATCTATAAAAGCTTACTGTGACTTGAACTCTAACTTTTAAGTATTGAAATTAAACTCTCATTATAGTTTTAGGCATTTACCACTAACAACATAAGACTAGTTTATAGGAAGCTCTGTTTACATGGAATAACCCACATGGTTAAACAGCAGGGGAGTCTTCTGCTTTTAGTTAAAAACCTGCTGTTTCTGTATGGCTTATTTACTACTTCTTTAATTCTTAATGTAGTGTGCTGTGGAATTGAGCATGCAAAAGTCAGCAAAGAGTTCTGTTTTCTGCATCTAAGGTTATTACTTGCTGTACAATAATAAAGGCACTATTTTATTGGGTTAGTTGTAATTAACTTCAGCACTAGGCATTGATATAAATCATTCCTAATCTGTTTTCTTTACATTTTCCATTCTTTTAAACTGGTTTAACATAGCTTCTTTCTGTCGTCCTTTTACACGAGGACTAGGGTTGTAATTGCTTTTTTGAATTAGGCTGTCGGAAGCTAATGTGCCTGTTGGTCCAAGAATTGATTAAAGGAACACTAATGAATTTCATACAGCACTTTTAAAAGATTTGTAATAAATACTCTGTAGTGGTGATCTGTTATAACATTAGAATTCAATACAGTGTTGTCGTGCTGTGCAGCTGGGAAAATATTTCACTATAAGAAACTTTGATTCGGTTTCATAGTTAACATAGTAAAGAATTTTGTGGTTATGAATAAAAAAAAAAAGTCATGTTCCAACTTTTCCCCAGAATATGTTTTATCAAAGTAGCTATCATAATTATAATCTGTTTCTGTGTTTGATAAAACAGAGAAAGAACACTGAAATGGTGTTAGTTTTAATTTTTCTGCTTAGTCTTAATGTTTGATATCATGTGGGTCCTGTGCCATTCTGACTGATTTATCAATACACAAGTACTGCAGCATGTTCAGGTTTGAAACAAGAATGTTGTTTGTTCTTTTCAGTCAGCTTTGCCACACTGAATGTCTGTTTCTTGAATTTCTTCTCTTTTTTCAGGGGTAGGTAATCACACATACACAATCTCAGCCCACCTTTATAAATAGTTCATTAGTTAGTTTGATATGAGTGTGTTTGGGATATTTTCCCACATCAGTGGGTGTGGTTATACCTTCACTTGAGAAGCTCTCTCATCTAGGTAATTTTTACAAAACTTTCTCCTAGAAGACTCATTAAAATTTTCAATACAAAGACTTCAGTTGTGTACTGTCACTGACAGATTTTTTGACAAAAAGCAATGTCTTTTTTAATGGAATGCCGGCAGTAAATACTTTTTATTATAACTGGGTGTGTTTGATAGTTTTAAAAGTCTTATAAAAATAATTAGCTCTTTTATATAGTTCTAATGGCAGCCTTGCAAGTTTCCCCTGGAGCAGTCTCTAATGAACAGGCCTTGATTTTTCCAGCTGGGCTTTCAGATTCCCGGAGGACTTGACTCCAGACCTTGAAGGGCAGCAGCTGCCATTTGTCTTGAGCCCAGAGTTGCCAAACAGACAGACCACGTACTAATAGGACACATTTGTACAGCCGGGATATGTGGGACCCCGATAGAGCCCTAATGATGATCATCTGTTGAGAGCTTGTAGCTGGCCAGGGTTAGAGTAACTTTTATCACCCTTATTGAAATCAAACCCTCTGTATTGATTAGTGAGATAGCTTGGCTTGTTACATAGATGCCATGTTAAAGCTTTCATAGAGAAGCCTTTGTTTGAATTTCAGTAAATCTGAGCCTGTTAGATAAGGGTTTTTTGTGTGACGTGAGATTCTGAAGTTTTAGGATGGTAGTAGTAAATATTTTTGCAAATTCTCACTTTCATTCAGGATTCAGGAACAGTGGTGATGTTCTGTAGACAAAGGGCCATGAAAATATTTATTGAAATTAATTTTTTCTCAGTCAATTTATGATAGTTCTTTCATTATTTATGGGTTTTAAATTTTATTTGAGCATACAGGTATGTCTGTATATATACTAGATAACTATCTCAAATGTTTTTCATATTATTTTTATATTAATTTGTGTCACATCTTTGCAAAATGTTTCTCTTTTGTAAGTACTTGGCATGTGCTAATTTCGATATTAAATTGCCCCATGGTTTGTAGATATGATTTCCCATAACTCCATGTTGCTTTTAATTTTTTTCAATGGAGTTTCATAGAATAAAATAACTCAAGCATGCTTCAACCTTTAAAAGTAATTTATGTTTGCAGAGATTCTGCTTAACATGCAGTCTAACTTTTTTTAATTATGAAGAACCCAGCTGAGATATAATCTACTTTTCACTATACGTTCTTTATTGCTGAGTTTATTCAAGCCTGTAGTGGATGTGGTGCTGAGAGAGTGCTGACACCAAGTGCAAACACTGCTGAAAAGTTCTTGATAGTTTACTTTAGGCACTTAAAGATTAGTGTATCTCTCTATGAACAAGTTTTTCATGCAGATTTGACCTTTACTCTAGGATATAATATGTCTGTTAGTCATATGTTAACACGTTTTCCCACCCTGCCCCTTACTGCTCCATTCATAGTTGTCACTACCAAAGTCATCCTTCTCCTTTGTTTCATAACCAAAATAAATTATCAAAACCCTGCCAGCTTTATGGGAAGGATGGATCAATGAAGAATGTTCTCTATTTTTGCCTGCTGCTGAGTGTGTGTTTCAACTGTTTGATACAATCATTAATTGTAGAATATGTTAAACTTTTTAGAAGGATTTTTTAAGTTTCTGAGAAAAATGAGTTTTTAAGTGTGTTGTGTGTGTGTGTGTGTGTATATGTGTATATGTGTGTGTGTATATATATATATATATGAAGAATTGCAGCAGAACAGTTTGCTGCAGTTGGAAATAGAGCAGTTTTCATCTCCAGGAAATGTTCTAAATACTCTGTCCAAGATCCATGGTTAATTGCTTAGCCATCAGACCAGCTGATGAGTTGGTCTTGCAAATGTCTGTCTATACCTTGAAGAATGTATGTTTTGGGGTATTCATAGAATTGTAGAATGGTTTGAGTTGAAAGTGACCTTGAAGAACATCTAGGTCTAACACCCCTGCCATAATTGTTTGAAAAATGATTATATTACTTTCCAAGAGTGTACAGGTGAGGAGGGTATGTCCATTTGCCCTACAGGCATGAACTTTAAATTCCAAACCAATACAAACGTTTATCAACAAAATTTTCTTGGCATTGTGTGATTACAGTTTAGGAATGGTTATATTGGCCTAGGTAAATGCTCCACTTTGTTTCCTGTCCTATCTCCAACTGTAGACACAAAGAGGTGCTCAAAAAGAATAAAATAAAACTAGCAAGTGTGATACTCTTCCACTCTCCAACTGCTTTTGCTTGGGGTATTTTCTGAATTGGATGCAGTATTTAGCCAACATTAATATGTTTATTTTCTTTATGTGTACTTGTTCAGTCTCCTCTTGGTCCTGCTGAATGTTCAATCACCATGATGTGCTTTTGGTGAAGGATCTTTACACACTGTGTAAAGAACCACCTGCATTCTTTGTTTTGAAGCTGGCTCCTGCTATCTGCTGCCTGTAGAAAAGGCTTTTTGGGTAAATAAGAGGTTCCTGAAGTATTTGATCTGAACAAGGATACTCAGAATGGGTAGGAAGCCAACAGTAAATGAAAAAGAATGACTAATCAATAGAGTGACACTGGAAAAATCAAATTCAAGGCAGAAATTTTAAAGAACTTCTCTTATCTGATCATGTCATGTGATTAGAGATGTTTTTAAGAAAGGAAATACAAGGATGAAGTAGTGTGAAAGATTTTTAAATGCATCTGAAGACTGGGGTAGCTACACATGTATCTGCAGTGAAATAAAATGGGATGTACAAATACTGAAGACTAATCTTGTTGCTGGTTATGGTCTAATGCAGCTGGTGGTATTTTGTATGTTGTGGCCTTTGGTTATGGTCTAATGCATGTTGTTGGTCTTTGTATTTCCTAGGAAAAAAGTACATATAGTAATTTAGGAGTTTTATTAGAGTGTTTGGTGCTGTCATACAACTGATCATTAGTTAGGGTTATTTAAAGATGGTAAAATAAATGAAATAACCCTAACATTACTCAAATGGGACAACAAGTGATGATACCAACATTGAGGGAGATCATTAGTTTCTGAAAGGAGAGGTTCAAAACCACTACTGTTTAATGTGTTCATTTAAAGACCCTTGTGCACTCAGTAAGAATATGCTAATGAAACTTGCTGGTGGTATAAAATTTAAGCTATAGAGGACTGGGCTGTATTTTGCTCACTGCAGAGTTGTGCTATATAGAAAGGAAATGTAACATGTTATTCCATACAAAATTATAATTCAGGTGAGGTGTGCAGCGCCATTTCAGGAAAAGGCATAGTCCTTGTCTAGGGTACTTCTGGAGCTGTTTATAGTTTCTGTTAAGGAAATAGGTGACATAGTAATGAGTTAGGGAATTTGCTTATCAGACACAGTATTTGAATAAAATGTAATTTCTTATTTGCCTCCTTGTCATGGTGATTTTTTGTTGGAGTTATTTGTGATAGTGTGTAGTGCTTCTTGGTCTTCCCCCTGCTTCTCTGTTGAGTGTAAGTGACCAAAAGCATTAGAAGTCGGCGATGTCTCTTGGTCACCAAGCATTTACAGCCGCGGGAAGTGATGGTCAATTACCTACAGCTTAGAATAGGTATGAAATTATCGACCTGGCTGATCTTCCCTTACAGCCCTTCCTGAGAAAAGTGCTGAAATGTGTTTTGTACTTATTTAGTTGCATTAGTGGTTGAGTTTGAAGCTTTTAACATGGTTTTCCCCATGTACCTTTGGGAGATGGATAACTAAGATGTTGATATAATAATGCAATATGTATACTGAGTGTAATTGTTTGAGAGTGAACATATACTGTGGGGAAATATTGAATGGATCATGAAAGATGAAGACCATTAGTCTGTTCTTTCAACTATTAAAATAAGCTTTAGGGTGTGTTCAGCTGTGATTTATGAAATTGTTTAGACTAACACTGTCTTTGATGATGTCTGATGTAGAGAAAAATGCTGAAAAGTACCATGGTAAACACACTTTCTTTTCACTTTTGGCAGTCTCCATCTTCACCAATTAAACTTTCAAGTGTTGTCATGAGCTCTTTAGAGGGCAGAACAACAGCTGGAGAGTGTCATAAGTGGAAAAAATTATATTGCCTTTCTTGAGTTTTCTCACACTTAAGCTAATAGAATAGTTTCAGTTATCATCATATAAAGCCAAATATTTATAACCTAATACTACATTTCAAAATCTCTTAGAAGGGTTATTTGCATATGCTTTTTTGTTTAGAATATTAGAAACTAAAAGGCTTTTTTTGTTTTCCACTAGAATGCATTTATAATTTGTGATGAATAATACATCATGAGTTCCAATTTTTCTACTTTTAATTCTGACTCCTTGAAAATTGTAATACATTGTTTCAACTTAAACACAATGAGCAGGGTAAACATGTATTGAGCCCTGAAAAACACATCGAGAAAACAGAGTTATAATCTCTTCCACGCATTTGAAATTTGGAAATCCTTATTTTCTGAGGGTGAGAGCAGAGCACCAGGATTTAAATTGTAAATAACAACATTGTTTTAGTGTGTATCTGATGAAACCTTTGTCACATTGATTGAGAGCTAATTCCAGAACACTGAGCAGCAAAAAACACACAACACTGTATTAAAACCCTCCTACATTCAGGAATCTAAAATTTGTTTAAGACATATTTGCAGTTTTGAACTTTTTGCCTGCCTTGGAGCTGATGAGATTTTTTGAAAATAACCACACTGGTAGAAGAACTGATGTGGAAAATCATTAGGATTGTTATTTCATGGAACAAAGAGTAAAATATCAAGGAAGCTGATGTGGAAAAGCACATGGACCTTAACTATCTGTCTGCTGCAGAATCAGTCTTTTGTATTAGATTAGAAGAGTTGAAGAGTTTAAATCAAGAGCTCTATTTGTCCTGTTCTATCAAATTGCCTCTACATTTCCCCCAAAAGATAAGGTACACACTACTGTAATTTTTAACTAAGTTAACTTGTTCCTATGTGGTCTAGGATTAAAAAAATCTACTTTGTGTGTTTCTTAATTAATTTTGTTTTTCTTATCTTTCAAGTGAGGGTAACAACCTCCACTGATAGGTCATCTGAGTTGGTTGCTTTCCCCTGTGTCTCTTGTGGGGAGCAGGCAAAACCTACCTACATGTTTAAGAGGTGTAGAATTTTGCTTATTTCACAGTTCAGCTGAATCTAAGGAATGTACAGTGCATGTTTGTCTGCCATTAGCATAATTAGAGTGTGTTAAAAATGTTAATTTTTTTTCAAACATTGTGTTAATGATTCAATATTTGGATTGTTAACGGATTCTTTTTTAATGGGTAGAGGTGACTGTGTGATGCTGAAGTGAGGATTATTATTGGGAAATATACCTACTAAACTTTAGGCTACGAGAGAAATTTGTGTCTAAGGAATGAGCTTTGCCTTAATCTGAAACAGTTTCTAGCACTGTCATGGTTCAATAAGGCAAAAAGTATTCATGAACCAGAGTAAGTTCAGAATTATTACATGACATAACAAAAGAAAATGATGGAATCCTTTGTGGGATGTTTTTGGATTTTCTTCTCCCCTGAATATGACCTTAAGTAAATGATGCTAACCTGTTCCTTCATGATGGCATTCATTGCTTCCTGGTCAGCACACAATTAATGTTTTGTATGTTTGCTGATGGTGCTGTGAGTTGCTATAGTGAAAAGAAAGTATATCATTTTGTCTTTGAAAATTCCTCTCCCAAGTTTTTTTTTTTTTTTAATGCAGCTAATTTTCTCTTCTATTTTGTCTTTTCACCAGGAGTGGCAAAACTCTATACAGAAAAATGCTGGCCTGGCCTTTATTGAGCTTGTCAATGAAGGAAGGTGAGTCACAATATTTGATAGCACCTCTGCCTTAACCTTCAGGGAGTTCTGTGCCTTGAAATTTTTTAAAAATAGTTTTTGTTCTTCCTTTTTGTGTAATTTTCTTCGAGTTTTACAAGCATGATTTCACATTTTTTGGTACTTTGGTTCAATTCTACTTCTGAATGTGGGATTTTGCAGAATCTTAATGCTCTTTAGTTTCATTAAATACTTTGCTTATCTGTGTGTCATGGATTTTCTTTCTTCCTGTCCTTGTGTACTGGTTAATGTTGAAACTATAATTTGTATTCAGCTAATCTCTTGAGAAAGGGAATTGATATTTGAAAGACATTACTGCTAGGAATTGTAAGATAAGCCTCTGTCTCAAAAATTAGATTCCAGGTTGCTCATTTATTTCTGATCTATCTCGTAAACTAGAAAGGAGGAGAGTCCCTCTAAGGAAAACAAACCTCTTAATATTACCAATTAGTTTAATGTTCTGTCCATAACTTTATAGGAATATTACTGGAAATTATGTAAAAAATGTATATTATTATAGCAAATGACAGAGCAGGTGATGAGGCCATGCTCTTTGACTTGTAGTCAGTGTTCAGAACCATCAGTATTTTCTTCATTACAAATCGATTGGTGAGGCAGATTAAGAGCAATATTTACTTTTCTTCTAAAGAATTTTTAAAAAGATGTCTTAATGAGTTAGCTAAGGTGTATTATAAGAAATGCCATTTATTTAAACCTAACTTCTGTTAGTGAGTAACTTCAGCCAGTAAGAATCCAGATAGAAAATATATTTTACGTGAGTAGGACAGGTACTGAGCTAATGTGGTATCATTTATCACATAAATTATTATGTTATATAAATATAATTTTATCATTGTTGGAATGGGGGAAATGACTATTTGAGACTTTTTTTTTCCTAAAATGTAGATATTCTCAAGATACATAAAAATAACGGCCATTTTAATGGTTTTTAGTAGTTGCATTTCAGTTTATGGTAAGGGAAACACCATTCTGAGGCAGGAAAAACATTTTGCTACTAGTCTGGATCCCAAGGGCCAAGGTAAAGTAACAAGGGTGTTCAGTTACAGTGTTAAGATCTAGCCTATAGTTGTTTCCTATTATGTGAGGCTGACCTCTCTTGACCTTACTTACAAAATGCCTGCTATAAATTTGGCCCTTGATTAATGTTTTATTAGCATAGATAACATAGAGATCCCACACACATGTAAACCACAATGTAAGGTTTGTCTGTGTAAGATGATTATCATGGACAAATCAGTTGCTGAGACTGAGCTGTGCATGACAGTCACCCAGTAGCTATTCAGCTCGTTCAGGTCAAGCTTTCTATCAGTAAACTGTTTGGAATTGACTATTTTCTCTTCAAAACATGCAGTGCCCATCACAGACAGATGGAATCACTCCCCCTCCATAAACAACATCAATAACTTAGCATCTAGCCTGAGCCAGAGTGGTTGTCTCAGGGACAAATGATCCCTTGAAGACTGGAAAGTGTGGTTTTGGCTAGCAGAAAATGTCTGAGTAATTGTTATTTCATTTCATTTCTGACTTGTAGCAGAGTTAGGATTCTTCTAGCTTTTTTTTTTTTTTTTTTTTTTTTAAAGTGGGCGAAAAACATTATTATAGAGGA
>VZRX01010211.1:135507-163007 GCA_013398075.1 Notiomystis cincta
TTTTTTTTCCTTTTTTCCCCATCTCCTATTTTAAGGCAATAAATATATTCAAACTTCAGTCTTTAAGACTTTATGGACTAACTGTATTTTTTGAGAATTCAGTACAGTATCTGTAAAGTATCTGTGTTCCACAAAGTAATTGTAAAACATCCTTGCAACAATAATTCCACCACTTAGCACACTGAGCAGTCAGATCCCATAAAAGTCCATGTGTATCCATGTAGAACACACCTCCTTTTGAAGTCAGAGGATCTCTTACATGCCAGGTTTATGAGGAGGGAGTGCAAGTAGGAGAGCTTACCTTGCTTGGCTATCTCAGAGTTCTCTGCTATGTAGCATCTGGAACTTACAGACTCTCCCTGCAGTACTTTGTGATAGATTTATGCCTAAACAGCTGTTCTCAGTGTCACCTACAAAGCTTTTTTTCATACTTTGACTGAAACTGATAATTGTTTTTAATTATCAGTTATAGTAACCCAGAATTTGTGAATCTCTCATTTGCTTTTGTTTGCACATAGTTTTCTGTTAATTTTTTGCCTCCTGTACCTCCTAATTTTTGCTTGTTATAAGGAGAAACTTGACTTTTTTACTTGCTCATCGAAGCATTCAGCAGCCAGAAGTCAGAGGAAGACTTGTAGTTCTGTGTCTCATAGTTTTCTCTTCCAGCATAACAATGAAAATCAGTCTATCTCATGTATTTGGCTGGAACTCCTCCTCTCAGTGGTTTAGCACTTCATTCCTGACCCAGCAAAGTATGCAAGTATATATTTAACTTCCAGCATGGAATCCATCCCCTTGCTTGCTTTTACTAGGCTGTTCATCTTTTCAAAGTAAAGCACATATTTTAAAATATTTCAGTCTGGAAAAAAAGTGCTTGGGAAGAAAAGTCTGTCTGAGGCCTTGAATCTGGTGTGCACTGCAAGCAGAAGAGTAGCCTGGTATCCAGAGTCTTTACACTCATAGATAATCATGTATAACTTCTACAGAATGTGTCCATCCACACTCCAGCCACATTCTTCTTGTATTAAGATCAGGAAGAAAAAAATCTTAATTAAATAGCATGTCAGAAATAAAAACAAAGGAGAAGAGAATTTATCAGGAAGGTGGAATGTAAATCACCACATTCAATAGCATTTTGATGTTTAATAATACCAAAAAAAATCAGCAGCTGTGTGAGATAGCAGAAAGCAAGCATGGTCATTCTGTCTACATACAGCAATTATGAAGCATCAGCAAAAATACCTTTTTGGTGTGGCACAGGTTGCCCAGATTCTGTCTTCATATAGAGATTATGAAGCATCAGCAAAAAGGAAATTATTAGACTTGAGACTATCTTTAATCTTGGGCATTCATACTTTGAAAAAGACAAAAAATCCAATCTCTTTACTCAAAGAAGGGAAAAGCTGTCCTTTTTGCTGTAAAGAAAAGTATTTAATGTGTTTTAGATAAAATTTTTATTTAACTGAAAAAGAACTAATGTAAACTAGTTGCTGAGGAAAAATCAGGATAAGAGCAGACAAATAATTATGGTTAGGGAATTTTTGTTTGTTTTTTGGTACTTGTTTTAATTGACAGAAATTGCCTTATTATAAAACTATTTTATGTGGAAATATGGTGTAAAATACCTTTCTGGTGTGGCACAGGTTGCCCAGAGAAGCTGTGGATGCCCTGTCCCTGGAAGTGTTCAAGGCCAGGTTGGATGGNCTTGTATTAAGATCAGGAAGAAAAAAATCTTAATTAAATAGCATGTCAGAAATAAAAACAAAGGAGAAGAGAATTTATCAGGAAGGTGGAATGTAAATCACCACATTCAATAGCATTTTGATGTTTACTAATACTGAAAAAAATCAGCAGCTGTGTGAGATAGCAGAAAGCAAGCATGGTCATTCTGTCTACATACAGCAATTATGAAGCATCAGCAAAAATACCTTTTTGGTGTGGCACAGGTTGCCCAGAGAAGCTGTGGATGCCCTGTCCCTGGAAGTGTTCAAGGCCAGGTTGGATGGGGTTTTGAGCAGCCTGATCCTGTGGAAGGTGTCCCTGCCTTGGGGTTGGAACGATATGATTCCTAAGGTCCCTTCCAATTGAAACAGATTTATAATTCTATGGGCAGGGAAAAAAAATAAAAAAATTGGGGCATCTTTCTGGAAGCTCTCCTGTAGTGCAAACAGAAGGTACAGACTTGATGGAGGAAATGAAATTGTTTTCAGGACGACATTCATGATCAGTTTGCATGGGAGGCCAGAGCAGGAAGCAGAAAGGACCATTATGATCCTTTAATCCTTGAAATGCACTTACTGTCTTGGTAAGGAGAATTGAATGTTTCTAAACACTATTTCCTTAAGAAGAAAATGTTTTTCTCTCAAAGTTACCTGATCTAGGTAATAATACAGTTTATAGCCTCTCACACATGTACAAAATGTGTTATGTGTCGTTTGGTGTTGAATTAATCCTTCAGCAAGGGTCAGATTCCTCTCCTTGCCTCAGCAGTGGTCTGCTCGCCTGGGAACAGTTGTTTTTTTGAGAGCAGTGAGCTACACTTAACAAATTTCTGTTCAACATTTAGTTTCCCTTAAAAGGAGAAGTAGCAGCTGCCAAGGTTCCCAAAATTTGTGTTTAGTAGGTGATTAAAACTTCATTTGAGACACATAAACAGAGGTGTGTTCATTTATACAGGTGCTGTGAGCTCATATTTGGCTTTGATTTTTAATGATGGCTACAGACTCCTCTATGATATCATGCCATCATTACATTTAGGCATAGATATATATTTATTTTGCAAAGTTCCATACTTAAGTGGTAAATTCAAAATAGAAATCTGAGTGGTATGCCATGTATGTGGATACTGTTTTCATAAAGGAGCTCCAAACTGAGCTGAGGATGATGATACAACTTGAATTGTTTGTTATGACAAAGTTAATCCAAGCATATTCAGTGTTTGGAAAAGATTGAACTGAAAAGAAAGATGAAAATTTAATGTTCTTGAATGTTTAAAAAAAAAAAAGTTGTTTCTCAGGGAAAGTGAGGAAAGTGTGTGGGTGACAGAAGAGACAACTGATCCATAGGAGGCAAAGCTCTTCCCAAGTGTATTTGTTTTCACTAGATACACTTCTGGTCTGTGTGGACAATGCTGTTCCTGTGAGAGGGAATGTAGTTCTTTGCTTTGTTTGGAACATCATCTCTGAAGATGCTGGGCTGCTTCCTGTTTATGTTTGGTAGATAAAAAGCAAAACCATCTTGTAAAGTGTTAAAACAATTATTATATAGGGTGATTTCTTAAACAGATGAAAGAAAAGTGGGACTTACACTGTTCAATTAGTGTTAGATTAAAAGTGCAGCTGGTATTTTTCAAAGTCTGACCAAGCTAGGAGAAGACAAACTCAAGGAAAATAATGGAATAATGTCTGACTGTGTTACATACAAGTTGTAATACATGATATCGTAGTATGTGAGCATTTATGATCCCCTTAATCTTTTCAACAGTTCTTTGTTCAATTAAAAAGTTTATTTAAATGCTTCTGTATCAGATTTGAATGTGCTACTGGAGATCATGAAGAGTCAAACATTTGGAATCTGCCCAGACAATGCAATTGGTTATACAAAATATCTTGTTGCTGGTTTGTCACTCATGCATGCAGATAAATTGGCAGAATTGTGTTTGTTGCTCAACAGCTACATCTATTCTAACAGTGACTAAAAGTAGAAAAAAAACCCCAAACAATTTTAATGTGGTTTTAAACCAGTGCCTTTTGTACAAGCCTCCCCAAACAGAAGGTGAAGTCATGCCTCAAACAGTAAATTGTGTATATTTCTTATTTCAAGACTTCATCCATGGGGAGACAGTAATCCACCAACTTGGCTGGTTCCTGAGCTCGTGGCCTCACGTGGCTGCTGTGCCTTGTAAGGAGAGGGGCAGTGAAAAAAGAGCTTGTTCTGCCTCTGGATTTCTTCTCGTGGGAGCAAGCATGTGATCTGCAAGTCTCCTGCAAGTGTAGAATTCTGAATAGCATAGGAAAAGAGACAGCAGAGCATCAGTCTTTCAAACATACAGTTAAAGACAGGTGGAGCCTTATTTCAGATAAATAAATTATTTGAGTTAAAATCAACATTGGATACATTAGAAGACATCCTGCATAATAAATCCTGTGGTTGAAAAGAAAGTCTTTCAGTACACTCTGAACTTCTTGAAATGTATTTTAGTTTATATGTGCAAGGAAGCAAGTGATTTTATGTTCTACTACTCTTTTTTCTACAACTGGAAGCCTTATTTAAAAAAAAGGGTTTAATAATAGGTATTTTTAAGAATGAATCAGTGGAGCATGCAGTAGACTTATCTGGTATATCTTTGAGTGATCCTTTGGAAATGTGCACCTTCTAAAACAGTGTGGCTCCTGTATAGCCAGTTTTAACTTTACGAATCCCAGTGTAGCTAATTAAAGAGGAAATGTTTTTAGTAACAATATGTGAACTCAGAGAATAATTGGGTTGTAATTCAACCTGTCAGCTCTGCTGCCATTCATAAACTCAGGGTTTATGAAGGTCTCAGAAATCTCAGTTTGAATTACAGCTTTATTCTGTACATAACCTGGAACAATGTATATCTTAGCATTTCATTTGTGGGACTGAGAATGTTTTATAATCCTGAAAATACTACTTAAATGTATACTTACTGTGAAATTTCAATCTTGCATGTGGAGGAAAAACTATATTGCATTGCATTTTTTATATTTAGATTTTACATCACTTATGTTAGAGCTTTAATTGTCAATGTTTGTATGCATAAACTGCTTACTTTATATTCGGGTGTATGTAAAAGTTTTTTTTTACATGTGTCTATTTCAGGTAAAACAAATGACTGTCTGGATTGTTTACATTTTGTTTAATATGTACTTTGGTTTACTATAGAAATACAATTTTACTAGTTACCAGAGTATTATCCTCCAAAATTATTTATACTGTTTTCTTAACACCATAAAGTCAGTCATATTTGCATATATATACTGTGTTTCCTGATTTTTATTTTTGGACTTCATTGTCTTAAGGCAGTTCCTAACTATTCTCTGTCCTCAGGTTGCTGAGTCAAACCATGAAGGACCATCTGGTACGAGTGGCTAATGAAGCAGAATTTATCCTGAGCAGACAGAGGGCAGAGGATATTAACCGCCATGCTGAATTTGAGGTGAGAAAGGAAATCTTGTTTAAAAGAAGCAAAACACAAAAGCATAACCATCCCACTGTGTGTGGGGATTCCAGGGCGTGGTATGGGCTTTTCAGGCCTCAGGAGGTTCCACTCTGAAAAGTGCTGTGCAGTCATAGGGTGATTTGGTAAGTTTGTGCCACTAACTTTGATGGAAAAACAGGCTGAGCAGAGCAGCTCAGAACTTGTTGAAATCTGCACACCATAGATTGTAGGGGAAAGAATTTTACCATAGCAATGCTGCTTTTTTTCCATTTAGCAAGTATCACTGTATGTGTTAAAGCTGCTTAGCATCACAGCCAAGATACAGGTCTGAAAAAAACCCACTTTGCTGAAGAAAAGTGGTAACAGCCTGTGAAGTGCAAAATGAGAAATTACTTTCTTTTTTCTTTTTGTGTCATCTGCTATTTAACTAATCCCTCTCTAAACCCATTCTCCTTATGTTTTACATGCCTCAATGTGGTTTAGTTATGTTTTCATATTTTCAGCCCACTTAAGGGAGTCTAAAGTGAAATGATAGTCTCTGGTTTTGTAATAAACTTGTATTACTTACAGCAAAAATACAAGCCTGTTTTCTGAATCACTTTGGTCATACCTTCAGTTTTGGATCTTGGTTACATTACATATTGGCTTTCCTTGTGCTTTAATTATTGGGTAAATGAAAAAGAAGCTAAATCTCTCTCAACTCACTAATATTCTACTTAAAGAGTACTTTGTCTTTCTTCTGACATGTGATATTACTTGTGGTTTTGTTTTTAAAATGAAGCATTAAGAGATTGAAGGCACATTTGTGCTTAACGTATTTCTAAACTGTTTTCCTCTTAAATCTTTACTTGAAAAAGTACTCCCCAAAGATGAAAGCATATTTGTCTTAGACAGTGCTTATATTCTAAAGGTCATCTGTGTTGGCCCTGGGACTCAAGCTGTGCGTTGTCTAATAACATATCTGCACTTCATCTTGAGCTAGTTACCCCCTCCTGCAAACAGAGATGTTGGAAGGTATCTACAGGACCGTTCTGCAATGGTGGAATAGCAGGCATGTTTCATTTATTACAGCAAGGGTTTGGCGACAGTCCTGTGGAGATGAAAAGTGCATCCTTTTACTC
Source organism: Notiomystis cincta (assembly GCA_013398075.1). NCBI lineage: Eukaryota > Metazoa > Chordata > Aves > Passeriformes > Notiomystidae > Notiomystis > Notiomystis cincta. The sequence continues at coordinate 141,811 of VZRX01010211.1, forward strand.
CATTGCCTGATAATCATTGGACTGGGACATGCTTGACATCTTTTGCTCTGGATTTATGCAGAAGCTCCATGCATGACATGGTGTTATTGATTAGATGAACAGCCCACTTTTTTTTCCTTCAGATGCAAACTATTCGCAAAGGGAGGGTGTGTGTACGTAGGAAACGTGAGAGAAATGGAGGGTTCTGTCATATAAATACAGACTTATCTGTGAATACAGTTCTTCAGTGACAACTGCACTCTTAGCCCTACTTTGGCCTCAAGATACCTTTTATTATGTCTGGAAGAAATTTACACAGAGCATCAACTTACATTTTTAATATACCTCTGAGTTTTGCTGTGACAAGTCTCTAGGATGAGAGTTGGCTGATATTTTAGGCTGATGCTGGTTTGAATCTGTGCTTTCTCAGTGGTGGTGGCTCAAGAGGTTAACTCATCTGGTGGAACTTAAATGGAAAATGGTGTACTCAAATATCAGCAGTCTGTTTATCCAGTTTAGTTTTGTTCCTGTTGGAAAAAGTTTGATCCAGCATGACTTCCACAGAGTTACAAACTGAGGATAGGCAAGTATTAGATTCTAGAAAATGCATAAAGAACCTGATGTCAGTGGCTGACTTCATTCAGTGTTGTTTTCCTTTGTGGAAAGGGGAAACCATTATTCATATCCATCTGAATCCACATTAACAATCAGAAACTCTGGTGTACCATGTTCCAGCCATTTCCTAATACATGTGACAGCTGAAGAAAGGGAGCAGATCCTGTATATGACAAATAGATCAAACAATCTCTTGGAAAATAGAGTGATCCCGTAACATTCAGCTCAGAAAAGTGATGTATATGCAAATGGGGGCTTGATCACATTTAAAAAAATGTGGGGCTTCTCGTAATTACTAGTTGCAGGTTTTTTTAAGAAATGGTTGGGATGGGGATGTGGGGTTCAGATCAAAAGAAAGTTTTGCCACCTGAGCACTGGGGAAAAAGGAAATGAGATTGGTTGAGGAGGGATAAAGGCCCTCAGATGAGAAATGAGGAAAGAACTATTACCCGTTTTTCATTTTTATTCAGACTTGCAAGTCTGGTGTTTCATGTCACCTGTGAAATAATCCATGTTAATGTTGGGCCAGCAAAAATCCAGCTCCCCATTTTCTTTTTAAAGATCTTTAGTATGTTTACTGCTACCTGGTTGTAAGTCTCCATTTCTAAATGTCACGATGAAGATGAGCCTTGCTATATCAGATTTTGAGGAGGTTTGCACTATGGTGCAAGGCCAGTTTTATAGTAAAAGGCAAATTATCTTGTCATCATTTAAAACTGATGTCTGGTGTTTGGAGGACATAGAGGCCGGAGAAAGCGATGGGAAATTTGGATAAGCTTCATAACAAAGTTCTGTAGTTATATATAATTGTATAGTATTTGCTTATAAATGGGTAAGGATGGCCACTGTAAGAGCAAGGAAAAGCCTAGGAGAACAGATAATACAGGAAAGGCACTGCTGTGTGGAAAACTGCACCTTAGAAACGTGATGCAAGAAATTATTTGACATGTGTAGTTTAAATGTTGCATAGGATGCCACTCTCATTTGATTCTTGATTCATTACAAGTACAGGAGAGATCTTTTCCTTCTAGAAATGGGTTGAGAAATGTCCACCTATCAATTTTTTCCCATCCAGGAGCAGACAGAGAAGCAACAGCAAGTGAAGCACATGTGAACTTTGCTGTGTAAACTCTGGCTGGGCTTTGCTCTTTCTCTGTGTGGTGGGACCCTGCATTGTTGAGAACATTGAGAGGAGCCCTTTCCATACAGTAGGATGATGCAGTGTGGCAGAAGCAAGGATAGTTTTGGGTTTTGTTTTCTTTTTTTTAGGTTTGTTTTTCCAGTTTGTGCTGTAGATTTAGATATGCAGTAAGCACTGAATGCCTGAGGTAGATGTAAACTGAAAGGAATAGAAAAAGAAATATTTTTTATTCTTCTTGTGTCTTCTCATGGCAATTTTCTCTCTTTCAGAAACTTAAAGTGTCTTTTCACTGCTACCTGTATAAGGAGTAGTTCCATGTATGCATGTAGACATATGGGGAGGTCACCAGGAAACCTGAGACATATTTATTTTATTTACAGTGTGATTGAGCCTCAAAGAAACCTGATGAAGGAATATTCTGCTCATTTCTCTAGTGAGGTAGCAATGAAACACACTTTTTTTGTGGTGAATGTGGGAATGTGAGCATTTCTGATATAACCTATAACCCTTATAACCTTAAATTTTGCCCATTGTCCCTGGGATTTATATGCACATGTCTCTTAGGTATTTTTCAAAGTCTCACCCTCAGTGTTTGGCAGAGTTGAAAATCCTGAAGAGCAGCCCCTTTATGGGAGTTTCATGCTACCACCCAGATTGTTTTCTAGAAATGATCTTGGAAAATGTGGTGATTCTCACTGTGTCTTAGATTATCTGTGCAGACTGCTGTGGAGTCGAGCCTGTGGGAATAATTGGATTTGGTGTGAGGAGGGGGAGGGAATTTTGTACTCTAATTGACTTTATTTTATAATTTATGACAGGAGTGCCCATTGCCTTGGTTATGCCTCCTGTCTTATATAAATCTCTTCATGTACTTCTGGGTGAATATACATATTTATAGAATTCTAAATAAGTAAACCTGCAAGGTTTTTAGGCCAGGACTGTTTCATCTTTCTAGTGAAGCTTTAGTTTGCTATTGGATTGCACTACTGGATTTAGGCAAAAATCTGTGATACCAGGTCTCAATGTTTGTGTAAAGGGTTTTTGATGAATGCTCCAGGAATGTGGTTTCTTTTTTTTCTGTTTTGTTTTGCTTTTGGTATTTTGTTTTTGTTTTGGTTTTTTTTTTTTTTTTCATGGAAGAGTCACATGAAAAGTTAGGAAAATGGGGGAAAATGTGCAATACAAAACTATTCATAAGGTTGCACAGCGTGGTGTGTGTAGAAGAGCAGTGGAGAGTACCACACAACAATTTTCAGAAAACTTTCCATAATGGGTGGACAAGGATTCTTCATTCTGAGGAAAAGAAACCTCTGGGTAATTTTTTCAGTTAAATGTAACTGCTACTCTAATTGGCAAAATAACCTGCCTCCTCAAAGTGTAATTTTTGAAAGATTGTGTGGTGTCATCCCCTTGAATTTTTGGTCTTATTTTTTTTCAAATTCTCGTCATCCATAGAAATATAAAGTGCTGGCATTCTTGTCATTGGCTGTTTCTCTTGATTAACTGAGAATTTCACATGACTTTCCCTTTCCATTTGTTATAAATCATGCTAGGCAGCTAACTTCTCTGCATGATTTCTCTTCAATAATTAAATCTAGCATTTCCAGCTGCTGTAAAATTTGTTGCCCTTTTGTGTTCAGTTATGTTTTTTCATGCGGAAGACTTGGACTTCCTCACAGTTTTAATTCTTATTCAGTGTCAATTTACAGGCTGAGGTAATAAACAGACTGTTTTATTTCATGGCTCATGCTGGGAAACGAATCTTAAGACTGGTATTGCCTTGAAGAGGTGGCATGCAAGGCTAGGCAAGCATTCCAGCAGTGACTTGGATGGAGCTGTTTGCTTTTTGTTTCCTTGGCAGAAGGCAAAATCCAGTGCTTCCCTTGATTGATAATCTTCCGTATTCTACGTCTTTTCCCCTTTGGTGCACTAAGCATTAAATGTTGGAACATGTTATTTGTATCAGAGGAAGTGACTAAAAACTACTGCAAATCAATTCGGGCAGAATACCCATAAGTCAAAGGGAATGTTTAAGAGCCCTTGAAAGAATTATGGAAAGGTGTTTGGTGTCTTCGTAGTTTCTGTAGATGATTGTTGCTTCTATATGTAATAAGAAGTTACTGTAGGAGAGAAGGTTTTAATCCTTGACTGGGTCCATATTCTTCTTAGTTTTCCAGTGTTTTTAACAAAAGCTGCTTTGTTATAGAACTTGTGCATCAAAAAATCCTTCTGTGGTCTTGCAACACTCTTTTATATTAAGTGTTTTTCAGCACACTTAATAGTAATGTCCTTATTTATTAGAGCAGAAGATTTTGTAGTGATTTCAGTGGGAATTCTCTCTTGCAGAGTGGGTCAGCAGCAGTGGTTCTCCACAGAACACACGGAGATAAAGGACAGTGCAAGTTGTGGGGATGTACCCAAAAGTTTTTGTCATTAAGACTGCAAAAATGTAATGGAGCAACACAGAGGAAGTTCAATGTTCCCTCACAGAAAAATAAGGCTTTACACATTTTGTTATGAATGAGCTTAACTCTCTGAAATTTAAATTTTTAAATAAATGCTGTCCTTTGCATTGGGGTGTTTAGGTGTTACAGCACCATCTGTCTGTCGGTAGAAGGAAAAAAAAAATTACTTTTATTTCTAAACACATTTTTGAGGTATTATAAATGTTTTGCCGAGTGCTGAGCATAGGAGAATATATTTTTTTTTCCATGGGGGGATTAACCAATTTTGTTCTGCTGCAATATGTTGGCAAGCTCCAAATTAGGAAATTGAATTTCTCTTATTCCTGAGGTGGCAATTTTTGGGACTAATTGTCTCATGTGAAACAAACGATGCTGAAATGAAAAGTTCCTTTTCTATTGGAACATTGTAACATATTCCCTATGCTCTGTTGGGATAAAGAAGTGAAAGAAGGAGTGAAAAATTGTTGTTTCTCTTTCACTATGCTCTAATAAGCAAAGGGAGGAGTAGGAATGAAAAGGTGCACTGACTTCTCTTTTTGTTGTATTTCAGTTTTAAATTAAAATACATTACAGAAACATGTCCATGAGTTATCAAAGATAGCTTTTACCTTTCTCTGGAGAAGAGCAGCTCCAGAATGACCTTACCTGTGGCCTTTCAGTAGCTGAGTGGGCTACAAGAGAGTGGGAAAGGGTCTTTTTCCAGAGACCAGTAGTGACAGGACAAGGGGTGGTGGCTTCAAAATGGCAGAGGGTGGGTTTAGGTTTGATATTAGGAAGAAATTCTTCCCTGTGAGGGTGGTGAGGCACTGGCACAGGTTTTCTAGAGAACTGTGGATGCCCCATCCCTGGAAGTGTTCAAGGCCAGGCTGGATGGGGCTCTGAGCAACCTGGTCTAGTAAAAGGAGTCCCTGCCCATGGCAGAGGGTTTGAATGAGGTGATCTTCGAGGTCCCTTCCAGCCCAAACCATTCTGTGATTCTATGATATAATATCTGAACAACTTGAAAGAAAATTAATTTAAGAACTACTCTCTCCTATAGACTTTTCTGATGAAGATAAGATCACTTCTTGTTTCTTCATTTTTTTGGATAATGTCTTTTTACCAGTTACAAGACAAACTGCATGTAGGATTAAATCTAATAAGTATCAACATATTATTGGGCTTTTCAAATTGTATTGAATATGGAAGCAAAATAGATTTATGACTGTAGCTGTTTCATATTTTAAAAATATCTATTATTTTTCTGATGCATATGAAGTTTATTGCTTTGTAATTAATGCTTAGTGTTGAGCAGAATCTCACTGAGATTCTTCCACATTTTATAATCTGAGATATACTCAGATATACTAAGTGTAATTTGAAAAAAAAAATATCCAGGAAGGTCATGCACAGTGTTTTACAGTGTTTGAGATTTCAACTTTTTGTGGCCTTTCTCACTTCTTTTACGTATTTAACAAATCTACTTATTTTTCTCTTCTTGTGAATGATAAACTTCCTTTTAAAAACTGTTTATCCCCTCCTATAAATACTGTTACAGATTACTATATTCACTAGAAATTATCAATAAGCTTAATTAATCTCCTCTCCATAGCTCTTTGAACTTGCCTTTTGCTGTGAGAATACATCTTAACTCCATCATAAGGTGTTCCTGTCTGCCCCACCTCATCCTGCCTTTCTTTAGATAAGTTTTTGGCACTCAGACTTGATGAGCTGGATCTTTTTTGTCTGTGTCTCAAGTGGCTTGTTGAAAGAAGTCTAATGAAGCCTGACTTCCCTTACAAAGGCAATGATGGCTCTTGCCACTGTGTTCATTCCTTTGTTTGCTTTTTGCTTTAAACACAGCTCTAAGGTTGCCTTGCAGAAATTTCAGACTTACTGCCATGTTGCTCCCTGCAGTGCTCCAGAGTCCATTTGGCATATTTCTTTCCTCTGACACTGGGGCAGTTTGAACAAGAACACTGCAGCTGATGGCTGTGTTCATCCCTGAGTTCTTCTGGATCACCTCAGTAGACCCTGTCTGGTCCCAACAGTTGTTCTTTCCCCAGTTTTCTTTTATAACATCTCTGTTCTGTGGTGGTCATGTGTTCCAGGAGAGCTTTTTACCCTTTGATCTTCTATTAGCTTTGCAGAGATGCCTTAATGGGCTTCCTCCTCCTGATTTGTTTGAAAAATAATTTATTGCTGCCTTTTATGGCTTTATGCAATTGTTCCTCCATCTCTTTTGACCTGCTTCGTTCTGTTTTTAAAACTATAGGACATATTTTTCTCTTTTCCTTCTTTGGGGAGACTTCATGATGAATGCCATTTTCTCACAGCCTTCTTTCTCTACAGCTTAATCCTTCCAGCTTTTTGCTTGTTTGTTTTTTAAAAAGCCTTCTTTTGGATGGCATATGTTTCCTTTGAACCCCTAATACTCTATCTTTTTATATAGATTTTTCGTGTTCAGTTAAAATATTTTCTATATTTATAATATGAAAACTAAGGTATCCAGGTAAGAAATTTCTTGCTTCAAATGAGATGTTCCCATCAGAAATGTTGTTGTTCTCACCTGTATATGAAAAATAAATCAGTATTGTTTACCTTATTCATGTACAGATTTTTATGGTAGCTCATGCCAGGTAATGATTCTAAAATAATCCTGACTGAAGTAATACAGTGTAAATAGAATGTTATTTTCTAGCACTAACAAAGCAGATCTCCTGTTGTGCTTGATTGGATATTTTATTCTAAAATTTCTGTCCAAACAACTTGCATTGCTTATGTACTTTTTTAAGAACAGTGTTAGAAATTTTTCAGCTTTGAAGAAAAAGCACTGGTGACAGTGCACATCTCTGTATTTTATTGAACTTGGTTTGATCTAAGTGAGATAAACATTACATTAAAATAATTCTGATATTAGAGCTGACAAGGTCACAGAAGATCTTCAGGATCTGTATACCCCAAGGTGTTTTTTCTCAGTATTTCAACTAGTAGGTTGGACTTCAATAGTCTGCTTTGTTGTAAACATGAACTAATTTTTATTTTTATTTAGCATGGTTTCTTTGTTATTGTGTGTTTACACACAATAACAGTGAATCTTTGGTCTTCACTGTCAAGCCTGTTACCCTGTGTCAAATTGTGCATTCTTAAGGAAAAGTTTATGGAATGAGCAAATGCAGTAAGACTTTCCCCAAATACACACCCACTCTTCTGCAATTTGAAGTGATGCTTGGGTTTTAAAATGCTTTTTCCCTGGTAGTGAGTCAGGTTAGATGAGGAGACATGGATCACAACCAGTATTTCCTAGAGCACCTTCTGTTCATTACACTGTTGTAATTAATACAATAAAGCTGTTACTAATAATAGCTGATAACTACACTCAATGCTTGCAGTTGGGAGGCTGACTCCAAGTGTAATGAAGGATTAATTCCAATAGCTGCCAGATTATGGCAAAAACGAGCAAAGATAAAGGTGAACACAGTGTTTATAATTTTATATCTAAAATTTCTGTTTTATTATCTCCTGTGCCAGTTCCTCAAATCTCCTTTGTGGGTAAACAGTTCTGAGTAGCTGAGTGTCAGCAAGGAATGCTGTCAATTCATTATTCACTCATTCTGCAGACTGTTTTTTACATATATGTTGGAGAGCCTGAAACAAACTGACAGAAATTGTACAGTTAATGTTAGTTTGACCAAGCCCTTATATTGTATTTTCTCTCCTCTCCTTCTGAAATAGTTCTTCTGATTCCTGTCATACACCCTTCCTTCAGCTGCTTTTTCTTTTATTTTGCTTTTGTGATGTTGATCTAGATAAGTCATGACACCTTCCCAAAATGCAACTTTTTAAATCAAAGTAGTTTGTTTATGTGAGTGGAGGATTTGTGCTTAGTGATATTTTAAGAACTTTGATGAAATAAAAGATTAGCATATTCTTCTGTTGTTATTATTTGTAGAGTTAACATTTCCACTGAAGGTGAAAATGTAAATATCAGAACCATTCTGAAAAAAATGTCAATTACAGCACGATAATTTAGTTTTTGTTTGCCTACAGGAACCAGAAACTGCTTTTTTTTGGTTTCTGTTAAAACAGAATAGTGAATCGAAGAGTTTTTAATGGCATTAACTTTCAGATGAAATGTTTTCAACCAGTCTTTATAATTCCAGAATTAGTGGGAACATTTGTATCTTTAATATTCTTACATCAAGGAACAGGGAAGCGAATTATTGAAAAGATAAAAATAAATTTGTTTGCTTTCTGTCAGAGTTCATATCTACAGCCAACCTTGATAGAAGACCAGAATGATTTAGACAAGTTTGCTTTGGAGATTCATAACATATGCTTGCTGGACAGAATTGAGTTATCTCTGCTCTGGAGAGTAAGTTATTGTAGCAGGAGCTGACAGAGATGAAGATAACTGAGGGAAATTCAATTACCTTTTAGTGTTTTCCTTCTAATAGGATTCTTAATGTGAAAAAGATCCTTAGATGATGCGCCTGTGATGTTGCTTTGTGAGATCTGCTTTGATACCTGCATCCAGAATAAAGTGAACTCTTCTTTTTAGGCCTTCATTAAGGATTAAATATTCATCTGATTGCTAAATGGATGTTAGCTTTTGATTCAGCATATTATCATTTGTAGTCCAGATGGATTCAACAGTCTTTAGGCAGTAGTCTTGAATATTCTAAATAAAATTTAATTTACAAAAGTATTATTTTTATGTAAAAAGGCTGTTTATAACAGCAATTGAAGAAAGAGGTCACAAAATTGTAAAATAACTCCCTATATTCTAGTGCTGTCTCTGCATGGTTTTTCTCTCATTTGACTTTTCCTGGCAAAAGCACCCAAGTTACAAATATTATTTACGACTGACCTGGGTTCAGGCTGTTGGGTTAAAGCCCTTCCACTTGACTATAGCTGGATTTCATGTAAAAGCTCTTCAGTTCTGAAGTTACTGGGGTACACTGGTGCATACAGCTATTAGGATGTTATTTGTGTTGCTTGTAAATGTTTTTTGTCTGGTGGTTGAAATGGAAGTTTAGAGGCTACTTTATGAAGGCAGCTCACTCTGCAGCTGTGTGTACAAGAGCAAACCATGTACCAGTTTGTGTACCTGCAGTATGCGCTCATTTACTGACCCACTAAACTGATGCCTATTGCTGGATGAATGTAAAAAGAGTTTATTTTTATAACTCTAAACCTTACCAGGGTTGCAAAGTGTGCTTTTTTTTTTTTCAGTATGATTTATTGAAGCACTTGCATGCTTCTGTTTCTATAAAAGAAAGGGAGAACGAATATCTTCTTGTTAGATTTATTTGCAACCCCAGAACAGGTTTGGATGTGCCCAAAGGACATGGCATACCTGACCCTATAGAGTAATGAATTGAAAGTCTGGACCATATTTTGAATAGCTGCTTGTCTTGACCTATGGCTTCTTGGTTAAGTCAGCTGTGGTTACTCTCATCATTCACTTGTTTGGACTAAAATCATGGTAGGAATAGTCTCATTTTGTAGTTAATCAGTCTCTTGATTGAGGTGTGATACCTGCAGGTTTACTTTTTGATGTTTGTGAAGGTGACTTATGAAAATCAGCTTTGGGACAACATACTGAGATGCTTAGAAAATGTTTGAAGGTGTTTGTCAGTAATGCCTGAAAAGCACTGATGGGTTAAAGTTTTTACTGTTACCTGAATTTCTTCTACAGATTAGTTTTCTCTTTAATTTATTGGAATATTATTGAGGAGGAAGCTGTACAAAATCTTGCATGTAGTGTAATAAGAATTATTTCTCACTCTATTGACAGCCTCAGCCTTTCATTGAAAATGCTCCACTATGAATGCAAAATATTGTGAAGTCCAGAAATAAATACCTCCATGAGTGATGGTTCAAAAGAGACAGTAATTGCTTAAATAAAAATTTTGGAACTAAATTAATAAAATCATCTATAGTTTGTAGTAGATGAGGCTGTCTGGGATCCAAGGAGGTGGAAATGGTGGAAAACTGTCAAGCCACATCCACCCAAAGATGATATTCCTAATCTTTTATAAAGGTAGACTTTTATTTCTGAATAGATCTATGCAGCTTTCCAGGAAAGAGAACAAGACAGTAGCAATCAGAATTCTTACCTGGAACTGAAATGTCCTTTCACATTGCCTCTTCTACCTCACTGCTTTGCAGTCCAGGTTAACTTTCCTTTATTTGCTTTTAAGTGGGAATCACTATAACAGAGTTAAAAAAAATTTCTCCTTCCTGCTTCATCTTATTCTTTTATCAAAGTGTTTACAGAAAAATCTACTGATTTTTCTCTGTGACCTAACGGAGCCAATTCCTTTGAGATGGTCTTAGGTCATTAAAAGGAAGATGTGCCAGGCACTTAAGTTGCTCTTCTGGTGATCATTGTGTTAGGGAAGCTTCCAAGTGGCTTTGAAACCTCTGGGTTTCACTGTTAATCTGGAGTCCAACTGGAAGTGGCAGGATCAGTCCTTAAAAAGATTTACCAGTCAGAAACCCAAACTGTCCTCACTATTTGGCTTCACACAAGATGTTTCCTGTTACTTTTCTCACACTCTTCCCTCTCACTTGTTTCCTGCTCACATTTCTTAGTCCCTGTTATTAATTCACTATTTTAAAAATGCATCTTCAAAGATTTCTGGCCATCTTAAAAGAAAATTTTAGATGTCTCTTGGAAGTAAGACTTGGAAAGTGATGAGCAGTGTAAGTGCTTTGGTCATCATTCTGTGTCTTTTTCTTTTGTATCCTAGTGCAAAGATACTGGTTTGGTTTTTTGTTTTTGTTTTGTTTTCATTTTTTTTAAAATTTTGTCCAAAATTTGCAGGAACAAATTCTAAGTAGTAATGCCAAGATTATGACCTGATGGATTTTGAGATGTTTGTGCTCTTTCCATCCTTTTCCCTGCCTGTCCTTGCATAAACTCGGGATTTACATCTTACAGAACTATCCTGGATTGTCTGTTTTCCTTAGGGCAGTTTGAGATTCCATCTTTTGTGACTGATGCTAATTCTTGACACATAAAGCTAGCAAAATTCTCAGTTATTGGATGGGTTGCTGTATTATAGAGAATGTATGGAAGCTGTGGAACAAATGTTGTCATAACTTGGGACTAGAGGCCAGGCTTGGTCCTGGCCTCTCCACTGCCACCAGCAGGACTGGGTCATCCTCAGCTGGGCTGGCTCCATGCTGGCCCTTGGCCCTAAGGGAACATTTACAAAAGAAAAAAAAAATCAGATATTCTTGCTTCTAAGATATTGTTGATGTTTTTTTCCTGTGCTGCCTGTTAGAACCCCCAGATACCTAATTTCTAAGCAGTTGTTGAGAGCCCTGTAGCCAGCATCACTCATCTTGGCACTGACCCAATGCTGCTTTGCAAGGCAATTTTTTATGGCTGGCATGAGAGGAGGGAGGAATGTTTCCTGGGTTATTTTTGAATCACAGTTGTTTGAAGCTGTTCAGAAATTTAGAATATTAGAAGTAGATTATTGGCTGGAGTGTAACTGAAGCTGGCTCTTTGGTATGGCCAATAACTGTCACTTACATGTGTTTCATATAATGTTTTATGTAGTTCAGTAGTTTCTTTCGTTTTTCTGCACGCTTGGTGGAAGCTGCTGATTTTGATTAGTCACTGTACTTTATTTCAAAACCTATAATTATAATAAGTGAACTGTAATTCACACCAAAACTCAGATTTGTGTTTTAAAAATCCACAGAATTTCTGTTGCTTTTTTTTTTATCCTGCATGGCTATTGTGCTCTAAATGTAACAAACTCCAAGTATTGAATTTGTTATTTTACACTGAATTAAAGTCAATTAGCAAAATCTAGGTAAGCAGATTCGTGCAGCTGGAATGTGTAATCTGTTTTGTGGTTTTACACCAACATCCCTGAATTCAGCTGTTGGTAGAAAATGCTGGTACCTGTTATTGAGGAGTGCTGTGAAATCACCCTCATACCATATTTTAAGCAACCAGAGAGAAAAACCTTGCATGCTGAACTAAATAGAGCCCAAAGGAAAACCCAACAAGAACCTTGAAATGGGACATTTCTCAAGTTTTGAAACGTAGCATTGAAATTAGAAATAAACAGAAAATTTAGGAAGTGGCTCTTACATGTTCTTATGTACAGGTAAACAAATTCTTTAGGGAGTATTTTATATATATCTATATCTATAGAGATATATTTATTTTAAAGTTAAAATTGACAGCATAAAGGATGATGTCAATAGAAACTGCTTGGTGCTACATAGTTCTTCATTTCTCTGAAGGGAGCAACCATGGTAGTTGCAATACTGTCTTTTGCATCATTGCAGTCTTTTCATACACACCAGGAGAGCAAGAAAAAATACAAATTTTAAAGCAGTATTCTCAGTCTGTGTTCCATAGTGCTCAGTATAAGGATCTAAAGTTGTATAATGAGTGTTTTTCACTTGAGACTGTTATAAAAAACCCCAGAGGCTGTTGTCTTCTCATGCTGTCAATAATGGGAATATGTCTTTTTATGGATAGCAAAATCACACAGTTAAAAAAGAAATTAAATTATCCTCCTCCCAACAACTTTTAGAGCCAAATGTCAACCTTTTGGGGTGGTAAAACTTCTTCCAAATAAAAAAAATTAGTTAAAAAAAACTTCATACACATCTCATGCTGTTCTAAAATTCAAAAATCACGTTGCCTTAATGCATGAGACCCAATGATAAAGGAAGAAAATCTCATACTTTATCTGGAATGAAACATAAAAGATAGAATACTGGAAAAAAGGAGAGGGGAAAAAATAAAGTTAAACCAGTTTGCTTTTCGTAGCTTGATGCTATAGGAACTGTGACAGGAGGCTTTAATCTAAGGCTGAGGTTAAGCCAAAGCTGGGGCTGTGGCTCTTAACATATTTCCAAAGTAAGTGACTAGGAAGGATTTTATAGAATAGCTGCTCTGAAAGACCAGATAGACCATATTTTAAAAGTCCTTCCCTTTGCTTCTGTGGTTTTGTTTTTGTGTGTTTTGGTTTTTTTTGTTTTGTTTTGTTTTGTTTTTTTTTAAATCTTTACCATTTCATCATCATCTTAATCTTAATATCTTGCTTTTAAAATACTTGATCCTGGAAAGAATAAGCCTCTCAAGAATCTTAGTTTACAAAATGGTGTAAAGAGCAAGTTTGGAGTGTAAATTAGAAACTTGTTAATTGGCAGCACTGAACGTGTTATTCTTGAATAGACTTTAGAATAAAATTCCATGTAATCCTTCTTTTATCACAGACTACCTCTAGTAATTTGAAATTTCTCTGACCAAAAATTCCCCAAAATCCAAAAACTACCCCTTAATACTTTTCCTTAATAATTAGTTAAAATGTTTCTGCAGATACAGGTGAAGGTGCAGTGACTTAACGTCAGTAACTAAAGGGTTTTTTTCCATGTGTGAGAAGGAAATACTTTGCCAGCAAACCTGTGCTTGCCCTACTTAGCAGTGTTGCTCAAGGGTATGTGCCAGGCAGGGTGATCATTCTCCAATTCTCCACTGTGAGAGCCTGAAAACATCCTGAACTATCAGACATCATGTCCACGAAAGTAGTTCTTGGAGCAGCCATGATAGAAGCTGGTGAAGGACAGATGAGTTACCTTTTGGGCAATGAATCTGTGGTGTTAAGGACAATTACAAGCTTTTAATTCTCTCCACCCCCACACTAAGCCTCATAAGTGACATCTTTAGGAGCCCAGTCAGGTCTGAAAACAACATGGAATCAAAAGCACTGATGTTTATTAGAGGTGTGCTTGTCATTGGCAACCCGTCATGGCAAGGTAGAAAATTATTATGCCTCAATGCTTGTTGTCTCAAATGCATGTGAGCTCTCTGTTCTTTGTTCATGGAATGATAGATTTCAATACATTCTTAAACTCCTGGATTAAAATCAGAGTTGTGTTCTGAATCCAAGACACTAAACAGAGAAAGCACAAAAGCGCTTGAGGGGAACTATGCAGAAAATGGAACCAGAAACACAGACCCCAGACTGCAGGCATATCTCAAGGGACTAATCTTTCTGCTTCTTGCAAAGCTGGAACTTTACATAAGCTTGGAAACTGTTTATGAAGAGGTTTTTGGCTGGAAATGAATTTTCTTTGCATGTGTTTTGCAAATTTATAAGGAAATTTAGTAAGTGTGGTGTAGCAGAAATATCAAACAATAAAAATCAACAGAGGCATGTTGATTATTTTTTCTTAGGATTCTACATACAGTATACATGTGAGTTCTTATATAATATGAATCCTATATAGAAATATACATTACTCTAATGTAAGTGTTGAGACCATTAACATAAGTCAGGTGTTAAATACTGATACACCTAAGTATTTATAGCTGTCTCTTTGATAATTATACAAGTTAAAGAATTTTAAGTCATGCAAATACCTTTCACTTTTTTTATAGCCAGAGACTGAAACCACATTTATAGTGACTTAATTTGGAATTTTATTCCAAAATGCTCCATACCCCTTACAAGGGGAACAAGGTATTTTGTTAATAAGGTTCCAAATTATCCTTTGGTTTATCTGCTTGTCTGAATCACTATGGCTGAAGTTTTCCACTCATTGAGAATGTCCAGTTTTCCTATGTTTTAGGGTATTATTGTTTCCTCACTTACAGAAGTGCACCTTTTGCCTCTGTTACGAAAAATGATTCAGAATTCTTCAGATACAAAACTTGGGGAAAATTACTTTTTATGTAGTACCTTTAATGGCTTCTTAACTAGTAAGTTGTGTTGTTCAAAAATCCTCACTGGTGAGTGTTACCTGCTCTTAGAGACTTCACTTCAGGTTTAGCTGTGCCATCTGAACTGCCTGTGACTTTCAATCTGTTCAGGTGTCACTCCTTTGCCAAGTCTTGGTGCTGTGAGTTACAGAAGAACTCTTCTGACAGTGGGATGTCTGGAAATTTGAATCCTGGAGATGCAATCATTTGGCTGCTGGGGCCAAAGCTGCTGAAGTGCTTTGTACCCACCTCCAAGGCAATGAAAATCCTTACTGGGCCTCCATGGAAAGAGGCAGTTGGAGAGGTGGTGGTCAAAGTCAAGGAATGAGGACATTCCAGAGCTTTGTATTTGGACCACTTCAATACTTACAGATATATGAATATATTTAGATGTATATGTGTGTATCTCTCTCTCTCTCTATATGTATATATAGATATAGATATATATGTTTTCAGCTGATTAAAGGGGATTTTCCCACCTTTTTAAAACCTAAGTTGCATAGAAAGGATGATATGAAAAGATAGCAGTATCAAGTATTCACCACTTTGTGAAATATGACACATTTGGCCCTCACTAAGAATGTGTAGTGCATCTTTAGATATCTTTAGATAGATAAGTATATGCCATTTTTTGGACAGAGTGTATGTTCCTTATAAAATAAGGGAGTTTGTCAGCTCCAGAAGTTGTTCATGGATTTGATTTGCCTGTTGCACTGGACTAGAAGTTCTTCAGTGAATACAGCACTGCTCTCTGTGGTGGTGTTGAAGCCACTGAATGTCACAAGGGTGATACAGTGTGCTTGGGGAATGGCTGAAAAGATCATCCCTGGCTGCTTTGCTTAGTATCAAATCTGAGAGCACAGAGCCAGCCACCTGTGCAGAAGTGCTGAGTTTTACTGTTTCTAGAACATAGAGAATCCTACTTGGATTCTTTCTAGCTTGAAAAATGCCTTGTACTTGGAAGAGGTGAACCCAAAAAATGTTAAATTTATTGCCAAAGTGTGTTGTTTTTAGGCTCTTAGACTGTTTTAAACAAGACCATCATGAAGGAACTACTGACAAACTGGATTTACAAAAGAGGAAGGGAGGAAAGTTCCTATCCTAGTGTGTGATTTGAATGCAAAATGTTTGGACATAAGTACAGTAAAAACAGGTTCTTGGGTTTGAAAAGAACATTTCTCTCTGCATATTTTTTATGCCAGTGGTTAGCAGTGATGCTTAGAGAGTTAGAATACTGGAATAGTGTAGCAAATCCTAGTTTTCTAGCAAAGAGGAAGAGATCTTACTTGTTTGTGTAAAGCTTTGTCTTTGATTCTGATCCAAGGGTGCTACAGTAGCACAAATACTATGAATTAGATAGGCATCAAAGAAAAAGGCTAAAAAAAAAAAGTCTGTGGTGCTAGTGGACACTGCAGAAGAAATCTGATGTTATTTGTCTCTGCTCCTCACTATTTCTTTATTCTGACAACTGCTTTTTTTCCAGTTGAGCTCATGTTAGTTTGTCTCATTTACCCATTGTACTAAATTGGGCTCATTTGAAAGATGCAATCTGCATAAAAGTCCTGTTGCCTAGTGTTTATTTGGGTTTACTAAAGCTTAATTCTGTGAGACTTGAAGGTAAAAAATAAAGCTGTTGACTCAGCACAGATTAAAACCAGATGTCTCTTGAGATCCTTGCATTTCTCTCTAATCACTAACCCAAATTGATTGTGGTAGATTTTTTTTTTCTGGTCATGACCATAGTTTCACCAGTCTGTGTTTGGTGTGATCTAAGTCAACTGCATGCTTTGTTTCCTCCTCTTGTGATTTAAAATGNGAGGTTTGGAAAACCATGGGTTGAAGAGATGAGAAGCCATTGCATTGTGTTCAGTCCATTAAAACAAGAAGAAATGGAAGAGATACTTTGATAAGTGTTCTGCTGGTGTTAACCTTGATGGCTATTATCGGGGGGATGATGCTATATCTGTTTCATTGGCTTAAGCTTTTTTCATGCTGAGAGAAATCAATACTTGGAGTCGTTGGATGACAGAGGCATCACTTCAGAATTGACGGTGGCTGTCAGACGTTGTCATTGGTTGACTTTTGTTCGCTGTTGAGGTTTTAAGCTTTCATTTTTCTAAGTCTTATACAGGAGTCTTTGTAAGATTTCCCTGGGTAGCATTTTTAGTCCAGACTTTAAACCTCAGGTCAGAGGTCAAGTGCAAAGATCTGTGAAAGCAGAGGACTGAGGAGTTTCTTCATTTACTAAAATATCCTTATTTGTAGGGAATTTGCATTCATGGCAAGACTGTGCGTTATCTTATGGATGACTTTTCCTCCTAAGTGACACCCTCTGAGACAGATTGTTCACAAAGCCAGTAGCTTTTAGCTAAATTAGTCAAAGGGACTGGCATATGTAAAAGTGTTCAGTGATCTTAGAGTTGAAGAATAAAAGTAAAAAGGTACAATATTTCTTTTAAAAACCCTATGCTATTAAACTTCCAAACTGCTTCCAGGAAGAATGACATTGTAATTTTGGGGCTGCAGAGGTGCATGATGCAGATGGTACCGTGCAGAGAAAATCTTTTACTTCACATGTTTGTAAAGATCAAAGATAAAATAGTTCTGAAAACCAGGTTAATCCTACTCTTCACTGAAATACAGACAGGCAGAATAGACTAACTCACCCTGTCAGTATTTCTGGAATATTTCCTGCATACAGAGTGTATTGTATTTTCATATCTATAACTTGCCTTTTGGACAACCTTGTGTCTCTTCAGAATTCTGGTTTCTTAGAAATGAATCTTCAGATAACCCCGGTGTTCAAATTGCCTGCAGTCTTGTCCAGGCAGAGAACGGGAGAGGGAAAAACCCTTTTCTGTGATAATGGCAAAGAGAAGGATTTTGTTCTATCCTGGATGAAGGGCTAGAAAACAAGGGTTTTTTCCTCTATTCCATGCTTAAAACACTTCCCCTTTGTAAAACTTCCAACAGTCACCAAATTTAAGACTTTTTGGAGATAACCTGTGAGGTGTGTATATGAAAATACTTTTTGGTTTTGTCCTTTTGTCACTGTTTCACCATAAGTATGACTGCACCACTTCTGTGATTACAGTTCCATTGCACACTTGCCCAAAGAGATAACAAAAATCATGTAGGCCAAGGCAGCAGTGGAAGGAAGGTTTGGCAACTCTCTTTAACTGTGTATCTGAATTGTAAAACCATACTCTGGCATGATGGTGCCCATTGCAGGTGCGAGAGATCAAACACTGAAGAAGAAATAAAACTGTAAAAATACATTTTTGATATCCTGCACAACCAGAAATCAAGCTGGGTTTCTATTTTACATAAAAGGAATGGTTGGGATTTTAGTGTGAAGTATTGGCTGTATACCACTCTATATCCTGGTGTTGCACCTTTCAAAGTGGTGCGTCAGGTGAACCTGGCATCTGGAAAATGAAAAATGAAGAGAAATAGGAACTTTCTAGTGCTTTCAGAATGGTCTAGTGGTGATTGGCTACTTTAGGGTGGGTCTTTTTCTGATTGTTTTGGTGGAACCAGTCTTCTTTCACTGCTGTATTCAAAGCAATTGAGAGAGGGAGGTGGAGAAATAACTTCAATTTTTTTGCGTATTTGGCATATATTGAGGGTAGAAACTGAACCACTGAACAGCTGGTGAGATACCTGTATGATAAAAGAGAAGGTTATTCTTGCAGAACTTTCTTAGGGTTAGTAACTATATATGCATGTGACAGATATCTGGCAAAACCGTGGCTTCTTTCTTTTTTTTTGGTAAAATATATCTTGAGAAGAGTGTGCAGTGCTTAAGAGTTCCTCATAGAGCAATGCTATAATTTCATGAGATTGCTGCCTGTGGGACCCTCTCAGTTTTGGTGTATAATTGCAAATTTCTATTCATATTAAATCCTGAATTTCCTGAAAAGTGGAGTTCTATTTCCAGTTTATATCAGGCTGGAAGTAGTCAGGAAAATAAAATACCATTTTTTGTTTCATTTGTCACAGCTACATTTTGAAAATTCTTGTTGGTATTTTATGAAGGATGTGTTCAAAATCACATCATAAAGAGACTTTTTTTAAAGAGGTACAAGTTCATTATATCTTTTACAAAACATTCTAGTTTGATTTCCATTTTATCATGTTTTAAGGTCAAATGTGACTTTAATGTTCCATAAAGAGACAGAGATTGATAATGGGGAAAGAATAACCCTCTAATGTGATTTATATCTATGGATTTTATGTCAGATATGAAAAGTTGCTGTTCAAATTGTAAAGGAGGATCCATTAAAGAGCACTTTAAAACATTTTACTACTTATTCGCATGTTTTTAGAATCCTGCACTTTCAGGCAACTTAAAAATAACAGCTTATGAAACATTTACAAAGTGCTGAAAAGAAATCAGAATCATCATGGGTGCAAAATAGTTCAATGTATTGGAAAAGACAGCTGTATTCAGAAAGAGCTGGGAAAATCCTGTTTAGTGCTGGGTATGATTTAGTCATCTTATATTTTTGTGAAGAGGGTGCTTCATGTAGGAATACAAAAGACAATTTTTGATGTCTCATTGACTTGGAAAGTCAGCTGCTTATTCTTCAGTTCTCCTGGATGTCTGCTCATCAGGTGAGAAGTGGGAAATGATGAGGAAATATCTAAATATATTAAAATTGTTAGAATAGTTCTTTAAAATCTATTAATCTGTTAGTACATTTTTGTTGACTAGTGTCTGTAAAAATTGACACAAGGCCAAATTTTATTTTGTCATTTCTTTTCACATTCTTCCTATCTTTCTGTCACTTTATATGGCATATATATTTATATATGCACATACATACATACCCTTCATAGCCTGCTGTTTTTTTTATTTGCAGCAAGTTTCTAGGGCTTGTACACACACACACACACACACACACACACATATATATATATAAAACATTGCTGTTTTAAACATAAAAAGCATATGATATTGTGCTGATATCTAAGCTCTAAGGAATAATTGTACTAGTGTCTGCATCAGCTGTGCTTCACAAAGAAAAAGCAATTTTTTGTTGTTGTTAGGCAGACATTTGTGTCCATTCCACTAACTAGATCATAGAATAATTCAATCATTGACAAAGGCCAAAATGCTTTGTCTGGCATATGTGATCTGTGGAATTGCCAGATGAAAACTTACAAAATTACAAGCAGGGAGTGCTGAAGTGGGGAAAAGCCTTTATTGTTTCTACGGATGTTTGACTTTCTTGTGGCTTTTCGTGTACAGCAAAATGGGGTTTTGGTGATGGGATGATAGAAATTTGCTGCCCATTTTTTGAGTTCTGTATTAACAGGCAAATTTTCAGCAGCTCAACAAAAACCAAAACTGTGAGTCAATGTTGTAACAAAGAATTTCTCATAGTTTTGAGTTTATTTTGTAGGTGTGACTTACAGTTCTTATTTGCTAGAATTTGCTTTTGAGCATGTTGGCAAGCAGAAGACCTTTATACAACAGGTGTAATACTGCTGGGAACATGACTGAGTTTCCCATGCTGGCCTGCAAATGTGCTCAGCTTCAAAAGCCAACCTGGTAAAGATCAATTCATCCTCATATGCATTTTATTTTCTGTCTTAAAATATGTGGGTTTTCTCCTAAACTTTTATAATTACGTATTTCTACAAACAACAGCAAGCAGTTGGCTCCCCGAAACTGATGAAGTCATGGGAGTGGAGTGGTCACATTCATTATTCTGAAATTTACTATTGTTTTTAAAAAGCCATTCACTTTGTTGTGGGCATAACAACTTTTATTTTGTATGTTTTATTATGCAGTCTGGCCACTAACGTGCTGGCTTTTGCTAAATTTTGAGGGTGTGTATGATGTGGTTAAAGAATTCATGGTGAACCAAGATCCTCTGCTTGGCTCTCTGGATGGATTTTCCTGTGGGCAGCTGTGCAGGGCCTTTGTCCTCAAACTTGGAAAATGGGGTTAATTCTTCCCTCTTGAGGGTTTTGTATAAGTACTTCATTATGAAGTGCTTCAGACTTCCTTTGGATGGTGTAATTAAAATGCAGAGTAATCAAGGATTTGTTTTCTTCCCAGTCACTGTGTGCCCAGTACTCTGCAGACAAACGGGAGGAAGAAAAAATGTGTCATCACTTGATCACAGCAGCGAAGTACCGGGACCAGGTGACTGCAACACAACTAATACAGAAAATTATCAACATCCTGACAGACAAGCATGGAGCCTGGGGAAGCTCTGCACCAAGGTAAGGTGTTTTTGGGGTGTTGTAAAATATTTTTGTG
>VZRX01010211.1:168007-173007 GCA_013398075.1 Notiomystis cincta
CTTTAATTCTTTGCTACCTGTAGCAATGCTATTTATTAGCTTTGTTTTGCAAAGTAGTGAGGTCACTGTAGAATATCCAGTCTCAGAGGTTGTTTGGCTCATCCAACAAAACCAAATCCTTATTTCAGAGTCTCAATTAAATTTTTATTTTTACGCTGAAGAAGATGATTAATGAGGTCAGCAGGTTAAATACAGGAGTATCTTAGGATTCTCTTAGACTGAAAACATTTCTGGGGTTTGTCTTGATCATGAAGGATGACTGTGGATCACATTTAACTTTATGCACAGTTTCTCCAAGGAGAATGTTGGGATTAAGTGGGGAGCCTATAAAGCCTCAAGGGCAAGAAGTCTCTATAAAGAGAACTGCCTTGAAATGTATCTCAAAGGTTTTTTTGTTGTTGTTGTTTACAAAAGCTTCCTTATTATGCTGAGACCTTTTGCTGAAGAGCTTCTTGCTCCTTCTGGGCACGAGGAAGGAAGCAGCAGTTTGATGAGGCTCCCCCTTTACTAAACTGATGGGCAGTTGCCTGCCTGTAATGTGAAAAGGCAGGTCTTCAAATCCCTCTTTTACTGGAAACATAGGACTTGGGAGATTTTCTCTTGGGAGAGATGTGGAAGGTAGTTTTTTCATCTCCAGGCAAAGACTTAAGGAAAGAACTTTGTTTTCATCTTCCGCAGTGCTCAGTATCAGTGCTCAGACAGAAACATGACTTGCATGTACAAACACAGACATTGAACAGTTTTTAGTGGGGGAAGGACACAATAAGGTACCTGGGTTCCATAAGGATTAAAATGAATTCCAGATGAAAATAGGCAAATGGAAATTTTTTAGTTGTTGTGTGCAGATAATTTTCATCTTTGTGACTCATTTCTTTTCTGGGCTTAGAGAAATATAAAAAGCTTACTTATGATAATTGTGCAAATATAGAAATAGTTTCTAATTCTAACTTCAAAAATTCTGCAATAGATGTAGAGAGAGACAAAACAAAAAAAATTATGATTGGACATG
Source organism: Notiomystis cincta (assembly GCA_013398075.1). Classification (NCBI taxonomy): domain Eukaryota; kingdom Metazoa; phylum Chordata; class Aves; order Passeriformes; family Notiomystidae; genus Notiomystis; species Notiomystis cincta. The sequence continues at coordinate 169,017 of VZRX01010211.1, forward strand.
TTGGGATTAGAATCAGACGTCCATTTTGATGTGTGTGGTAGTTGAGACCAAAATGGACTTAATTCAGGGCTGTATCATGGGAAAGGACTGCTTTTGAGAGCAGTGAAAGAGTTGTAAATGACAAAGAATGGGAGGTAGAGAATTTGGTTTCAGAAATGTTTGCCAGGCTTTTAAAGAGGTGGTGTGTGTGGAAAAAAATTGAATTGGATGGCAGGAGGGGAAAGCTGCAACTTAGAGACATCCTAAAGTGATTGCCTGGATGAGGGGCATAACTGAGAGAAATACAGTCACCACTGAGGGCTTTGAAGCCACTGCAGAGTGAGGAGAGGAAGAGAGAACACAAAGCCTTTCCTGAACAAGAAAAGGTTTTTCAGTATAGTGATAGTGACTAATTCTAATTCTGAAAATGAAAAGAGGAGGGAGATAGAGTCCCGTCCCACAAATATAATAAAATTTACTTCTCAAATCAAATAGATCATGCCTAGGGATGTTTTTCTTCCCTCTGAATTGTATTCTATGATCTACTAACTATCATTGTAGAAATGACTTTAAAACAAACAAACCATCCCTCCTCCAGCTTTAGTATACTTAGTATTGTTATTATCTTGTCAAAAAGCCTCATCTTGCAAGAGCAAAGATGAATTTGCTGATTTGCTTAAATTGGTATTGGTGAATTACCAGATGCTTTGCTTTCTATGTGTAGACAGAGATACAATTACACAAAATCTTTGAAAACAGTATTATGCTAAATTATTAAAGTATAAGTGGCAGAGATGAAACTTGTGCTGGGAAGAAACATTGATAGTTAAATTATACTTGCTTTAATAGCTTAACAGAGAAAAATTGTATTATCTTTTATTATTTTTGCAGATAAAGCAAGCAGTGTATTTCTCCTGGATATTTTGAGCAGACAGTTGCTTATTCAATAGGTTTTTATCAGGGAGAGGAAGCAAAGTTTGATGTGTGCTTTATGTATTGTAGCATGGTAAAGCCAGATTGTGTTGCTCTTTCATTTCAGAAGCCTTGTGCCTTCATCTGCTTGATTGTTTAATCAGAATAATTTTATTGCATGAACCTCTCTGTAGGTTATACCAGAAATTAGGACTTCTGTTGCTTTGATTTAAGGCAGCTCCCTAAATAAATTCAAACACCTCTGCAGAAAGTGCAGTCTTCAACCACCGAGAGACTTGCCAGTGCTGGTCAAAAGTTGTGTCTTTTCACACTCTTGGCTCATGTAGATCACTAGAAGCATTCAAGGCATTCAGGTTGGACTGTTCAGGAACCAAAATTTGAGTTTAATGCCTCTGTATCCACACTGTGGCCTTTGCTACACAGTGGTGCATCTTTTCAGTGTGATATGTAAGGCTCGAGGAGGTAGAAGCTCAAAAACTGAGTGACAGTGAGGTTTTCAGAGAATAAACAATCAGAATCTCTCTACCAATATGAGCAGGTGTTTAATTTTTACTGTTCCTGGAGCTCGCTGTTCAATGGTTTTGGAATGATTACTTAGAAATCACATCCTGTGTTATTTTTATCTCCTGCTTTAACTAAAGATTTACTTCGAAGTAAACTGTAAAATAAGTGGACCTAGAAAAGACTGACAGATTACAATGACAAAAAAAATATTTCTGATTCTAAATTTTAAGAAATTCCATTTTGTTACTGGTTTCTTTGATGTAGAAGTAATCTTCATGCTGAACTACTGCCTGATATAGGCAAGTCCAGTACTGCAAAGAGGGTCTGAAGTGATGAATCTGAAGGCAAATTGAAGTGTTGTGCAAAACAGAAGTGAGGGGAATCATTACACAGTAATTTTATGATAACATTTACTTTTCAAAGGCTAAACATTGTTGTTGAGATTAACAAGAATAACAGTAATATGACATGTATATGAATAGCTGAAGGTATAGTGGAGATGGTAAAGTTTTCCATATGCTGTGGTACAACTTGGCTTTGTGACCTTTCAAATGTTACTGAAGTTGAAAATTCTGGAGTTCTGTTGTAATATAACACACACACACATTTACACACACATTTTAAACATGAATTGCCTAACGAATTAAAAATCTCTTAACTGCTGTAATCTGACACCAGTAATTTCAACATGAAATGTTAGAAAAATTGTCTAGTTACTGAAGTGGAGAAACAAAAAGAACCTGATATTTCATTATTTTTTTACACAATTCCATTTTAGTGTTCCTCTCCATATGCCTGATGATTTCCTGCTTCAGCCTAAAACAAATTAAAGAAAAAAAAGAACAAAACAAACAGACACATTATTTCAAGGCTTGAGAATTCTTAATGTTCTCTGATTATTTTATAGATGTTTAAAAGTGTGGGGGTTTTGAAATTGCTGAATTAAATGAATATTATAGTACTGCAGGTTCTTGTAATTCCTGCTTCTGAACTAACTAGTGGCTGTCAGGGTGCTACAAACAGAACTTTCAGATTTTATTATTGCAACTTCACATTAGGTAGTACAGAATTCTGCTGTTTACATTTGGTGAAATTAGTCTTTACTAGGAAGAGGAAAAATATTAAAAATATTCCCGATGTCTGATCCTTCCAGGAGTTCCAGCTGATGTTTTAAAATAAATATAGTGGGTTATCAGGAGCTAAATTTTTTTTTCTTAGTATTGAAAGCAGAAGTGCTATATATATATATAACTATATATATAACTATAAAAGCAAGCAAACATGAAAACCTTAGACACACACCTATGGCTATTGTTCTGTTAGTCTCAGATTATGCCTGAACTCATTCTGATTTTGCAGTATGAATGCTACAGTCGTTCAACATTCAAGTTAGTATTAAGGTTTTAGAGAATTGTGCATCTGTATCAACTTATTTACCCTGTGGAAAGATGTGCTCTGGCTCTGATACGCTGGCTAGAATCTAATTCTTCCCTTATTTTTGCCTTGATATTCTAACAAAGTTCAAAACATAGAGCAGAAACAGAGATTTTATTTGGTAGTATTTTAGCATCCCTTTTCCCCAAGAATTTGAGACAGCAGGAAAGAGAGGGGATGTTTGAGTTCTGTCAGTGCAGGTCAGATGTTCTGGTTCAAGTTCAGGACTAGAATTTTTTGCTGTCCTAAAATTTGTGAGGTTTATTATACAACTGGTAAAGACCTCTTGGTAAAATTTTGATTTATCCTAGCTAAAGTTTAAATGTAGACAGAATCTTGTCAGTGGAACACTGGAGAAGTTTAAAGATAACAGAAAGGTAGCTGAATTCATTTTTAAAAGCCTTAGCTACATAGCAGTCTGTGTTTTCTGGCTGTATAGAAAAGTAATGTATGCTAGAATTCAATCAATGCCATCATCTTAACCAAAGGAGATGATTTTCAGAATATTCTTTTTGCATGAGCCTATTCTCTTTGGGTGTTCTTAGCAGTATTTGCTGCTGTCTGCCTTTTTGTTTGCCAAAATATAAACCTATGAATGGTTTCATGCTAATATACACTTCCTGCTATGTGAACATGGCTCCATTTGAGGTTGTCTATTTGATATTTATCTACTTAATTGATTATATTGATTTTAAAGTTATCTTGACTTTTCAGTTATAATTCATCTTTTTGATCACCCTATTGTGACAATTATATTTGAAAACAAACCCACCTATTTTGGGTTCAAGTGCAAAGTGTGTCCTTTACTTTTCCAGCCTTGCTAAGCCTTGACAGGTCTTTAGGGGCTTTTTTTCAGGATTACTGATGAGTTGGGAAGTGGAGACTCTGCATCATGTACAGACAACACTTTTCTTGTTTGTATCTTGAAGACAGTTTTGTGTTTTTTTTCTACCTACCTGGACATGTATGAGGCGAGAAGGGTCTGGTACATTAGTTTGTCACCTCTTGTGGAGCAACTTGGACAGGAGCAAGGAAAAGATGTGAACCTGCTTGGAAATAGCAAGTTAGGGGAAAACTGTCTTGCTGGTGGTGTGCTTTTCTACAGCTCTGTGTGCACTACTGGAAAGATGTTAATGTAAAG
>VZRX01010211.1:178007-209324 GCA_013398075.1 Notiomystis cincta
TCTATCCCTGACACATTTCTGGATATAGTGCTAAAAAGCTGCCCTGTCCACACCCTCTTTCAATAGCTGAGGTGCACAACAGAAATACTTCTTTGCTTTCCATGTCTGAAATGGTTTAAATAGCAGAAAGAATGTGTAGTATTGTCACCACTTGATTTATTAAGGTGTTTTGGAGAAAGACTTATTGGTAGAAGTTGTGCTTATTTATGAAGCAAAGAGTAAAGATGTAAAATTATTTGTAAAAAATTATATGTAAAAAAAGGAATAATTAAGGCTGCTGTTTGTTTGGTGTAAGGCAAACAGGGAAAGATGTACTGGTTTTAATGTTCCTGAAGGAAAAAGTAATAGTCCATTACATGGTTGGCAGTTCTAATGGCACCTGAATTCATTAGCAGTAGGTGGGGCAGCAGCCACCTCTTCAGGTTTTATATGGAGTGTTTAAAGAGGCTATGGAAAATTGATCATACAAGGAGAAAAGTAGAGTAAATTGTTAAAAAAGTTACTTTGTGCACAGTATCAAGAATTTCAAATGAAGGACTGAAGTGGCTCAATATGTGGTGGCTGCCAGGGTGTTGTGCTGCATCCTTGTGAGTTGCACAAGTTAAACTGGGAGAAAAATGAAAAGGCTGATGACAGATGTGTGAAATTTTAACATTGGGCTTCCAAAAAAATTATGTATAATTTTTCTTATATATAATGAATCAATTGCTTGTATCATTCTGTTATTTAAAAAACTGTGACTGTCTGCCATAGTGGTGTGTGTTAGTTTGATTGGACAATGGCAGAAATACTCCAGAGTAAAAATTACAATCACGTGAAATCAGACAGCTTTCCCTTCCATGGTACAGATGTGTTAACTTTTCCTGCCTTTTCTTCTTTGTCACATACAGCACAAGGACTGTGTTAGTTTGGCTGCTGTGTTCTGTGAGGATGGCAGAAGTTGGAGATGGAAGGAACATTGGTGCATGTGTGTGTATCTCATTGAGCCTTGTAAAACGAGACCAAGTGTCTGTCTGGTGAGACTTGTGTGAAGGATTAAAAGAAAAAGAGAAAAAAAGAAAAACTTGGAGGGAGAAATGCTGAGAGTATCTTATCAGCACTGAATTGACTTTCTTTCCAGGTTTCTTTCTGTTCCCTTTATTTTTCCATTCAGGTCAGTGCAAGAGGTGGTTCTTTGTCTTAAAAGGTTTCCACTGTGGGATTTATTCTGATCTATTTCATGCCATTCTCCCCTTAGGACGAAGCACTAGGAAATTTGTGGTTACTTGAAGTCAATCACTATGGTAGTGAACACTGCAAGGTGTTCAGCATATTTTATGGAGAAATTGGAAGTGACTTAAATTCACTACAATTATATTATTGGTCACTTCAAAGCATTGTTTTATCAGTGCAGACTTTATTCCAAAAGACAATCATATGATCACTGATATCATCACAGTCTTGAAAGATCAACCACAAGCCTCAGTGGATGTAGCAAAGACATTTCTTACATATTGTAAGGGTTTTTTTGGTGCAAAGGACAAAAAAGAAACATCTTGCTGATGTATTTAAGTATATAGCTTTTGTCTTTTTGTAATGGAATGTTTCTTTTGATTTTGAAATAATTTTTTTTTTTCCACTAGCATGTCAAGGAGAATTGATTTCACTGTTTTGAACAGAAGTTTTTTAATGTATTTCTGTTGTTTTGGTTTTTTTTTTGGCAGGAAGCGTTAATTTTTAAAAAAATCTGATGCCATTCCAGAAATTTCTGGAATTTTTGCAATAATAAAAAACAATTACTTTGATTTCTGACGATTTTAAATGATGAGTGGTTGTAAAAGAGAATTCTTTCTGGTCATGTATTCAGCATTCCAGTTACCTTGTGGTGACAGTGGGCAAAATATGAAGATCTATTTTGAATCCCAAATGGTTTGCAAATGAAGTTAAAGTAGTTCAGAGAATAACTGAAACCCATTTTAAGGACACAGTTCATGCAGCTGTGTTATATGTACATTTTAAAAGCATTAACTCTTTTTTTTTTCCCTTTTCTCCTTTGGTCAGTTGTTCCTGTTAGTTTATGAAAGCCTGAAAACCAGTCATGCTTAGGAATGAATTGCTCAATAAAATTATTTCTGTGTTTTGTATCAGTCTTGAGAGAAATGTATAAAGATAACTTAAAAGTAGATGAATAAATTTTTTAAAAATGGTTTACAGTAATAACCAAAGCATGTCCATTCTTATTTCAAGCTTTTTATTAAAAGTGTTTGGGACTTGTCAGTATTCTTTTGAACTCATCACCAACTGACCTGAAAGCTTATATTTCTGGCAAATCTCAAATATTGTCTCCCTGCCCTTGCCCTGAGGGCTTTTTTATTACTTGTGAACAGTCTGGTGGAAGAGCAGGATTTACACTTAATTTCTCTTCTCTAGATCTATGTATTCCACCTATCTGTGGGCTGCACCATGACCGCTGAAATGTTTTTCCAAACTATTAAATAATAGCCTCGAAAACATTGCCTGTATGTAACCCCTTAGCTCTGGGCTCCTGCCCGTCACACAATTCCTGTTAGCAGGGGTGAGACAGTGATTAGAAGAGAGATAATTGAGCCTCTCCAGTCTGCAGTGAGTGCAGCTGTTGCTGATGTTCGTGTCCTTTGCCCATCATACCTTTCCCCTGCCAGAGCAGAGGTGGTCTGCTGCATGCTGAGCAGATGTTTCTCCTTTGCATACTTATCTTTGGAGTGCCTTTATATACAGAAATCAGATTGCACTGCCACTGTCACTTTTATCTGATGAGAGGAAATCCCAGACGAATGAAGCTGGTTTTCTTTTCAGGCAGCTAAGCAGTGTTGCTCAGGGGCATGTTCTCTTTCCTTGCTTCTGTTGCTGCTCACTGTAAACGTTTTCTTTCTGGCATGTTTCTTCTTTAATCCCTCTTTCCCTCTTTGACCCATATCCTTAATCCCATTGGGTTTCTTTTGAACTTGGTTATTTCTTAGTCTTCTGATACATCTGTCTGCTGTAGCTATGAATCGTTTGCCAACACCACATTTTCGTCATATTCCCCGAATGTCTTTTTCCTCCCACAGTTCGTGTTAGAGTACTTGAAGAGGTACAGGGAAACTTTCTGGGACTGGTCATTCTTCAAACTCTGTGATACAGTGTCATTCTTTGATTCATTTCTTCTTTTACTTCTTATCTTCTCCTATTTTTAGTGCTCCCTTTCCTTTTTCATTTGTTCTGCTTTCTTGCACAATTAATCATTATTTTCTCAACACAACTGTAACTGAGAGTATCTGAGATGATAGAGATAATATGGGTCTGTGTGTTAAAATCACCAAATACACTCATTTAATATGTCCATTTTCTATGTGTCTGAGATTATTTATTTCTCTATTTTAGTATAATAAACAAGATTTCTTTCTTCCCTGATTTTCCTGGTATGCTCTCATAAAAGCAACAGTTTATTATATCTTGTAAAATCTTCCCATGCAAATAGCCATAATTTCATTTTTTCTGTTTTCTCTTGAAAAATATGCATTGCACATGTGTAATTAGAGGAGAACTTTGGGAAAAAAGTGCAAGCATGGTATTTTTGAGATTACATTATCTTTGTGTAATGTAATCTCAACTTTGAGGAGTTTGGTCACTGGTGCCGTTTTCAGCTGACTCTTCCTGCTGAGTGTATTCAAAGGTAATTGTAAACACAGTCTGGTGCTCTGAGCTGTACAGATAGGTCCATTTGAAGAACAGTCTTTTTGTTACTGCAACTAACAATAATGTTGTTTCAGTGTTGTTTGGTATTCAGTAATTTTCAATAATTAATAATACTGAATTTTGGCAGAGAGCTCTCTTGTTGCCCACACATGTGAAGGACTGGTCAAACCATGAGTAGAGAATCAGGATAAAAGCTTGAGTAGCAGCCAAAACATGAGTTGTACCTTTCTTAGGCATCACCAGAGTGGCTCCTTTGTACATGTAAGGTTGACTACAATAGTGTTCCCCAGAAGAATATTTCTTCAGGAGCTGAGTGCTGCATTCAGGAGAGTGGGGAATTGAGTGATGTGTGTGCTTCTGCTGCTCCATGAAGGGGCAGCCTTTGTACAGTATAAATGCCCTTGGATTTTCTCTTCTTGAGTGAATACAAACTGCTCTGACTGTGGAATAGAGGCTGATAAGGGTGCTCCCTGTAGATATGGAGTTGTCATGTCAGTCTCCCCAGTATTGCTACTTATTTTTAGAAATGTTTTCCTATTCTCATGCTCAAACATTTTTCTTTCCATTTCCACCTTTTAACTTGTAAACCTTTAAACATTCTCCACAGATTTCCTTTTTAATAAATTTGAGGATGAAACACTAGTTCAAGTGCCACTGATCTACTTGCATACCTTCAATTAACCAAGCACCAGTCATTAAAAAATCCCCAACAGTTTAAAATAGTGTAGCCTCTGTGCACTCCCAGGATCTATTCTCAGAGTTTTAATTGATTTTATCTTGCTTTTTAAATTTTCCATTACAAATATAGCTAATCCTGCTAAAATTATGCTGAATTTTGAGCTGGGGTGCAGCAGTAGGAATACATGAATGTTGTAATGCTGAGGACAAAACTAAAATGGTCAGAGATTGAGAGTGGCAGTAAAATTTTGCAAAAATGTCAGAAATCATGGGGTTTAGGTGACTTTCATGGGGCTTCCTTATTTTTTCGCTTGTTTATATGCCATGAAAAGATATCAGCAGCATATTTTAGTAAGCTGGTATTAAAAAAATATTATAATTCTGGGGATTTTGTGACTGAACATGGCAGAAAAAGATTGCAATCAACAGTGTTGCTTGAGACTATTTCTTAATCTAGGACTTGTTATTTAGAAAGATCAACAGTGTTAGATGGTTTGGGATGGTAATCCTGAAGGAACAACATGTATCACTTATGTTCCACTGTTTTAAAAAGTGACAGTGCCAGGGTTTCTTTAAATGAATGAAGTTTATATAGGACATGCCATCTATAGTATGACTGAATAAACACGGATTCCAACCTTTATTCATGAAAGGCGGTAATCTCAGGATAATGCTGCACTTAACTCGGTACTTTCAAAATGATTTGCCTGATCTGATAAATTATGCAGTCTTTTATTTTGACCTTGTAACCTTGCAGAGTTTACTCAAACTGACTCCACAGTATTTGCCACATTAGCAGTATAATGGCTGTAAGCAGTTCTTGTACTACAGTTCATTCTGCAGCAAAAGGTAAACACTGGGCCATGAAAATTTATTGATTCAATTACAAGATATACACATAGTACCATTTGAGAAGTGTTTTTGGGATTAAGTCATTACATGTCTTCTGTTTGGTCAAAAATCTGAAATATATAAACAAGGAAGCAAGCAAGCACTGAGAAATATAAACTGCTGTTTTTACTGTATGTAGAATGTGCTGTTAGGCATCAATCTAGAAGTTGTTTAGGTTGAAGAACAAGGCAGACATTGAACTCCCATGCCTTTCTCCCTGACCAAGGTAACTTTTGCCCTCAGCTGTTCCTGCAAATATGTTATAATTTGCCATGTAAATTATTTTTATGGGGGATTTTTTTTGTGTAACAGTCTAGCCTTTTCAATTTTTTCTTTTTCAACAGAACTGATGACAGTACAAATTTTTCTTCTTTAAACAGTAGAAGACAAGCCTTCAAAAAGAACCAAGTAGTGAGTTGGCTGGAGCATACTGTTGTTACATGACATCATTAATTTGTTTCATACTGTGTGGCCAATTTTATTTCAGATACCTATACTTTTAAATCTGACATGTTTTTATCCTACACTGAAATATCTGATCCCTGTATCTGCTCAGGCTGAGGAGTAGGGCTATTTTGACACAATTTAAAGACAAACCACAAAAATAATTGTCTTTAGTTTATCTGTCATTGTATTGACTTTGAATTTATAATACAGGCAAGATGGATGCTGCACAACCTCTATTAAGTAAATTACCCAATGACATTATTATTAAATATACATATAATTAGGAGGCATTTAATATATTAAGAAATCATCTGAGAGGCCACTGAAGGTTTAGGATGCTAGTAAAAAGGAAAATATGAAAAAATTGTTAAGAAATAAAAAACATAGCACAAAAGTAAAACTGACTGTTTTCCTTGCTTCTACTTATTTTGTCTTCTGCACACCATCTTTTATTTTAGTTTCCTTTTTTTCCCCAGGTGCATGTATTAGAAAATGATTCATATCTCCATCTTTGAGGGTATATTTACATTTGTTCTAACTAATGCAAACAGGACAGTTTCTTGGAATTGCATGTGAGAAATGGAGGGAAAATACCCAATTTATGTTAGTGCTTTGTGCATTGAAGACACTCTTATGAATTCAGAACATGGAGCAGGAAGACAGAAAAAGGTTTTTTTTTTCTCAGCAGTTGAATTAAAATATATTTACGTTGTATAATGCAGTTTTCACTATTTGGTCTGTCATTTGACCCTGCTTTTAGCACTGAAGAGAGTTTTCTGTTCTTCTTGCCTTGCATTTGTTCTTTGGGTGCTGTGGTCAAGATAAATGATGTTGCCGTGCATTCAACTGCAGCTCTGGCAAACTGGCCAAAGTTGCTTTATGGAGAAGTGTGACAGCCATGACTAATTAGAACAATAATATTTCTGAGGTAATTAGGAAACTGGAGAGGGGTAAAGGAGATGGGACTCATGGTGTCTGATTAGCACATGTGTTGGCATCAAATGACCTATTAAAGCCCAAACAGAAGTAGTTAATGACAGCATAAATACCATATTTCTACACTCCACTGCCTCTACTACTCACCTTCACAGTGCAATTTCAGAGCTTGGAAAGAAATGGCAAGAAAAGTGGGAAGAAGTGTGTAAAAGCATTCCCTTCTTGGTGGAAAGGGACATGAAGATGGCCAAAAATCTCTTGACCAGGAGGGGAATGGGGTATAAAAGTAACAGAGATCTCTAGAAACCAAGAGCTACAGTTGAAAGCAATGGCTTCAGAAAAAGGAGCAGTGAGGGATACCTGTATCCAGCTGTCAGTGGAGGAAAGGGAGAAGGATAACTATCTGTATTTGGGCATATGATATAAATACTAAATAGGAATACTAAAATTGTTCTTGTTATGAAGGTAAAAATTGTGTGTATCAGCCTCAAGATGCAGCTGTAAGCTTTCCTGTGATAAGGCTACAGAGTACTTTGACATGTAAGTGTTTTTTTGTATAGTTTTTGCTGAATTGTATTGTGGCTGTGTATTTGTGTTGGTGAAAATGTTGGGAAGTCCATTAGGACAGAATTTCTCAGTGATTCTCAGGTGGGCTCAGTAAGGATGTGTGATAGAAGGGCCGCAGCAGTTTCAGCTGCAGTTCTGAAATTGTGAGTATCACACAGATGTGTCTGCCTTGCATTGGCCCTTTGGAAGAAAATTGCTGTACAAATTTGTTGTAAAAAATGTGACATGCAAACATCAAGATGGCTGCAGGCAACTGCTCCCTTGTATAGGCAGCAAGTGTTCTATAATGAAATTCATTCAACCAGAAGCTTATTTTCTTTAGTAAAGCTGATTTTTTTTGGTGATTATTTCTACAAAATCTAAAATACTTGTGATGTCGTGGGATGAGTGATTTTCCATATAATAGCTAATTTTTATTCTTTTCCACCTTCTCTCTGTCCTGCCCTTGTTTCTTTTCTCTCTCTCCAGTGGGAGGAGGACAGGTAGACAGAATCACCTGTGCCTCACCCCAGTGCCCAATGTTAACAGAGTTGTTGAAGTTAAAAAGTCAAGAGCTCAGAAGTTACTGAGGGTCAGAATTTACATTACTTACTCAACCACAGTCTGGCCCTGTATGTATTGGGAGGCAGTTTTTAGTGGGAGAATTCCATCCTGTTGCTCTCAGGAGAGCTTTGTACCATGTAGTGCACAGAATGACAATGACTAAGGAGCTGTTCCAATGCCGGTTCGCTTGCAGTTCACTCGGTGTCATTCAGGTTCCATACTCTCTCTGAGAACTGCAGTCAGCCTTTCAAGCCATCTCCTCCCTGATGTGCCTTCAGATGGCTGCAGTGGAAAGGGATTGTCCTCCCAAGAACAGAGGAGTAGCTCCTTGCAGTGCAAGACTGTGGAGGTTGAAGGACAAGTGTTACAGGTGTACTCCCACTGGGAAAGCAGTACCAGAGTGTGAAATAAATCAGGGGGGAGTTGTGTAAAGCATGGTGTGAGATGAGTGTCTAAAGCTGTGCTGTGATCCAGCAGCTCAGCAGAAGTTACTGAACCTCTCTGGCAGAAGGATGTGGCTCTGTTAGGATTAGATGAAAGAAATGGTAGACAGAAGGTTTGAAAGTTGAGAAAGATACTGGGAATTAAGAACTGGTAAACTCTGTGGCACAGTATTCTTCCTGACACAAGGATAATATGAGTCAGTTGAACTGAATTTTTTCCCTTTCTTGCTTATCGATGCCAAAGACTTGATGTTTTGGCAATAGGAATTTCTTTGATGGCTGTTTGAGATTTCAATGTATATAAATATAAATATTTATATATAATTTTGTATAAATAGATTTATTTAGATATTTTTGATAAAGGCCTTTACATACTTAAGAGCTGTGTAAGCCTCAAAATTTAAACCACATTTCATACTCTCTTTGTTCCTCATTGGTGCAGAAAAGAGAAGACTGGAGCAATGCAGTCTGAAGGTTTCTTGGTTTGCTAGATCTTTCCTAGAGTTCATCATTGCTTCCATATGTGTGTCCACTGTCCAGCCTTCATGGTGAATGGTACCTTTTATCTTTAGGAAATCTTTAAGCAATTTAACTTTGCTCAGCTTATTGTCCAGTAATAAGGAAGTAATGTAAGGAAAGTGATTTAAAATATTGTTCTGTGTAAAAGAAATTGAACTACTTATTCATTCGTTGTATAAATATAGCTTTATGGGTTACTCTTAATTCAATATCATTGTCTTTGATTGATGTAAGTGGTTATTAACAGCATAGTTTAGTCTTGAGATAAACAGTTTTATCAAGAAACACAATACTGATTTTCTTTGTAAGAAACAAAGAGGGTAAGCTTCATTTTTGTTATTTCTAGTATGCTTAGAGCACATAAGTAACAGGTTCAGAGGAGGAGTAGTCAAAAACATCACAAGTACTTCATATCATTTTCTTGCAACCTTAGCACTTCACCATGAACATTATAAATGACTGATTCTCTTTTAGGTTCTGACTTACTTTAGAATGATGTATGAAATAATATGTGTTTTGCATGTCCTGTTTGTAATGATAAAGGTCATATAGTATCATTTACATAATCTCTAGCCAGAAATGAACTCCAGCAATATCTTCTGTATAACATATACATTATCTGAGGTTTAAAACTCCCATTATTCATGAAAGTTAATTTTACACTGGGTGTGAATGATCTATCTTACGGCTGCTTTTTTGATCATTCTATAAAATAATATGAAGCAAAGCCTGCACAAATAGCAGGAAAACCAGTAAAGAGTGATGCATTTGCTTGACTCTGTGTATACCCGATTGGATCTTGATTGATGGCAATCATTTGTCTTTGTCAAAAAAAGGAGACAAATTCAGACATTGAAATAAGAGTGCTATCAAACTTTCTACAATGGCAGAAAGATTCTATTAATGTAGCCTGAGTGTATTAACTGTCTCTGCTAGAAAATGATAAAGAATGTTAATTTTTTTTTGAGCATGTTTAAGTGTAAACTGCATTATTTTGTCAGTGTGGAAGGACTAAAAGGAGCATGCTACAGATTTATGGCATGCTGGAATTGGAATTAAAAAAAAGAGAGTAAATTACAAAAAAAAGAGAGAAACAAAAAGCCAAATCAAGAGCCTAATCCTTCTGATTATGATTTTGCAACAAAACAATAAAAGTTTAAGTAGCACAGTGTCGTAAAATCCTTAATGCTGCATTCCTATTGATATTGAAGCTTTGAAGACTAACTTCAAAGGAGGGTGAACAAGAGCAAAAAATAGATATAAAATAAACAAAAAAAAATTGACAAGCTTGGTTTTAGAAGTCCTTTTGTATGTCAGATCTAGGAATATTGACCCGTTACTTGAATGGGCTTTAAGGCAACTTCCTTATTAATGATACTTAGAAACACAAAGCATATGGCTGTGGGTAGTAGTGTATGAGAGGGAGGGAAATCCTTTTCACTGTACAGTAATGCTTGCAGTGCAAGAATACTTTTTCTTTTTGAATAAATGAATGTATTTTTTTTATGTGTATATAAGCAAACAAACAAAAGAAGACACTGAAACCCCAAAGAGTTAATCACTGGATTTATTTTATGCCATTAGTATCTGTGCAGTTTGTTATACATCTTTAATGTTCTCTGGTTCTAAATAGCTGTGTTAAAATTTGATTACTGAAACAATATTTTCTAAATTACGAGCACACCAAACAACCTGCATGAGCAGCCTGTCTACCCTAGGAAGGCAAATATTTTTTGTTCCTAAACTTTTAAAGAATAAGAAAACCGCAGGATTCAACTTGGATGTTTACTAGTCCTTGATGCGCCCTTTAAAGTAAATACTTGAGAGATTGTCATTTTAAAGACAGATGAAAGAAAGGCCATATCAAAACTGTGAACCAGGGCCTGCACTTCTCTCCACTACCCACACTAATGTGCTTTGTGGCCCTCGTCAGTCATTTTAAAGGGTTTTTATGTGAGGTTGGTTTGGGGTTTTTCCTGTTTCTGCCTTGTGCTCTCTAAAAGCACTCTCTAGCTTTGCCATACTGTGGTGTGTGTCAGATTAAAGCAGCAGGCTCCTGATTCAAACATTAAAAGGCAGCATAAGCAGTGCTACTTGTCCTGCTTAAAGAACCTCATAGTGACATCGTTAAAAAGCATTTTATATTCATTCATTTGCTAACTTCCATGAAGCCTTTGCTGCTGCTGCTGAAGATGCCAAGATGTGATTTTAGCTGAGTGATGGTGTATTTATTTTACATATTTTTCTAATGATAGGGTGGGTGAGACATGACTTGTATGATTGAGATCTTTACTGTTTTAAGAAGCAGCTGCAAGATTACTTCATGACAGGGAAATTTTGGAAGTGGAAACACTGTGTTGAGTATTTACATACACAGAGTATGCACCTCTTCTCTTCTGAAAAATAATAAAGGAGCACCAGACTGATATTGTAGGACAGGATAAAGATTATGAGGTCCAATTTTCAGGGAGCAATAGAAACAGGATCACTTATTAATTGTGTAATACAGATGCTGTAGATGAAATGGTTTCCCCCCAGGTTTCTCTCTGCTCTCACCTGGACTGCATTTTCTGTCCTCATTAATTCTTCATCAGATTTCTTTTCTGACCTTCTATTACTTTTCCCAAGTTTTTTGTCCAGCCAGACCTGGGTTTTGTCCCCATTTCTCTACTTTGACTCTTGTCCAGCTGATTCCCACTTCTGTCCTCTTTCCTCTGCTTGATCCCTAGCAGATGCATAATCCCTGCCCTCCCACATTTCTGTCTTCCATGACTTCCACATCAAGATGCTTTCTTTGGTGCTTCATAGCCTCTTTGTCTCTCCTCTATCTGGTGAAATAATTTTCTTTTGTGCTGCTTATGTTGTTGTGGACACAGAGATCACTGATGAAAGATAACTACAACTTTCTTTGTCTCAATGTCTTGATGGTTCTGAAGTAGCCACTTCAGAGAAATATTTTAGAGAGAGAGAAGTATTTCAGAGATGCTTCTTTTTTCTTATTCTTATTATTACTGTTTATTTGTAGTAGATTCTGGACAAGAATTCTTTGTTGGTCTTTGGGATTTGTGCATGTTTGTCGTGGACAGAACCCAGGACTGTTCTCAGTGGTTTGATGCACATTAGGTCACAGTCTGGGTGTGATGGGGGCAGCCTGGGAGGCACAACCCAGGGGAAGGTGGGCAGCATCTTCAAAGGTGTTTTGCCATCAGCAAGCACCTACTGATTGTATACAGACTATGGACTTCCAAAGCCTTTAGCAGGGCCTTATTTGGCAGCTTTGTACAGAAACAGTCAATGAAATACTTTGGGCAACAGATTCAGTGTGAAAAAACTGAAATTATTTTAATATAGCTGACTTTGACTTGACGAATTTTATTACCCATTATTGAAATGCAGTAAAGAGAAATTAAAATGTCTCCTCCAAATCCTGTGCATTGTGCTGTAATCCCTGTGATGATTGCAAGTCTGGCTCTCTCTGGTCCTCTCACTGCCCCCTTCCCTCACGGGAAATTTTTGGGGAAAATACCATCTTGCAGCGATTAGTATCAAAGATTGGTTACTTCTATCATATGGTTTGGTAAGTAATCTGTAGCTATTGCTGTGATTTGCTGCTTGCCCATATAGCTTCACACATGTATTTCATTTCCAAAGTTTAGCAAAGTTATTCCCTATAAAGAGGGTGAAAGTCTAGATGAAAGCCATCTCTTTTGTGAAAACCATATTCTCTGTCCCTCTTAGTGACTGGTACAACAAAGTAAATTTTAATGGTGCATGATACTGAAAATGAATTCTGTGACCTTGAGAAGCTGTAGCAAAAGATCAGGTTTTATTTGAGTCCCTTTGCCATTGTTTTCATTACTATATTTCTAATTTTTAGTTGCAAACTGTAGTATAAGTAGCTGTGTGTATATTCTGTACTTGAGACAGTCCAAATTAAAATTCCTAAGTCACTTAAAAAACCCCAGACTGATTTGTGTGTAAATTAATGGGTTTTTATTCTTTATAGGGCTCTGTTCATGAAAATATTAGTGTTTTTACAGCATTGGAAAACATTTCATTTTATCTTATCCTTGAAATCTCTTACAAAATATATAGGCTTTTTATTTTGAAAAGGAAAGTGAAAACATTCAATTTTCATGATGAAACAGTCTTCTCTTGATTTTGAGTGTCAATCTGAATTGACTCTTCTGTCAGGAGAGAAGCTAATTGCAAAAGCCATGCTTTTCAAGTCTGTTACCACAGCTTCTCTTTACGGCTCTTTTCTGTGATGGATTTAATGTACTTGGAAAACAAGGTTTCTTGGAGAAGTTGTGTTACAAACTGTGTCAAAAATGTTTGAGTTCTTTCATTTTTGCATCCCTGACTACTAAAGAAAGAAGTTAGCTTAGTTTAGCAGGGGCAATACATGATTACTTCTAAAACTGAATAATGCAGAAAGGTGAGACTAGAGATAATTACAGATACAGTTTATATATGCAGAAGGGAGATTATGTTCAAGGAAGAAAATGGACATTATGGTGCAGTACACTTAATTATGCTTATAAGTATCTGCACTATAATTTGACAGTGGTGTGGTCTTAAATAATCTTCTCTGAAGAATTTACATAAAACAAGAATTAACATCACAGCAAAAAATGTGGAGAATTGTATGGTTATTACAGAGAACTGTTCTGTTCTCACATTTGCATTCCAGATTTTAAATAGGAAGTTTATGGTTTTGATAGGAGTTTCTTTAGTACCTAAAGGATTTTCCTTTTAGGTGCCCCAACTATAGTTTTCTGTGAACATTAACAGTATCACTGCACAGATACTTGGTTTCTAAACACACAGGTGGAATTCTGTAGTTCAGAAACAAAGGTCTGCCTGAGAACTCTTAATCTCGGTGCTGAAGGGACACGTTAGAGCAGAAATTCCTAGGAATGTGCACAGTTCCACCTTGTTGGAATCACTGTGGTAATTCTTCCTGAGCTTGGGGGTTGAGGGCACTGATGCTTGGATTTGTTTGAAGTCTGTTTCTCCACTGTGGATGAACACTTGAAAGAGAAATACTTCAGGAGGAAGAAGGAGTATAAATAGACAAACCGCATTGGACTCAGGAAATCCCCTGGGCTGAAAATAGTTGGAAACTGGCAGAGTGCTTAGGGAGAAGTTGTACATGTTTGGATGGATCTTGCTCTTCCTTATACCACCATTGGCATTTTGGGATGCAGAATTTCAGGGTAGACCTTTGGTGAGAAAAGGTGCAGACATTGCTGTGCTCTTTCTGTCCTCTGGGTGCATTCCTGCCCCTCCTCTGCAGGGACAGAGTGCCCTGGAGTGGTTGGTGGCACCACTGGAGTGGTGAGGTTTGCCTGCAGCCCCATGTGAGTTACTCCCAGAGCTCCTGATTCTCCTCTTTGATGGGGAGTTTCTTGCTGGTGCTGAGTTGTTTCCTATTAGAAGTAACAGTGTTGTTTCTATTTCATTCCCCTCCATGATGGGATTGCTGTGTTGAAAAGAACAGCTTAATACTAAGAAAGTTGTTTCAGTGTTAGGAAAGAACCTAAGGAGGTATGTTGGTTTTCCTACTGTTTTGGTGGCTTTTGTGTGTGGTTGTTTGGTTGGTCTTTTTTGGTGAATTTGTCTTAAAAACAAATAAAGGAGTAGCTAGATGAAGAGAGAGAAGCTGGAAGCCTTGTCAAGAGAGGTAATAGCTCCCCTGAAGAAGACATTTCATTGTCTTTTAAACATGTGTCTCTACAGATGCTAACACAGAGGGGAGAGAAATTGTGGGTGTTATGCTCGTGCTTAAATCCCTGGAGTGAAACAGGAAACATTTCCTGGTTTGCTGCTTCCTAAGTTTTCATTTTACAGTCTTTGTTATCAATGCTTTTCCATAATGTTCAACATGTAATATTAGTCTTGAGGATGAAGTAAGAATATGTGGAGGAAAGAATATTACAATATCTCTTGTATTGATCAGTGCTCCTTACCAAGTTATCTGTTGCTACATTTCTCTCTTGGCATAGCTGTGGGAAAGAAGTTGCACCTTCTCCATTAGCAGCTTGTGATGTGCCACTGTACCAGGTTTTATCCTAAGCTAAAACCTTGGATTACTCTATCAAAGGAGCCTTGGGTGGTTTAGCACTTTTATCATTGCTCATTCTTTACTGCAGGTAGGCCTTTGGTAGGTTTTATAACATCAGGAAGATTGGCTTCCCCACCTCTGTTTCGTTAACATGTAACATGTAACAGAAGAGGAGGTGTGTTTTCAAGCTACTTTTTCCTTTATTTAAACCTTCAGTAAATGCAGAATTCTCTGTGTGGTCCTGGAAATGGTGCTTCATCATGATTCAGTGCTGTGTTTTTATTTTTAGAGACATTTTGCAAGGCTTTCAAAAGAAAAACGTATTTAATAAGTAAAGTAAGCCTTTTTAAAGGGAGTTGAGTCCAGTTGCTGTTTCCTAAGGATGCTGTGCTAATATGGTAACAGGAGTCTTGCTCCATGTGCTTCTCAGTGGTCTTGCTGCTTTGTGCTTATTGTTTCCTGTCTCAGAGTGCAGTACAATGTTTGCAGTTACTTCAACTCTTTCTTACATGTGTTCCTGCAATCATCACACAAGGAAGTAGTTTCCTAGATTTTGCCCTCCTCAGATTTTAAATCTCAGACAGAAGTGTTAACCTTTAAATCAAATAGTTCTTGATTTTATTTGATTTCAGTTGGGGTTTTTTTTAGCTTTGATTTGAATTGTATCAGAGAGTAGAAGAAATGCAGGTGATATTGAAGTTGGGTGTCTTCAGGGTGTCAGTATCCTAACCTGCAATCTGAATTGGTAATTCCTTTCCCAAGATGCTGTTTAAAGTAGCCAAATGCACTGTGCACTTTAGAGAGTTTCCTGTTCCCCCTCACATAATTTCAAGCAGAGGCACAAGAATGTTCAAATTGACTTGTGATTAAGCAAGAGGTTGAAGGGGGAATTTTCTTGTGTCCCCAGATGCACTCAAATTCTGTCCACAATAAACACATAAAATTAATGTATGTTTGATATTTAGGCATTTAGAGACCTCAGGGAGATCTCTTTATTATTCTATGTTATTAAAAAAAAAAGTTGTCTTAGTCTCAGTCATTTTGTTGTTCCTCTCTATTGTGGATTTTGGAGTTAATTTGGTTAATAGTAATTTTAACTCAAAAAAACTCAAACAAAACCAAACCAAACAGCCAAAAGAAAGAAAGAAAGAAAAATCCTCAGAAACCAAATAAAACCC
The DNA here is from genome assembly GCA_013398075.1 of Notiomystis cincta. NCBI lineage: Eukaryota > Metazoa > Chordata > Aves > Passeriformes > Notiomystidae > Notiomystis > Notiomystis cincta. The sequence goes on from VZRX01010211.1 coordinate 193,973, forward strand.
CCCAGTTACTTTAGACCTTTCTGACAGAGGTTCTGAAAAACTGTTTACAAAAGAGAAAAAAAAAAAAAACTTCCCGTAGAAGAACATAGAGCAGAAAAGTATTTATTGAATCAGAGGGGTGCACTATTACATTTTTATGGAAGCAAGAAAGGTATCCAGCTCTTAAGAGAGCTATAAAAAAAAGATACAGGTTAGCCACAGCTCTTAAAGTGTAGATATATGGGAGTGTGATTTCATCCTGTTTCTTCTAGAAGAGACGAAATGTTTGGGGCAGGTCAAATCTAAGAACTTTGGGAAAAGCTTTACTGCAATTCCTGTGCTGTATACTTTTGGGGTCAGAACAATGTACAAACAAAATCACAGAACTGACCTGATTTTCTTGTTTTTTTCAAAAGTTGATCTATATTATATCCGCAAATGCTGACAGATTATGATGACAAATTCCAAGCTACTGGAAAGAATTTATCTTAATCATAATATTTCAATGTACATTATTCCTCACAGAAAACCTGCTGTTGCTGTAATTAGTGGGAAAATAAATAGGTATTTCCTATGCATGTGCTTAAGGTGAAAGCATCAGAACCAACAGGAATGGCTAAGGAGAAAAAGATTGAGCAGCTCATATTGTATTCTTCACCATTTATTCTTATAATCCATTGCTCATTTTGGCAAGGAAGAGGTGACCAAATACTGCAGAATAAAATTCCACATTATCAGACAAACAGCAAAAAACTTCCAGTGAGATGCAGTGTACCTATTTTCTGTCTGTTGTGGGAGTTAGCTATTTTTGATATGAATAGCAGTTTGTGGGGTCTGCATGAAGTGTAGTTTGCAAAACAAATCTTGTTGACTGCAGTCGAGTGTAGGATGTGCGAGATTTGCCAAGATTTATGAGCAGCTAAACCAAAGCAGCCGGCTGCAAATTTGCTATATGTTCATTCTTCCATGTCTGAATCATGTCTGAATTAATTTTGCTGAAAGCCAGAAGAAAGTTTTCATGTTAACTTCCGGTAGAAAATCGGAGTAGTTTTCATTTCAGTTAATTTATAATTAATCTTGACAGAAATGCAACACGGATTGAACTGTGTCTCATGGTGACATCTTTGAAAGTGCAGCTTTATTTTAGACTGATCATAATAAGATCAGCCTAAGATAAGACAGTGATTGCAGAATGCATGATTAGTACTGTACCATGTACTTAAGTGAGCCCTCTTTGAAGTAGGAGTGTGCCCTGGAATGCCAGCACTTCAAAGAATGCTCTGAAAAGTCAGGACTGTGGTTAGCTACCAAGGGGTTAATAAAGATCAAAGAAGAGCACACATAAACTCATACATAAACAGAACTGTTTTTAAACTGGAGGTTAATAACACCATTATCTAGGACAGCAACACCTTAAAGGTGGGCTTGTCTTTTCCCTGACATGGGCTTTATAATGCGTAAAGGGAGACTAAAACATTTATAGTCGACATTTTTTTCTGGATTGCTTTTTAAATGAGGAATTCAAAGCTTGTCAGTGTAGAGAAGATTCTCTGTGATATCTGAAACTGGCATTGTTCCTCTACTTTTGTTTGCATGCTAGTTAGGTGGGAATGGATTTTTGGTATGAGTCCATGAAAACACAGAAATCAGGAGGCCTGGGCAGGGATTTGTAGCTGCAGTGTCTAATGGATGAGACAATGAGATAATATCCTATTTACTTTATAAAAGCATACTAACAGCATTTCTACTAGTTTTTAAAATGCAAAATCTAGGAATTACAGATCTATGCAGTTTGTACTGTCTTTTTTATATGGGGAAATAGCATGAAACATCTGTTAAGAGAGGCTTCCCTTTCTGACGTTCCCCTCTTTTCCTCTACACTGGAACACCTGAGATTTAAACTGTACAAAGGTCCCCTGCAGCTGTGCAGAGTCCTCAGAGTTCTGTGCTAAGTCCATGCACATATTGTGCCTGAAGTTCATAGCCTGCTTTTCACATCTCTTTCTTCTGAAAGATGCAGAGAAGAACGACACTACTCTCTTCAGTAAACCCAGGAAATTCCCCTCCACGCACACCTTTTGATAAAATTGAAGCACAGATAAAGGCCAAAGTCCTTTTAGGATAAAAAAACATCCTTTACAAACAAAACTGAATGTTTTCTTGGAGAAGAGTTAGAAGAAGTAAATAGACTGTGCTGATTTAATGGATTACTTTAGTGTTCTGCATAATTGATATTATGCCAAAGAAGTTGTACTCAGTGGCCTTGGGCCTTTATGACCAGTTCCTGTTACCACAGAGATTGAGCCTGTCTGCACATGAGGTTTTTTTCCTTAAGGATTCCCAGTTATTTCAATTTGTGAAGTCTGTATCCTGGAACTATGGAATATGAATGTATAGGAGAGATGAAGATAACATGAGAAGGCAGAGACTGTTAATATTAGAGTGTGTTTACATGATATGTCTTTTTGATATCCTTCATCATCCTTTCCTTCCTTTCTCTTACCTTCACATCTCTTTCCCTTATTTTTAGTCATATAGTTGCTGGTGAGGCTGCAGGATGAACAGGTCACTGCTATAAAACAGAATAAAAACAATAAACTCTAATAATCCCAGCTAGTTACTGTGATTCAGTTTAGTGTGGCCACACAAATGCTTATGTGAAGGCAGCTGAGAGAGGGAGAGAGAGTTGGACTGTAACAGATTGTGCCACTGAAGAAAGTATAGGTAATGCAGCATTTCCAAAGACCTTAATGCATTTATCAGGATTTAATTAGTCTTAAATGTTCTGAAGTAGATGCATTATCAGTGGAGTGCTGTGAAATACGCGCAGAGTGTAGCTGTAATATTTTAGTTGCAACTTTGACTTAATACTAATCAAATCTTTTCCTGTGTGCTTTGGTAATACAGGCAGAGTGGGAATCAGGTCAGGAACCTGATTTACAGAAAAAGTAATTTTTCCTACTGCATCAGTACTCTGATTTGCCACATGCCACTTGTGCATGTGATCTCTGCATGAAACATGGAACTTGGTAGTGATGTTGAGAACTTACTTGTTAACATCTTCAGCATTTCCTTTGCCATCATCAAGGTCAATGTTGGATTTTCCAAAGTGCATTACATATTTTTGATTATGTTACAAGTCACTAATACACCTAGATATGTACAAGACATGTATTAGATAAATGTTTATTGACCTGTGGCTAGTAGTGTGCTCATCGTGTGGTCTGGTGGAACTTGGTTTTTTTAGATCACAGTTTGTGAAAGCTCATTGCAAGAGTATTGAATTGCTTCTGAAAATGTTTTATTTGCTTTCTGAAATTACATTTCATCGAGTCTGTTAGTGGAACCTTGCATTTTAATATTACATGCAAAATATGAGAGATTTTAGTTAATGTTCTGGACATCCAGCTGAATGGAAATGCAATGGATTTCAATTTGCGAGATCAGGCAACCTCTTACATTACATGACGCCCTGCAGTCTGCTGGAGGTATTCCACCAAAGGCTTTGCAGTGCTTTCCAGAACTTCAGCACTTTTATCTTTGGATTGACAACTGAATCAATGCTGAGGGATGAACAGATTGAGGGCAGCCCTGCCCAGAAGGACTTGGGTGAGAGGCTGGACATGGCCCAGAGAGTCAAACGTGTCCTGGGCTGCATCCAAAGCAGCAGGGGGAAAGAGGGAGTTCTGCCCCTCTGCTCTGCTCTGGTGAGACCCCACCTGCAGTGCTGCATCAGCTCTGGGGTCCTCAACATGGATCTGGTTGGATTGAGTCCAGAGTGCCATGAGGATAATCAGAGGGCTGGAGCACCTCTCCTGTGAGGAAAGGCTGAGAGAGTTGGGGTTGTTCAGCCTGGAGAAGAGGAAGCTGTAGGGAAACCTTACAGAACCTTCCAGTACCTAAAGGGGCTACAAGAAAGATGGAGGGGGACTTTTTATAAGAACATGGAGTGACAGGGCAAGGGTAAATAGCTTCAAACTTAGAGGGCAGGCTTAGATATTGAGAAATTCTTTACTGTGTGAGTGGTGAGACAGTGGAAGAGGTTGATTGGAGAAGCTGTGAATGCCCCATTCTGTGAAGTGTTCAAGGCCAGGTTTGATGAGGCTCTGAGCAACCTGGACTAGTGGAAAGTGTCCCTACAGTGGGGATGTTAGAACTGATCCCTTCAAACCCAGACAGTTCTATGATTCTGTGATTCAAATGCAAATGCCTATTGTTGGGATTTTTGTAGGTTTGGTTTTGGTTTTTTGGGGTTTTTTTTGAGAAAAATGTTCATGTCTATTGTAGAAGATACCTGGGTTTGAGTTCTTGAAACATTTTACATGGAAGCAAAAGTTACTTAGAGGTAGACCAAGATGCATTCCTGAACAGCATTAAAATAATCTGGCTTATTTTTCCTTTAAAGCTAGGCACCACTATTTGTGTTCTTTGATTGCTTTTTTATGTAATTTAGAAGGAGCACCTGATATTCTGCATTTGATGAGCCATTGCAACCAAAGTGTGTAATAAATTATAACGAGAAATTGGAGCAGATATGCAGTTGGTGATGGAGAAATAGTGGAGCTGCCTTCCTTTAGATTTCCTTTCTTTACCTGGTGTTCCTGATGCAGAAGTGGTGTTCCCACTCTGGTTTTGGCTGTCTGTGAAACTAATTTAGCCTAAATCTCTGTGTTTGAGCATCTGCACCTTAGGAATTGTCATCACTGATTGATTGCCTTGCTGATGGTCTTAGTGAAGAGACCAAGGATTGATTAGGTTTGGAGATTGACTCACCTGCTTAACTCTACAGTTAGAGTTCTGACAAGGAGTGTGTAACTCAAAATTTATCTTGGTATCTTCACATAAGCTTCCCTGCTTTTAAGTTTATTGTGATTGCCTTTTATGGAAGTGATTTTTCTTGCCTCTGAGGTTAGATAGCCTTCTAGGTAGAAGAGGTCTTTTCAGAGCTCTAGCCATCCTCTGTTCTGAAGATTTCTGTAACACTGTGCTCTTTTGCCTTTCTTTCAATTTCTTTTTTTCTCTTTTCTGTTCTGTATTTGTTTATTTGCTACTTCACTCATCTAAGGATCTGAATGGGGACTTGTGTGCTAAAATTCATTCTCACTTAACTGGTAGCCTGAGTACAGCCCAAAGACCTCTGAAACTGTTGCTTTTGTAGGTTTGCATTTTCTTTCCTCTTCCCTGCCTCACACAGTTCCTTTACAACCCGCACTGTTGTGTTGACTGTTTCTTTTCTGGGGTCATAGAGATGGCAGAATATCTCAAAATACACAATGGACAAGACATTACAGGAAGTCATTCTTCAGCAATTGCATGATCCTCTCATTGTTCCCTGGTATGACTTAGATTCAATTTAAAACTATAAGAGTATGAAGACTATAGGGCATTCCCATGCCTAAAATCTCTTTGCTATAACACCCCTAATAAAACTATACAGTATGTTTTCTCTTCAATTGTCCTGTTCTTTGAAAGTGGTAGGAAATAGAGGTTTCTTTTTCTGAGAGTGCATATAAATGAGCATTTAGACTTTTTCTCACTGCCCACAGTGAGAGTGACTTCTTTTTCTCATGACACAAAATCCTAAGGAAACAGGTTATATTGGTAATTTTAAATTTGATCTCATCTCTGTACAATTTTAACAATTAAGTTAGTTGCATGGGAATGAGAGGAAGGTTTCCTCTCAATTCTGAGTACATAGCCTGGTAATTTGGGAAACTGTTGGAAAAATAAAGCAATATAAAGGTTATGCTATTTGAATAAAACACTTAATATAAAAGCTTTGTTTCCATTCAGTCAATATTGTTACTAAGGAACCACTAATTACTGTGTATCATGTTGGAGGGGGCCCTGACAAATCCATGCAAATCGTATGATTTATAATTCATAAATCTCCCATCCCCTGAGCGATGTTGCTCTTGCACTTAGACTAATTGAGTACTTATGTTCATCGACCCAGTCCATACAGCACCTTCAGTCCATATGGCAGCCTCTGCTGCGGGGCTGTAACGTCTCAAACGTCCCCTGTAGGTGCTGGACTGTCCCCAAAATCTGCCTCCTCAGCCCTTTGCCTCCCTTCAGGCTGCCAGCAGCCGATTCTGCCCCAGTCAGAGCAGTATTTCTGTCTGTCTCCCCCTGGCTGCAGAGGTACAAAGCGTGGCACAGCACTGCCTTTGGGGGTGTGATTGCAGTGTTGAGTTGCAGTAGCTGCTGCAGTGTGTGGTGTACTGAGTTATGTTGGTTCTAATATAAACTGGTTTGTATTGGTTCTAAAATGCATTTTTCCCAGTAGCTGCTCTCAAAAATGGCTCGCTTGTAACAGTTAGTCAACATAGATGTTTATTTTTGGCTTTGCAGGGTTTCACTGGATGTTTTTCTATGGGTGAAGAGTAGATAGTTTTTTTTCCTCATAATGCAGTGGTTGCCAATACTTACAAATACTCAAATACAGAGTTTAATAGTGGTTATGTAGTTGTGTGTGAATAATCAGTGCACCACTGAAGGAGATAGAATCCTATGCAAATTTCATACCCAGAACTGAAAATAAAAGCAAGGGACTAAAGATGTATTATGTTGCAGGATAATACTTCATGCCTGATCATTGTTACCTATTTTCCTAATAATTTTAGCATAGTTTTGTAATGTGCTATAATTGTAATTGTTATCCAGAAGAATGGCATCACTTAATTCTATCAAAACTGAGGTGAGATAGATGAATGACAAATTAATAATTTACCATCTTTGCATAATACTGTAGCCCAGAACACCAGAAGGATTGATGGCAGAAGAGGTTAACAAATTTTAGCGGCTTCCATTAGCTTTTCATTGTCATATGTTTGTGGTGTCGACTGAAATAAGCTTTGTAGGAGATCCCAGTGCAGGGGACTAATTACTGGTGCCAATTGCCACCCTGATGAATAGACCCTCATTGTATCATTGCCCTGAAAACGAGGAGCAGGCTGTGATTCACGACTGCATCCTGGCTGATATTTGATAATAATTTTAACAGATAAATGTAGGAAGGCAGAATGATGAAGTGCCTATCCATGCTCTTCGACTATCAAAGGCATGCACATAGCCAGCTGTGTTCTGCCTTTTTTCTGTAATCACTAATGGAGAATTTTAAGTTATTAATCCACCTTTGATTAAACCCATATATTCCAGTATTTTGTAGTTTTCCTTTGCTTAATTATTCCAAAATCATTGGGTCTTATAATCAGAGCAGCCCAATTTTAGCGTGACTGTAATACATACAAGTGTGAAAATGAGATACTGGGGAATTTGATTCCAATACTTCAGTATTGTTCTGAAATTAAGCAATTAGGAAGATGAAGACTAACGCTGCCTTTTCTTTGGCGTTAGAAATAGGCATAGAATTTTAATGAAAAATGCAAAGACAGTCTCCATTTTTATAAAATTATTTTTAGTCGGAATTTTTAATGTCTACAAATTGTGTTTGAGAGTAGTTTTATGCAAACCATTCTGGCTTTTGTTACTACATTTGTTTGAAATGTTGATTTACCTTAAATAAAACTAATTTCTGCCTTTAAACCTCAGAACTGTGAATGTAGATACCAAGCGTTTTTAACGTTTTGATCTGTAAATTAATTGTGCCTATTCATTTGTCAGTGTTGACAGGTATTCTTTCTATTAGCTCCTGGATCAGAAATGGAATATATATCTGCATTTTCATCTATTGTTTTAATACTGGCTCTGTAAACAAACAAAATCAGTGTTTTTTAATTTGAACGTACACATTTTCAGATATCATGGCTATTCTATGCCTCAGGTATTTTCTGTTTGTTTATTTGCCACACCTGAAATTGGCATTTTTTGTACATTCTCTGGGCTAAAATATTGTTGTACAGTGGCATTCATTCACGATCATCTAAGCAGATAGTTAACTGGCACTTATATATGACCATATTAAAAAGATCTACGTATATTTGGAGCGTAAAATGAAAAATAATGAATTTGGTATAACCTTTTCTAGATGTAATTTTTTTAAAGTATGCTTTCTATGTAGCAATTATTACACGTCATAATATGTAGTTTTTAATTAAATGTAAAAACACAACTACATAAACCAGAAATGCAATCTGATTTGCTCGAAAATAGATTGCTGTTTCATTCTCCTGGAATGGTTTATTTAAAAACAGTAAATGGAAAAGAAATGCATTTTCTCGTGTTGTTCTAAGCCTCAGGGGCTAAATGTAATGAATATTTTAAGAGATTATTTTAATTAAATTCCTGCACATCTAAACAGAGTAATATTTTATTATCACATACATAACCATGTAACTGAGGTATTCATTAAAGTTAACACTTTCTGGACCAAGAATTCATGGCATGATTTACTGACCTTGTGCAAAAAGGCACAAATTAGGAAGAAAAATGAAGGGGGACAGACTTTGATTAATATAGGTAATGCTATACCATATTTATAATAGCCTTTTCCCTATTCTGGTTTATAAATGCAGTCACTGAGAAAGGTGCCCTGCTGAGGCTGAAATGAGGCTGAAATCAGAGCACATGCCACTAGAGTGTGGGGAAACTGATCACACTGTCAGCAATTCATTTCAAAATGATGTATTTAGTGCTCATTTCACCTTCCAAGAAAAAAGGGAAAGGAGTTCCTTAGACTGGAAGGTGATATTGTTATTTTCAAGGACATACCTAAGTAAAAGATTGCAGAAAGGGGGGGGAGGTTAGGAAAAAAAAAGGCAAAAGCAGCACAAACAAGGAGAGCTTTATGCAGAAATTCAGTGCTACCATGCTGGTTGATAATTGCTAACATATGTGGCTCCTCTGTTTCATTGTAGTCGTCCTCGTGAGTTCTGGCGCCTCGACTACTGGGAAGATGACTTGCGGCGCCGGCGACGATTTGTGCGTAACCCCCTCGGATCGACACATCCTGAAGCGACACTCAGGGCAGCTGGAGAGCATGGTCAGTGTAAAATCTGCCTCCTTCCACCAGCAGCAGGTTACAGGACGTGGTGGGAAAGGCTAGACCTTGTAGGTCCTTGTAGGATGTAGCTAACGGTCCCAAAGCCAAAGGCTTTGGTGTTTTAGGCTTGCTTTCCATACAGAGATAACCTGGATGTTCTTCCACAGCAGCAGCACTGGTGTGTGCTGAGCCCCTTCTTTCCATCTCAGCTGGGCTGGCACGTGGGACATACCTTGCATACAACAGTTACATCCTCACTAGGCAGAAGAAAAGTGAATGCAATGTTGCCATTAATCCCATGACAAATTTCCGTGTAAATTACCTGCTTATACTTTAGTAACTTCAGAAGAATATTTCCTCTTCGAAATCCACAGCAATTATTTCAGTTAGCACGTATCTGCCTATTGTTACACATATATTAAAAGAAAAATAACACTTCCACACTCTAAACTGTACCTTTGCTTAAGTCCTCAAGTTTTTCTGCAAGAATTTGGTACGGAATAAGGAGTAGCAAATGCTGATGTGTAAAGTGTTGCTCAAGCAGCAAAATGGTAATGGTGATTTCTACCTGGTGATTTTAAAAAAGGAGACTGCTTTTTTTAACAGATACTATTCCTCATTTCATAACCTGGGATCAGTCAGATATAAGATGCTATGTGCATTCTAGAGAGGAATGTATTTATCAAGCTAATAAAGTAGTCAGTTTGAGAATTCTGTAGTAAATCAAAATATAAACAAGCAAACAAAACCACACCCAAAGCCAGTGAACTTTGGGGTTTAGTACAGAATTTTCTGTCTTTGCTATCTAATGAGGGTACACTGATAAGGTAGAAAAATCTTGTACTTCAAAATAATTTGCTTATAATTAAAGCTGAGTACCCATCACCTTGAAGGCACATGTCATGGAGTAAATAATTTAAATTTAGTTTGTTTTTTTCTATTTTCCTTTTTAGCTTGTGAGTAACTGCCCCCACAAATTGTGTGGAAGGATACATTTGATGCTAATTTTAGATCATTTAGAGTGTTGTTTGAATGTAGAAGAACATCACTGTCGTAAAGTTGGTTTCTGCCAGGCGTCTTAACCTCTTGTGCTCAGCCTTAAAGAGCCATTTCTGGCAGAAAATGTCTACACTATGTCAGCTGATATAATGCCAAATGTGACATCAGTCCTCTGAAATAAATGACCATACAGAGAATAGTCAATAAAGTCATCTGAAAGCAATGTTTGTAGAGCGCTACATCTTTGGCTATGGAAAGAGGAACAAGATGCAGAATTAATTAACTCACTTTTTTGCTTTGGGGCTTGTTGTCCTTAATACTATGTGTTGTTCCTACACCATGGACTTTAGGGCACTAGGTTTTTTCTCTTTAATACTCCATGGATGAACAGCAACTGCCCCTCCCTTAATATTATGTGTACTTTAAGTTAAATAGATCTTGTCGCAGTTTGATGTATTCTAGTTGTATTTTTATATTTAATCTTTATGCTGTTTATCAAAATTTTAAAAATACCTCTATTTCTACTGCAAAATATTTAGAGCAACCATTTATTTTTCCATAACTAATTATTCCATAAGTAAACACACAGTAATACAATTATTCATATTTCATACTAATGTGATATTTTCACTAATCCATGCTGTATTTCACAGGCTATGGCTTATAATCTGTTTGTAATTGACAAGACAACAATTTTTGTCAATACAAAGGAAGAAAGAATAAAAGTAGCCCTATTTCATAAGTAGCTAGTAGGCATAGCTGGTAACTAACTCTGGTAGTTTAAACAGACCTAATTGTTTTCCGTCTGCCTTTCTGTTCAGATTTTGACATCCTTAACAGTCTTGCATTATATTTAATTTCCTGATGTTCTGTTCTGAATTTTCATACTGCCTTTGTTATCTTTTGTCCTTCTGTTTCTTTATCTGTCCAGTGAATATTTCAGTTTACCTTAAGTCATTATTTAATGTGATCTCTGAAATAATAGGTAGTTGTTATCTGCCTGAGTGTGTGCGAACATTCCAGGACCTTCCAGGGGCAAGGTGTAAAATAGATGACCAAAGTACAAATTCAAGTGCAACTGGAAACTATATACAATGTATAGGAGTGCAAAGATAGTTGGGATTTTTATTGTTTCATTTTAGATTTGGCTTTCGTGGTGTGTTGTTTTTAAGTTTGGTTTGGGTATTTCTTTTCTTGAGTTTTAGAAGGTACAGTTGTCAAAAACATCAACTGGAGTGGCCACTTGATCAGTTTCTTTCTGAATTGTGTTTATAAGCTTATAATATTAACCAATTTCATCTCAGAAATTCCAATTGTTCTCAGATTTTTTAGAACCAGACTTTTATGATATCCCTAGGATTCGCAAAATATTTGCCCCAGTGTGTTATGATTTCCTATCAATAATTTACCATTAATTATTCCATTTCAATTAATTTTACATGCCTCTGAAGCAAAAGCATTTTCAGATAATGTGTAACATGTTCCCTAATGCCTATTTAAGTTTTTTTTCAAAACATCACAGACCAAAACCTGAAATTGGACATAAGGGATTTTGCCAAAAGGGAGGCAGGGGAAAAACAATGTATAAATAATGGAACAGTACAAGCAGTAACCATGCTTGATAACATGGATTTTAGCTCACTTTCATTAGAAGATACACATTATCAACTGCTTGGTGTCTTTCAAATACAACCAGATGTATTCTCCACCCCAGACAACTCACAGTGTAGGAATCATTCCAATTTGCAACAGCAAAAATGAATCAGAAACAACTAGAAGCCTGGATATTGTTCAGTAAAACCTAGAGAGAACAACAACATTCAGCTCTGTTGCAGCCTAGTTATGTGTCTTAGTAGCAAGAACCAATCTTTTGCAAGGATTGATTTGATTTGAAGGAGAACCTCTGGTACAGAGGTGGCAGAATAAATACCTGAAGACTAATGTTCTCTGTTCAGACAATCAATACCAGCCCCATGACTATACTTCTGGCTACCTTCTAGTTAAAAACAAATTTTTTAATTCTGACAATTTAATTGCCATTCCCAAGTTCACATTAACTTGCTTGGGAAAAAAAGGCTTTAGGTAATTTTTCACAGGGAAAAGGGGAAAAATAGAAGATCCTTCCAAACTGGCTATTTATAAAAGTCAGTCTAATGGTGTATTGTGGGGAAAGGAAAGAGAGGTGGAGGTGCTGTGGTAGAAAGTTTGGGATGGAATGAGTTAACTCTTCTATTCTGCCTGTCACCTACTCTTTAGAAATGGAAAATGCTTGTATAAATGTGAAGAAAAAAAAAAAGGAGTAAACCTGATGGTATTTTGGTATTTTGAAATTGAACCCAAAATGCAATATTTTGTGAGAGAATCTTTAGCTGCTAGAAAGTACCTTATCAAGCTTTTGAACAAGTGATTCATTGGGGTTTTTAATTGATGTTTGTTAAAAATTTGAGGAGAGTCTGTAGCATTTCCATCAAGGCAATAGGTGGAGTTCAGGGCTTTGTGGCTGCAAGGGACCAGCAGCTGATCACCTCCATTACTGCAGTCGACTGGTTAGTTTGCTTTGCCTCAAACAGAAGGATGAAAAAGAAGTCTCAACAATGATGTTTAAAAACTTGGTTTGAAAGCGATTGGTTTTTCCATTGTTATGTTTTTAGAGAAGTAGGAGGAGTAGAGGGAAGATTCTGAAGGGAGCCCTTTGTAAAAATAATACACAGTAAGGGTTTTTTTAATGCACCTTTTCCTTGAGTTATTTTTCCTGGTTTAATTGCCAGTTAAAAAAAAAAGGCACTGTCATGGTTTCTGATACTTTATTTTTCAAATGACTTTCAAAAGCTGTATTTTGCATGTAAGTTTAAGTTGTAGGCAAACAATTGAAAATAATCTGTCATTCTAGGCATGTGTTAAGCTCAGTCAGCAACATAAGACAAACTTATTTTTACACTCAAGCGTTACAGAGATTTAACTGGAGTAAACAGAGCTCACTGTGCAGAGATCCAGTTGCAAAAAGCTTCTTGAAGAAGCTGAGTCTCACAGAGCAGGCTGGGGAGGGTTGTGTGGAATTACACGAATGAGTTATAATAATGAGGCCGTGTGCCAGCCGGCTCTCGGGCTCGGGGCAATACACAAGGCCCTGCCTGGAGATCTGGAGCTTGGAGAGGTGTGTGGGAGTTTGTGCTGAGAGCTGCAGGGTTGGAGCCAGAGGGTCTGGTCACACCGACAGGGGCAGGCCTGGTGGAGTGGTTAGAGAACTGAAATACAAAATCCAGTGTAAAATAGCTCTGTGCATAGGGGGATTGGAGTTTGTCCTGTGGTGTCATGCTCCATCATATCTGGTCAGTAAATATATAAAGAGAGCTAGACCATGGCCTACCTACACAAGGGCATTTATCTACAGAAGAAGAGGTGAATCCATATGGAATATATTCTGTTTTGTGCAGACACTCATGTGAACACGAGTGTGTCAGTTGCAGTGTAGTGCTTTATTCACATCAGTACAGAAAGAGCAGATTTGCTTTACTCGAGCAGACTCTGGTTCAGAGTGTGATGTCTCACTGCCTTCCAGTAGCTGGTGTCTGCAGGTGTGTAGACAGGCATCTTCCTGTGCTTTGTTTAAGCTGTAGTTAAGTTTAACATACATTTCATGCATGCCAAGAAATATTGGTAGCTAACACCATATGCAAAGAGGTGACAAAAATGTATCAAAATGGACTAAAATAATTTATGGTCTAAAATCTCCTACTGAAAAAGGCACATACATAAGATGTATGGTTTTGAATCAGCAGAGTATCAGTAATTGGTGAAAGAATTAAAATCTGAGTAAGGGTAAAAAGATAAGGCAATATTTCTGTTATCCAGTCATCTTTGGTTTGGAAGCTGCTGTACGGATTTTATTTTTTCTTTAAGAATGAAGGACATAGTAACATTTTGGACAAGTTGTGCTAAGTATAAAAGTATTAACCTTTGATCTTGTCTCTGAATTCAATCTTATATAATAGGTAGAGGGCTAGTTTGAAATCAGCATCTTCAGTATAACACAGATTCCAATAGAGGAAGCAAAAAATGGCAGGTATGTATAGTGCAGATGAGGGTTTTGGAACAACAAATGTAGTTTGCCTGCATTAAAAGAAAAAAAAAAGGACCAAAAAGAAAAAAAAAAAAAAGAAAATAATTTATTATCTTGGATTTCATCCTGAGGTGGTTTTGTTCTATTTTACTTTTTTGATCTTCAAGAGAGCGCTGGTAAGGCAGTGAGTAAGAGTGCATGTGGTGTGTGTTAGTACACTGATGGTAATTTTACTGCTGCTAACTGAAAATCCTCAAGGGGGAGTTAATTACAGGAAAACCTTCCTAAATATCAGCCACATAGTTTCCATGACAAGAAGGTTTTTCAACTCACGTTGAACAACTCCAGAATCTGAGTTATCATTATTTACATGGGCGTATTTTGCAAGAAAGTAAAATTTGTGTCTGTACAATGCAGTTAAAGCTTTGCAGTAATTTTTTTAAAGTCTTTCTTACAAGTGCCACCTATTGCTAGGAGAAAAGAATCATAAAACTGCATTTTCTTTATTTTGTATGGCGAAGTTAAGTTTCCTTTTATTTGTGTTTTTATTTGGTTGGTTTGAGGTGGGGGTTTATGTTTGCTTCTTGTTGTTGTTTGGGTTTTTTTGTAAGGTCAAGGCCTAAGCCAAAACCAGTATTTGTTCTTTTGAGGTTTGTTGTTGTTGTGACAGGGTTTTTATAGTTTGGGTTTTTGTTTTAGTTTTGTTTTTTTTTTCTTTCCTTTTCTTTTTGGTGAGTGGATTTCTTTTTTACTTTTCCAGTGAATTAAAAAATTTTATTGTTTGCAATTTACGTGCATATATTTACTTAAACAATTTAAACTTTATATATTGCCACCGGGGAGTAGCTGCCTTCTGTAAATGTTTGCAGATTAGCATATTTTTAGAGGAAGCCCGTGGAACTTCAAATCAAGTGTGGCAGCAATCAGAGCGAGCAGCCTCCAGTGTGTTGAAGTTAGTTGGTCCTGATGTGTTTGGTGACTGTTTTTCAAACACGGCTGTACCATGGGTATTCTCAGTGTATCTTAAGAAACAGTATTTTCATTTTCAGCTTAAAAAAAACCCCAAGCCCGGCACATACACTGCTGTGTCTTCTCATTACCACAGCAAAACTTATGTTTAGAAGGAGCAATTACCTCTTTATTTCCTTTTATTCTACTTTTTTTTTTTTCTCTTTACTCCCCTTTAATTTTTTTCCCTTTTTCTGTTGCCGCTTTGAGCCAGTGATTTAAATAAAACAGATTTGGAGGCCGCGGTGTCTGGGGGCGATGGGAGCGGTGCTGAGGGCGATGGGAGCGGTGCTGAGGGGCGATGGGAGCGGTGCTGAGGGCGATGGGAGCGGTGCTGAGGGCGATGGGAGCGGTGCTGAGGG
>VZRX01010212.1:0-21629 GCA_013398075.1 Notiomystis cincta
TTATTATTATTATTAGTCTAAAACAAAATCTAGAAAGTCCCTTGCCAAACTGAAAAGCATGATTTAAGAATTTAGACATTTTTATTACTGGTAGGTTTTCAGGAGGACTGAGGTTTCTGTTAAGTGCAGTTATCACTGGTACACATATCAGGCGTGAAACTTGTTTAATATGCCAGTGGGAATCCATATTACATGACTGATGCTGCAAAAGGAATCTTTTACAAATAATCAAAAATTTGTCAGAAGTCATATTCTATCCATAAAGATGGACTAATCCATCTTTTCCTATATTTAGTATTCTCAAAATTAATTTGAGAAATATGAAAAAATATGAAAATATTTCAAGTATGAACAATTGGCACAGATGTACACAGTTGATTTCAAGTGTGATTCTACATAATTGAAATTCTCCACAGTACCTATATTTTTCCACCCTAGTATTGACATAATGATCCATTTACTAAAAATACCCCAGCTTCTTATAAAGTAAACAAAAAGGGTGACAAAAAACCCAAAGCTACTACAGCGACAAACTGTTTCAGTAAGGAAAACAATGAAATGAGCAAAAGTTAAAACATCTAGAATTCTGACACGAGATAATTGAGAACATACACTTAAACCATGTAAATAGCACTGTAAATGAAAACAGACCCACTGTGAATGGGGTTCTTTAAAAAGGACCTTTGCATGGTTCTTCCTTCAGACGACTCAATACAAAAGGCAAATCTTTTGTCTGTTTATTTTGAAAGAAATATCCATTTTATTGGAACAAGTATAAAGGACCTGAAAAAACTCACTCCAACTAGTCTGTCCTAAAAAAATCAAAATTAATAAATACAAAATTCTGTTCAGTATTCAGTTGAATACTTGGTGTTCACTTTTCAAGTAACTGAAGGAAGTGTGGTGCATATTGATCTGGATTCCTCTATAAAATTACGATACTTATATCAAATACATATGCTCAGATCTTTTCATGGTATTTCTGCTTAGCATTCTAAGCATTCCTTCATCTACTGACCATCTAAACTCTTCATGTACCAGTGGCAGGCTGCTGTGGTTGAAGCAGAGAGCAGCTTCTAAAGTATACCAGGTTTTGCTCAACAAAAGATGGATGTCAGTCATGTTTTCCTATTTTAAAAAGTCAGTAAATGCCAACAGAGACTGTGCATATGCTCTGCTTGTTTATTGATTAGTGGTATGACTTTTAAATACACCAGTTTACAATACATTTCTAGATGGTTGTGCTTTTCATGATTTACCAAACACTACTCAGGAATCTGAAATTCAGCTGCAAACGTCATGATGGTCCTCTCAGGATCTCTTATGTAGCCAATGTGTAGAGTCAGCCAGAATAATATGTTATAAAACTATAATCATTAAAAATCTTGCCTGTGTATTGCATATATGACAAAAGCAAAGGCTGAGAACACATTTAAAATGGACCCTTCTGGACTAAAAAAAGACACAGCAGGTTGGTTTTCAAAAAATAACTCCAGCAAGTAGGAAATTAAAAAGTGATACTGCTGAAAGTTTTTGCATTAGTCATTTGTATCTGTGAGGAGAGAGTAAAAAATACTCTGAAATCAAGACAGGATAGTTGTAAAAAAAAATAATTAAACTCTAAACTATCTCAATCTGATTCTCCCATTGGGCTCTATAAATCTTCTATTAAAAAGGAGACAAGCAGAAAATATTAAGGGATGTCAGCAAATTGACTGTTGAGCAAGTTTAGCATTTCTCCTCCTACAATTGTTTGTTCAAAAGTAGATTTTCATTATTCTCTTTATTCCTGAGGGATTAAAAATTTCAGGAATGCTGCAGTTACTAAGAAGCCAAGCACTGACTTCCAACTATGTATCAACATCAGAATTATAGATGCACATGGCCATGCTGCCAGAGATGTAATTGCACTGTTTGAGAGCACACCTCAGGTGCCTTTAATTTCTGTAAATTGGACCTGATAGCTTCAGCTGACAACTATTTAGGAACCAGAGGGTACTCATGCAGCTGCTGTGATTAATTCTGACAGGAACTATCTGTTCTTTCCACCAGGTTCCATGCCTTTGGATTCTCTCTCAGATTGTGATGAAGAAAAAGGGATTAGGCAATACCAGGAGGCACTCGGAAAGCTCCACTCAGTGTATGGTGCACAGCACAGAGAGTGCAGCCCCACTGGATCTCACATCACATTAACACAAATAGGAAACTCTCCATGCCAGCCAGTTGAAATTTTCTCTGATGCAAATATTAAATCACTTTGTGACCAATACAAGAGTGCATTTGAGCTCCTTTGAAGCAGGATAAACAGCACACTTCTTTGTTTTAACTGCACATTAGAGCTTCCATCCAAGCCTGTTTGCAATGGCATGCTATCATACATGATTCACTCTGGGCTGCTTTGTGTATTTAAACTTTGCCCAGCTACAGATAAAGGGGTTTATCTTACATTTTTATGATTGTGATCTAAGGAACTGTGCAATGTTTCTCTATAAACCAAGTTAAAAGTTAATATTCTTTGTTTGATGCAGACCTCCAAAACTGCCATAATAAAATGAAAGCAGAGTGATTTGTTTCTTCCAGAGTCTGGATTAGTTAAGAGGCTTCCACTGTAGCTTAAAGGATGAATATACATCCTTCCATTCAGTCTAAATGGCAATATTATTTAGAGTATTTCTGCTTCTATCAAAAATACCACAACATTTAGGCACAAAACACATCTATGACCAGAAGACAAAAGTGAAGAGTTTACTATAAAGAATAGTAAAAATTGTTGAATAACCTGCACAAGGAGTCCAGACTAGAAAGCTTACAGTAAAATGCAGGAGTAATCTACACCTCCATCTCTTGCAAACAGACCTAAATCTGCTGTTCTAATCCCTCCAAACCTTGGACAACTTCTTTTGTAACATTTTTTGTGGCAGATACCACACACACAAGCCGTCCCTTTATTACTTTTGAAATCAACTGGAAGTATTTTCTGTAAATGCATTGCAATCTCGGATTATTACTCACTTTCAAATCACCTCATGTGTTTTTTAAGTGCTCAGTGAGTCAAAAAATAATTAAATCCTTTGTAAGCAATGCAGGAGTTAAGAACAGAGCTTCAGATTTTTCAGCATTTCATCCATGAGCAGAGCCAATGCATTTCTTTCCACAGAAATCATCCCAAAAGGTCATGACTAATTTTCTGCAACAGAACCTGATTGAAAGCAAAAAGTCTCTAAAACTTGCTGATCAATTAATCACTTCTGCCATGTCACATTACACAGCCTGGAATGCCATGGACTGTATGGTTTGTAGAATATGGGAGATCAGCAGATTTATAAACCAGATTCAGTCTTTCTTGGGTCAAAATTTAAACAGCAATTACCTCTATTTGATGCCAAATCCAAAAGGGGTTTTTAAAGTTTAAGCAGAGAAAAGGAACTTTTAGAACTTCAACCAGAAATATAAAATAAGCACTACTATTGTAGGAATGGAACATGATATGAGACCTCAAATTCACATTTTTAAGTCATAATGTTCTTATATGTCACTTCCCACATTTCCTTTCTTACTTTCAAAATAATGGATATAGTTTAATATGCACACAAAACTGAAAAAAAAAGTTTGTCCTATTTCTTCTATCTGTCAGTCTATTTAACACTCATCAGATTTTCTTTATCACTAAGTGAAACTTCATTTGAAAAAGTGGGAGTAGAAGAATGGCTAGCAGATGGGAAATAGAGACACCCCTGGGATCATAATGTAATCCACGTCACATTCTCTTATTACATTCTCATCCCACTGAAAAAATAATATCTTACATATTGCATCAAATTATTTAATATAATAATTTAATGTCACTTTCTTTGGAGCTATGCCTCTCATTACTGTAGCAAATGGACCTTTTCTTTGGTTAAACCTTAACTTTTCTTTTTTTTTTCTAATTTGTAATGAAATTCAAATGTCTAATGAGTCCAATATGGCCTGTCAACTTAAATTATCTGTTTGTCTTTCTGTTTACCATATCTATCTGTCTACAGTTTTTATTTTCCTCTGTGAAGTTTAGTTATTGAATCCCACGTTTCCTTCTGGAAGGAATTTCTAACAGATGATTATTCCTGTTGATATGTTGATGATTTGATAATTTATGGCTTGTAAATTTAAGAAATCTGAAGAAATCTCTGGGAAGCAGAGCAGATCATGAGAGAAGAGAAACAGGAGGTTCCAATACCTTATACAGCAAAGGACTGTGATTTCATTAAAATGCATTCTTAATCTTATATATTAACTACAATAATGCCTCTGGATAAATTATTTTTTACATCTTTTGAATCTTTAATGAATTCTAGCATAAACATGTACTGAGGTGACAGAGCAAGCAGTTTAAGTGGGCATGGCCAGGACCACAGAACAGGTCAGGTTGGAAGGGACCAGAGTGGCTCATCTACCACTGCTCAGGCAGGTCACTGCTCTCTCTGCCACACTTATTTGTGGAAAGCTGTGCTCTACTTCCTGCCCTCATAAAGAGTTTGCATTGGATTTGATAGCACTTTTGATAAAAAAGACAAAAATAATTTAGCCCATGGAATTAGAAGTCAATAATTCAATATAAAGGCTGAAAAAACCCACAGTAAGTTTTCCAGGCTGAGTTCATCGGTTTATAAATGTTCTTTCCATATGCTTTGTAGAGCTTTGTGCATGCTGATTGACAATAAGTTAGTATCTTCAACTGGAAAATATGTCACAGGATTAAAATCCAGTCTGCCACACGAATACAGAAATGGAACCAGAACAATCTTGATTCAAAAGTGAATTGGTAAATACAGAATAAAATTTTAATTATTAATTAGTAGAGGTAAAACATCTTTAACCACATCACATACCACACTTCAGTTAATATGATTATAAACAAATAAACAAAATAAACTGGATTTTTTTCCTTAAAAAAAGGAATCTTGTAAGTCCTATTTTGGCTGGAACCTCATGTGTAAGTTCCAAAATACCACAAAAATTGTGCTATAGAATAAATCTACTTATCCAAACCCAAGACCTTCTTGAAGAAAAGCCTTGTCTGAAAAGAATGAAAGCCTGAACATTACAGAAAAGCAGGTAATTACAGCATTTTAGAAATTAATCCAAAGTGTTCAGGGCCCCTTCTGGCCTTCCAGAGGTAAGAAAGCATAAACAAACCTGCAGGGGTAATGCTCTGTTCTAAATCCAGCTATGGTGGCAGTGGCAGATACTTTTTCATCCTTTTATGGTACTTCACTTTAGAAACATCACTTCAAAATGATCCCTTTAATACTAACTCATGAATTCTAAAATAGTTTAGAGAAAGAGCCTAAACAAAGTCAAATTTAAAGCTTCAAAAAGAAAAGAGCTGAATGTAGACAGGGCACTTGCTGGTCTCATTAAGAAAAATGGCTAAGAAGAAATTATTGTAACTGTAATAGTTGTGAAGAATCTTTCATTGTAAAGAATATTATGTTCAACAGCTGCTTTGCATAAAGTATTTCCCAAAGTGTAAAGTCAAGTACTTTAGAATTTGTCCAGGGAAATTCACTGGAAGAAAAAACAGTAGTGACTGAATTGCTCATCTGGGAGAACAGAAGAGCTGTGTAGGACTCAATGTGGAAAACAGGGGAAGCCACACCACTGTTGTTCTAACAGAGCCCTTAGTTGTATTATCATATTTTTAAGGTCTCATTGATTCTCATGTCTGAATTCACAGTTACAATTTAGTTTGATATATAAAACTGATACTGATATTTAATATCAACTACTTTCTGTCTTTGTACCTATAGCCTGGTCTCCTCTGTACCATTTGTATTTAGTGATGTCTATATTAAGAAGCAGTTTTTTGTCTGAGTACAACTAAAGGGAGAAGGTCAGTTTTGCTTGTCTACTGACCATCTGATTCTGGTGTGTCAGGGCACTCAGTAAAAACATCACAGCATCTTCTAAAATGTCTCTGCAACCAGTAGAAAAGCAGCTGCTTAGCAGTAACTTCATTATCTACAGAGCAGCCTCTTATTGCTTATAATCTGTAACTGAAGACAACAATTGCTACCTTTTCTGGTAACTTTTCTTTGGTTTGCATGTTTGTTTGGGGTTTTGTTGGTTTGATTGTTGTTTTTTTTCTGGAGGTGGGGGGAGGTAGTGGTGAGTGTTGTTTGTTTTTTGGGGGTTTGTTGGTTTGATTGTTGTTTTTTTTCTGGAGGTGGGGGGAGGTAGTGGTGAGTGTTGTTTGTTTTTTGGGGGTTTGTTGGTTTGATTGTTGTTTTTTTTCTGGAGGTGGGGGGAGGTAGTGGTGAGTGTTGTTTGTTTTTTGGGGGTTGGTTGGTTTTTTGTTCCAGAGCGTAATTGTGCCAAATTCATTACTCATCATTAAATGTGTGTGTTTGGCCTTGGTTAAATTTTGTATGGATATCTTGGTATGCATTCTGGTATATATGCAATAGTAAGTACTGCTGTTTATTTAATAACTAAAGATGAAACTTCAGTCAAAGACTATAAAGAAATTCCTGTTTCCTTAGAAGTCTCCTTACAAGAATACTACAAAGCAGCATTATAATTTTAATTTAAAATCTAAATAATTCCCTGTGGACTTTTATAACAAAGCAAACCTAGTATCCAGTAAGTTAAGCAGTGACAACTGCATGCCATCTACAAACTACTTTTGTTTCCAAAGTTTGTATGTATGTATCTCATCTAAAACAAAAATAATGTCCTTCATTATGCAAATGAATTCTATATAGTTTATGATCCTTTGGGAACTTTACTGGCTGAAAAGCAAAACGAAATGTGAGATCAAACTTGTTGGTGTGTTGGTTGTTTCTCCTCTTTAGTTAGTGAAGTTGGTATCAATAATTTTTCTGCATAAATTCCAGCTCCTTTACAGTTACAGTTGCACAGCAAGGCTCTCCAGAGTATTAAAGTCACTCAGTACAAAACTCAAAACATACATAATCATACACTGGTTTTAATTTCTGACCTAAATGTTTAAGAATCATGTTATTACACAGAGAGAGAGTTTAGGAGGCAACATGTTGTGCTGTTTCCTGGCTTGGTTGCTAGCTGGGGTTAAACCCTGACACTGTATAAACATATATATAAATGCTACAAAGCAGATTCCATGTATTTATCTATTTTGCAGACAATTTAAAAGTACACACATTTGCTATTTTAAGGGCTGAAACTACATCTCTCACCAAAATTTAGCTGTTTTCATAATGGAAATGTATTTAATTCTATCTGGAAACTTTCTGACGTTAGAAATAGAACAACTGTAGTTTCCCATTATTTTTGCTGCCAGAATCTATGCTTGGTTGCTCAACTAAAGACCTTATACTGCTAATTACTACCACATGCCCATATCCCATGCAAAGGAAAACTTATTGGTTCTGACAATCCATTCTCTCAACACTGAATTCCAAACGAAAACTTCAATTTTGGCCAAACATAACATTTCATCAATCTTGTTCTACTGACTGCAAAAGCAACATCAAACAAGTGGTGCTAATGGCTTTTTACTGTGCAGTTCCCAAGCTTAGATTCTCTGATGAAAGACCCACATGAGCAAAGGACATCTTTAAACTACTCAGTAATTAATAATTGAACCAGAAAACAATGCATAAAGTAAATTGAACAGTTTGTATGCTGATGACAGAGCTGTGCTTCAAGCAACAAATTATGTGAGCAGTAGAGATCAGCAGAGAAAGCACTGACAACAGGGTGAGATAACAAACAAACAGGTAGTGCATATAAAGAAAGACAAAAACAAAAGGTGAAAAAATAAAATTAAGCACGCCCCAAAGCTAGCAGAAGCCTGTAATCTGAAATTGAGCTTTTCAGGATGTGGGGTTCTGACTGAAGATCAGGTCCAAATTTAGAGATGTCTGAGCAATGCTGGGTACTAGTTACAATGTAGAAGGGGAGAGACAAATTGTGTGTGTAAAACAGGTTTTAACCATATTCCCCTCTGCTATAACTCCTTTGGAGCTTTGAAAACAGAGGTACTGGCTCTGTGTATGAAAAACTTCTCTTTGAGAAACCAGGTATGAACATAAATATGAAACTGAGTCCTGGCCTCTGTCACAAATAAATATTTTGGGAAATTAACAAAACTACTCATTCCCAGAAATCAATCAAGGCATTTAGTTTGTCTAGGTAAGTGATGCAAGTTTCCAACATAGGTGTTGACAGCTTACCTTTGACATTTGAGGATATCTCAGTAAATGCACATATTGAAGTTTACTATCTAATTCCTTGGGTATTATTGAACAGAAAATAGTATAAGTGATATCTAATTTTAAAACTTTGATCTATTTACACAGTGATATAAAACAGTACTCTGCAATTAGCTCTGTGGGATATTTACAGTCTTTCTGCCACACAGGGAGGAGAAATAACTTGATAAACCCATAATCCACTTCAACAAAATGTTGCATGGGTGATGATTTGAAAGGAACAAAGTACAAAAATTATCTTCTTAAAGTAAGAAGAGGGACAATTCATTAGATAATTTTCTTGCAGTATCTTATTTGTATCATATGAAAAGCACCCTCTATATAACTAGACTTTCAGGGCAAATATACCTTGACCAGTGGATGTCACAATGATATGAAATGAAGGATGGCAACACTAAAGATGATATTGTGCTGTATTGCACTATATCACCAAGGACATCTAGTTCAGTAAAGGCTATATCCCAGCAGGCCCAGGTGCTGGGAATGCCAGAAAGAGCCAGTTTTAACTTGGTCAAGAAAACAAGCAGGCTTGCAATAGAAATGGAATGAGTTAATACAGTCCAATAAAATTTAACCTTTGCCACTGGGTAAAAATAGTGGGTTTTATGGGTTTGGTGTTTTACCATACTATACCAATGTTAAGGCTACTGCCTGCTCTTCAGATGACCCTAATGTGATGTAGGGAAGAGAATTGCTTTAAAATCTCTGGTCATTGATCCTAAAACCATGAGAGTTTGCAATATCCATGGGAAGTCAAAAAGAGGTGCATGAGATCTGAATGTGTGGTTGAACATCGAGAAACAGGGCCATGAGACTTCCTACATACTCAGTCCAACAGAACAAACTGGTCAATATATCTCTCCTACTTTGCATCCAGTGGAACAAAGTTTTCTGAAGAACTGAGTTATCTGAAAATCATGTGAATTATCCTTGTCACTTAGTTAAGAGATAAACCACACGATATTCTGATGCTCAAAATGGTGAAGTGACAATTCCCCCTTGTTGCAGGAGTTAACTGCACGTGTAATAGCAGCACTTTTTCCAAGATATGTCAGTGTAGTCTTAGTGGCATCCAGGTTCTCTTGAAGCAGGGACAAAACGTTGTGACTTGTACCATAGCACAGCCCAGGTCTCTAATTGTAGTGTGACAACTCTCCAGTGGTAACATCTGAGGTCAAAGAACAGCCCTGTAAGCTGTGAGTCAGCTGTTACCACCTTCAGGGGCTCTTTAGAGTCCCACAACCACACCTGGTCTTTTTGGACTTACTTTCTGCCTCGGGTTGAGTTAAAAGTTCCGCCGTATTTCTTCCGATTAAGGATGAGAGCAGCAATTTCTGGCACGTAGCGAGCAAACATTGCCTACATGCATGAAACAAAAACACAAAAAAAAAAAAAAGAAAATGGCATGCAGAGAGTGTTCTACTGCAGCAGAGGCAGCAGAGCCTCTTGGGATACTTACTTTCTTCCACTAACCGCACTATAGGAACCACCATATTTCTTGCGGTTTCCTATTAACTCTATGATTTCAGGGACGTAGCTGGCAAACATGGCCTAAGAAGAAGATAGGAGACAGAAGAAAAGACTAAAAAGAGAGGCCAAAGAAAGGGGGATGATGAATATTTTCAGAAGATATTTACTTTTAAGATCTGAAAATGCAAAAGAATTAGATCTATGCAGTTGTTTAAAAAGAAAATATATAAAAAAAAAAAAAAGTAAAATTCTCATCAAACAAAACAAGAAGGCTCAATGTAAAAGTTGGTCTTGGAGAAGGTACACACTTTATAAATAAAGAAAATGGTCAAAATAGGAAAAATGGACACACAAAACAAAACAAGAACAAAATTACTTCAAACTGGTATCTAATCACAAAAAAACAATTATGTCTATTTCTTCCTGAAGAAGGGAGGGGGAAAAAAAACCTATCCAAGCCCCACTGCAAAAAAAGAAAAACCAAAGACAAGTATTATCATTACTGTTACATTTTTGTTTTAAAATACAGACTCTTCCCCACCATTGTAAGATTTAAAAGAAGACAAAAACAAGATGAAATCAGGGGTTATTTCCCCATCAAGAAACAAAAAAAATCACCCTCCCCATCCCCAAAAAGAAAACTTTTCCAAAAGTTCTTGGGTTTAGAAGGATTGGAATAACATGTGATAGAAAAAAGGTTTTGAAGAGAAAATAAAAATTATTCTGCCATGTTTTGTCCAACAAACATCTTTCTTGTGGCTGGATACTTCGAAGAGCTACTGCCATTTGACATGATCTTTGTCTTCACATGTCAATAAACAGAGATGGGAATGCACATATGTAATGATCACACATCTCTTGTGTGTGTGTGTCTCATACATGGCATTCCTAACATTAGTTATATACATATCACCTCTGTAAGATGAATGTATATGTGCAATCAGTGGATGAGGGTAAATAACAAAATACAGGTGTGTCTACGTGCACGAGACACGTTACAAGTGTAATCACCTCGCACAGCGTAAATACGAAAATAAACTTTGCTGTTCTAGAGAACGTTGCAATAGGTGTAATAATATCCCTAGTGCTGACAAATTATGGAAAGGTTGACAAGACAAATAGTACCTTGGGTGTGATTTCCATACAGGACAAGGCACAGGAGAAATTGCTGACATAAAAGGATACCGGTTACGGTCACGTGATAAATTGTGAGCTACAACTGCGCTACGTGACATGAAAGGATGTTTGAAATGAAAGAGAATGTGGTTTGCCATCATCTGGATCAGGCAAGCTGCTCTTTAAGGCAGTCCAAAGCCACAGTGTTTGTTGGAATTCTGGGAAGGAACACAGAAGGGTGGGTAGGACTTCTGAAACCGCAAAGTGCCTTTAAATATCAATAGCAACCTCCAAAAATGCACTACAGTCAGTCACTAAGAAGTAGAGAACTACAAGTAACATTATAGGTGGAAATATTAAGGCACTTCATGTATTCACATGCATTACTCATTTAAATGGATTTGAAAAATTCTAATTCTGGACTAATTTGGCAAGCTTTCCCAAAATATTTATCTACAGGAAAAAAATATGTATTAAACATATTTTAAATTTTTATAACTAATTTTAATTTACTAATGCAGATATTACTGTTTCCTTAATTACGACACTGAGATATACTGGATCAAGTTTTACAGTAACTGGAGTATTGAGAAGAACATAAAGAAGAGTTTTTACCAATCCCCCAAGGATGAAGAAGACCATGAAAAGGCGACCAAGGGTTGTTTTTGCATAAACATCTCCATAGCCAACAGTGGACATTGTAACCATCAGTAAATAAACACATTCCCAATATGTTAGCGGTTGATTATTTTGGAAATTTTCCCATGGATCCCCTGAGTTCTCCACCTACAATGTACAAGAAAACATATAATGAATTACATTCATTATAATCTACTCTTATTAACCCCAAATTAACTCTACCCACATATGCATGTGCACATGTGTGTGTACAGATATATAACTCGGTATATAATAAGAACTCTGAATCCTTTCCTGTGATTTATTTTGATCAAATACAGAACCTGACCCTGTGCCAAACAGAGCACTGCACTTCGTTTATCAATATATGCAGCCTTGCTACTCAGATCATTTATGGGAAGTACCTTTTCCATGCACCACTAAATAATAGAACTTGTTTACGTACTTAGGCAAGCTCATTTAATAAAAACGTGTTCTGAGTAAATCTTGTTATGCAATTATACTCCTCAATGCTTTAAAAGGTTATGTAGCTATTGAAGGCATTACTGGCACCCTTAGTGGTATGCTATCACTTTTCCAAAAAGCCAGTCACTGTTGAGACAAAATTTGTCAGTGGGAAAGGAGTGTGCCATCTAAAATTTTTTCCACAGTAAAAAGCTTTGAGTATTGCTTTTAGTAGAATAGAAAAGCTTTTGTTGAAAAACAAAGGAAAAAAAATCCAAATCCTAGAAAATAGCATTCCCTTGGTCTTGATCTAATATTTAAGGGGTGTTGTGTTCTGTTTGTTCCAAAAAAGCTATTGTTTCTAGATAGAAATGCTGCATTTGCCCAGAGGAGTGTCAAAGTACGGTTCTATGTGAAGGAGAAATAGATCATAAATTAAAACATTCAAAACCTCCGTGCATCTTGATAACGGCGAGCATTAAACGACTGACACAGCAGCAAGAGCCGCACCCTGAGTTTATCCCCCCTCGGCTGGATGGAGCTCGGAGGAGCCGCCGGAGGAGCCGCGGCAGCCCGGGCACGGAGCCGGGGCTCGCCGCGGAGTTGCCGGGCGAACACCGCCACCTGCCGCCGGGCCGAACCGGCACTCCCTCCCCTCCTCTCCCCTTCCATCCCCTTCCATCCCCTCCCGGAGGCAACCGGCTCGGGCTTGAGGAGCCGCGACGCCTCTTGGCTGAGCCCTCTCCGTGCGCGTCTCCTTCAGCAGCGAAGCGTGTTCAGCCGCACTCACCAAATGAATGAACCCAGCTGCTGTCAGCCACGTGCTGATGAATATAGAGCACAGATTCACGAGCTTGATGGAATTACTGCGAATGAACAGAACAAACAGGCACTCAGACTGGAAATCATCACACTTTTTTTTATAGGTACCCTTATACAACTGCATACTGTGGACTCAAGAACCTGGTGATTATTTCCCAAAAAAAACAGACTCCCTAAAAAACTTATTCAAAAGGTTATGTATAATAGGTATTATTTTTCCTTTGGAGAGTTCACATTTTTGTAAGTTAGACAGCCTGAAAAGAAAGTCCCAATGTATGAGAGCAGAAAAACAAACAGGAACTTTAGCCACATCAGTAGTCATAAACAAACAAATAAAAATAAATAAAGCTTCTTCACAGATAATTTGGTTGCCTCAGTACAGTCACCTCTTCATTTTTCACTGCTATACACTCAGAATAATTCACATACAAACACATAAAACATACACTAGAAGATTATGATTCCCAAATTAAAGAACTAAGGTATTTTACATTCCCTGTGTCAAGTTCTAAGTATTTTTCATATTATTCTGCTTGCATGAACTCCTATGGACCTCTTTATGGAAAATTCACATGAAATTAAAGTACTTCATATTTCACATTCACATTTTGCTCAAAAAAATTGAAAAAAGTATAATTTAAACACACCAATAAAACTCTGCAAATACTTTTTAGTCACACTGAGTAGTATTTTCCCCACTGCAACCAGAAGAGATTTTGAAGAAAGGACCTCATTCAGTCCAGCAGGAAAATACCATACTTAAAATCTTGTGGAAGAAATACATATAAAACCTGCTCCCTCTCTTCTCACAAAAGTCACTGTCCTAAGAAGGATATTCAACAAAAACATGAGGAACTGCAGGCCATGTACGATTGTGTTTAAACAATCTTACCCATCCATGGTTTTGAAAATATTTATAAGGAGGTATAACACCTCAGAAAAAAAACCACAATTATCCCTATAGCAATACATTCAAAAATAAAAAAATTAGGAAAAATTCACTATCCGTGTTAGTGGTAGTATTTTTGAGGTGAAATTAATTAATGTTTCTGTTTATAACTACTTTAAGGACAATAAAAATGCATTTCTTTCTAAAGAAAATTGGGAAAGAACATATAAAATTACCCAGATCAGCTCTATTTAAAAAAAATATATTTTTAAGAGTTACAGTTAGTAACTCTGGGAGTACAAAGAATTTGAGTGGGTAATATGACAGATGCTGAAAGGAATACTGTACTCAAAAATAAAATAATATACCAACAGTCTTTTCATGAGTGTTCACCAACATCACCACATAGTCCCTATTTCTCTGTTAAATTATGGTTGATTAAAGTCCCTGTTGTTTTGGTGGTAACACTGAGTTATAGCACAGGACCTTGAGCAAAGAGCTCCTAGATTAAATATAATCATGGAGTGATGCTGATGCAAAGCTCCATTGTGAAAGGTGGAATATCATCCTTCACCTGAACTTAGAACACGAGATGTTCCTGATAAAATGATGTGTCTGTTGGTCTCTTCATATTAACTATTGCAACAGTAGCTATTTACATTACTTTTTTGGTACATTTTATTTTTGCAGATTTATTACACACTGTACCTTGTCTGTCCTCTATGAAATACTCCCTGTGTTTCTGCCAGAGTCTAAATATAGATGAAGGATTAGTCATAAACATTTTTCCCCTCTTTAAGCTCTTTCCAACATCTGTCCAAAATCCCTTACTGTGAGCCCTGCCTAAGCCCCTGCAGCTTTTCTGAAAAATATGAGAAAACAATGAAGGAGAGAAATTCTTCAACTGTAGAATTCAATTTCATAAAATATGGGAACAAAAAATCTTGAGTAAAATACATTTAATTTCAAATTAGGGAAACAAACGGGTCCTTGGCAGAGTACAGTCTTTTAAAGTGCCACTGTAAAATTTTGCTTTGTTTTATAGGCTCTTTTCAAACAGATTTAGCTTTTTTTCAGATATTCTAATAATTACCTAACACTTTCCTAGTGTCCTTAACTGCCTCCATTTTTGTATTGTGCAGTTTCTTTCACTGGATTCCACTTTTTGGAATGGCCCTTCTCCTCACTGAGTAAAATATGTTCCTTTAATCCTCGTATCTCAGTCAATAATTCCAGCAATAATTTTAATTTATAGCTTAGAGTCCATGTTTTTCTTCACTGGAGAAAAGAGGAAAAGGAGGAGAAAAATTCTTCTGCAATTGCACTAAATATTAAAAAACCACAGCAGTGTCCAGTGTACCCTCTCAGTTTTCTCATCTTCTCAGTTGTTGTGTGTTATTAATGCCAAATGCACTGAAATGCCTAGGTCACATTAGTTCCATGCCTTTTTCATATAAATACATATCACCTCAAACAGAGAACTCTTACCTTTTGCTGAATTTTTAAATAATAAAAATTACTTTATTTCCTCTACTGTAATTTCAAACCTAGTAATGATACACTGACTTTGCTATCATGATTCAACAATTCAAGTTCTGTCACTGATTCTCCACCTTTACATTCACAAAAAATCTAAAACATTGAAAATTTCAATAAAACCTTGAAAGTGGACTGCAAAAAATGCAAAAATATCTTAATTCTAGAAGAGTTTTAATCGTCCCTGAGGAAAATATTGGAGCAGTAGCTTGGCAAAAGCATACAGGACAGTGTAAGACTTTAATAACAAAGGTTTAAGGCCACAGTATGTAACTGAAATCACTGCTGGAATTTAGGGAACTAAATTTTATTTAAATAATATTAGATTTGTTGAGACTACTAGTTTAACTGCTCTAGCTTGTACAAAATTTCTAAAGATTCTCCTCTAATCACAAGGGCTCAGGACGCGCTTTTTATTTAGGAAGCTACCAAATTATTTAGTTCATTTCAGGTTTTTAAATAAGACAAAAAAGAGCAGACATGACTTTCTGTTGCATTACCAAGAACAAGGAGAGACATGAAAAAACTGCTTTGAGGCAGTGACAATTTTTCAGTTAAATAAATGATGTTAGTGATGAACTGCTAAGGATGAATTAACTGACTAAACTGAAACACTCATAAAAGAAAGTTTTGCTTTACAGGCTTCCAATAATCAACATTTGAGGTTTACAGATATTTTGACAGCTGTATAAATAATCACAGAGATGATGATATCTGATATAAGAGTAAATTCTGCACCAGAGAGAGGCTATTTCAGTGAAGAGGTCAGTCTTGAATAAACCAGCTCTGAGTACCTTGAATGTGAATAATGCACATTTACGGATCTGGAATTTCACAAATCCCCCATTACTGAAGGGGCTATTAGCTTTTATCCAAAATCCTTGGACTTTATAGGGCTTCTCCACTGACAGCCATTTCTTATGGGAAGTCTGCTCTGCATTTTAAATCTTATTCTCCTTTCCCATACTGAGCATTCTGAGCTATGGGACTTCACCGCACATTCTTTGATGTCTTTGTTTGACCAGAAGTGGCTTCCTTCCAGTAACGCAACTGAAGGCAGACAGTGGGAGAGTTCTACAGCAGAGACAATAGTTCCAAGGTTAAGGGTTGCAGAAACAGCTGTTTACTCTGAGTGTGAACAAATCTCAGTACCTGTTTTCCCATTGATACTAATTATCAGAGCCAGAAATGGTTTTATCTGCATATAAAGCCCTCACACATCTATAGCAACTGGTGCAGAGAGGAGAGGTTTCCAGAATGGAACTGAGTTTACAGAAATTACTGGAAGCTGGGTTTAAAACTTCCCCCGGAGCATTTTAGAGAATGATGAAAAACAGTATGTCTTCAACAGCAAAGCATGGGAAGGTTTCTCTTTACTTCCTTCAAAATGATCTTTTGTCCAAAACTGTGCTTTTCCTGCACAATTTTCATGTATTAATAGGCCAAAGAACCACTAAGCCAGAAGGTTAATTGGAATATTTTAATTATTATATGGAAGACATACTAAGGATAATGAACAATATAAAGATAGCTCAATGTAATTGTTAATATGTTTTTGATGTGCAAAATGATGCTCAGTTCAAAAAAACTGGAGGAGCCACAATGACAATTTCTCAAAATACTTTTTAACTGTATTCTGTTGAATGAATTTGATTTGAGTTTTTTCAAGACAGCAGAACATGGGCTGATTATATGGAAAGAGGCAATGTCTAATCAGTGCAAAGCTATGTAATTCATTCTGCTTTTAATTTATCACCACATAACCTTGCTTGATATTTCAAAGGTAAGAACACATCAATTAAAATCTACTGATCACACTGCAAAAGATGCTCTCACTGACAAATCATTCATCAGCAGAAAAAGGTTTAAAGAACAGATAATAAGTGGGGTTGTTTTTTTTCCATAAAAGAAAAGAATTTATTACCAGGGCCCCAAATCTAAGCCATTTAACGTTCTGTCACCAATGCAGCTAAATCAGCATGTAAGAAAAAGTCTTACCTTGTTTTAAGTATATTCAGAAACTGCAAGATTTCTGAAAACTGTATCAGTCTAAGGGCTCTTAAAAATCTTAAACCTGCAGTAAAAGAAAACAAAGTTATAGTAAAGAATAATTCAAATTATAGCAGCATATCACAATGACAGTGATCAGTTAAATCAACATAGGTAGCATACAAAATGTCAAATACCTTTGAAATGCTCTTCCATATTTAATTGTTCAAGGATCCTTAATGGGTATTTTTCAGGTTTTTTTAAATTTATTTCCCTAAAAACTGGTGTGTCCTACCAGAAAATCTTAGTTTATGTGGGATGTAATGGAGGAGACACTGAAAGCTGAGAGCTAAGGGGAAAAAGCCTCCCCGAGGTTTCTGCTGGTAGTTGTAGTGCACATGTCCTCCTCTTTCAGGCTGTCAAAGACACAGGCAGGTCTGAAATGTCTCAGTCCTCCAAGCTCCCACGTTGCTTAGTGAAAAATAACAGACCATGGGCAAGAGATCTGATAACCTGGATAAAGTAGGCTGTATATGCCTGATTAAATTGGTAAACCTTAATGACGTAGCATTTTTGTTGTAGCAATGCTCCCTATCTCCAGCCTAATTTCAAAAAACTCAAGCAGGAGAGGAGAGAAATTACACATTTTCTCTTAAAAATGGCAGATTTACTATAATTCTTCCCATCAGTCTATAAATATAGGAATATATTGCATTTCAACTATGAAAAAAAAGCATTTTTATGTTGAAATCAGATTGCGTGCACAGCAATTCCCAGACAACTACAAAGTCAGTGAGACAAAGAGTGTGTGCAAGAGAAACTAATATAGAAGATTAAGGGCTTAAATTATTAAAATAGTCTTATGCTGATAGTAAATGATTTGGCTGCAGATCTTTGGCATATGAATAAAGGTACACTCTGTACTGTACATATGCGCAGCTTATAAAATTAAAGTCAAGCTTGAAGGATAATTTTTATTAGAGCATACAGCCAAGAGTTACATAAAAGTTGTGTAATGTGGTATTGCAACTGTTACAGGAAGGTCCAGAGCAGCTTCTCCTCACACATTCTCTTTCTTGAAATTTATTTTACCCGACTCCAGTGGAAGAAACCACTTTTTATTTCCAGAAACTTAAGGAAATACTGGTCCTGGCAAACATATAAACCTGGTCACAACTTTCATCATCTCATTGGAATAAGAGGTTCCCCTCAAGCACAAAGGTGCATGTGGCAAGATGTGTTTAAATCAAGAGGTTTTTCCTGCAGTATTCTTGGAAAGTTGTTAAATAAAATATTTGCTCTTGCAAAGGCTTATAAATAGTCCTGTTAAGTGGCCTTCTTAAGACTCCCAAGTAGTGTTAAAATACACTCTTCCTCTCTATTATATGGATATAAAGTTTCTTTTTAATTACTAACAGCAGGGAACTCTGAAAATTAATCACAACTTGCTAAATGGACTTGGGGACCTAAAGGAAAAGCAGTAAAATGAAGCCTAATAATGATAAATGTCAGATCCATTTGCAATTAGAGCATGACAACTTTGGATCACATTGCTGAAACTGTGAGACACATCCCTCTGTTCCCCTTCCAGTGGCTCCCACAGTTGCTACTGCTATCCAAAGAGATGTGGTTAGACAGGGAAGGAGAGGATCCTTGCTTGCAATCAAACTTTCCAGCTCTTTTTCATCCAGCTGCTTTCCTCACTCCACTCCCTAGGAACTTTTATGAAAAATGGCTGGTGGGAGGAAAACCCTTCTTCCCAAATGCTTTGCACTGCATCTGAAGTTAATGAGATAACCAAGTTAACTATTCCCATGTTTCAAGAAGAAACCTGAGAAACATCTAAGTTAGCAATGAAACTTCTATCTCCAGACCATTATAAGATTTAAGTTACATTCTAATTGCTGAGACATCACATGATAGAAGAAAAATAATGTTTTAATGTATTTTTTGTGGAAGAAGATCATTATAGATGAAGATTCTGCATTTGCTGCAGCCCACAAGATTTTAAAGAAATTCCCTTCAGAGAACAGAATTAGAAAAAAAAAATTAGAGAGTTTGCTTGGACAGTTTAACTACAAAACAGAATGGGCTTTCAATTGTAATAGCCAAAGGAATTATTACATGGCAAATTAATTATTCCCAGTATGATGAAGTTTCTAGACATGAAGAGATCTGCTATTACAATCCTGTATGTATTTTATTTTATATGATTTGCACAGAATCATACAAAATTAGGGGAGGGAGGAATTTTTAAAGGTCATCTTGCCCAACCCTGCCTGCAATGAGTGGGGATATCCTCAGCAAGATCAGGTTGCCAAGAATGGGGCATCTACCAACTTTCTGAGCAACCTATTCCAGTGTTTCACCATGCTCATTGTAAAAAAATTCCTTATCTGTAGTCTAAACAAACCTCTTTTATACTGAAACCATTACCCTTTCTTCAACTGCAGCAGGTTCTGTTAAAAAGTCTGCTCCCTTCAGGCACTGAAGGGCCACAGCAAGGTCTGCCCAGATCCCTCTTTCCTCCAGGCTGAGCAGCTCCAGCTCCCTCAGCCTTTCCTCACAGGAGAGGTCTTGCATCCCCTTTTTTGTGCTGAGGGCCCCAGAGCTGGAGAGGCTGCAGGTGGGGATCACAAGCATGGAGAGGAGGCAGAATCCCCTCCCTTGCCCTGCTGCCCACGCTGCTCTGGACGCAGCCCAGGACACAATTGGCTTTCTGGGCTGCAAATTCCCCTTGCTGGCTCATGTCCAGCTTTTCAGCTGTAAGCACCCCCAAATCCTCTGCAGGGGCTGCCCTCAATCCTTTCCTCACCCAGCCTGAACTGACACGGGGTGGCCCAGCCCAGGTGGAGGACCCTGTACTTGGCCTTGTTGATCCCAAGGAAATTCCCACAGATCCACTTCCAGCACTTGTCCTTCTGGCTGGCATCCCACCCCCAGGCCTGTCAACCGCACCTCTCAGCCTGGTGCTTTCCACACACCAGCTGAGGCTGCCCTCAAACCCACTGCCCAAAAACTGAGATGATGTAGGTAGAGAGGCAGACCTCTCTCAGGTCTACCAACTTACCAAAACCAGAAACCACTGATGTTTGTTTATGCACCAAAGCAGAAAGCAAAATTAATTAATAGGAGTGCTAACAAAAACTCCCCCTTTCCCAAAGCTGTTCCAGCTACATAGACAAATGTGTACAGCTCTCCTTCCTTGGCAATATTTGGGAATGTGTTTTATACAACTGGAGAAGAAGAATTTCTTTTCATATGAAATACTCATGAAATTATTTTACATTCAAACGATATCACCAAGAGTTGAGAT
The DNA here is from genome assembly GCA_013398075.1 of Notiomystis cincta. Lineage (NCBI taxonomy): Eukaryota > Metazoa > Chordata > Aves > Passeriformes > Notiomystidae > Notiomystis > Notiomystis cincta. Next base: position 20,456 of record VZRX01010212.1, read on the forward strand.
GGGGTAAGTTTCTTATGTATTACAGAGAAGTCCATTCTAATTTTGCACATTTCATGGATCCTGTCTGCTTAAGTTAATAGTAAACTGCTAAACAGAATTCTCAGGGACTGCTTGCTACTTTCTCTCCATCATGTAACTAATTTTTTTCTTGGGAAATGGTTTTACATGGGAATTTTCTTATGGTATCTGACTAGAATAGAATACAATCTGCTATACTACAAATGATACAAAAAATTAAGCACTAAAATATTTAATTTACCCAGAAAAACTCTCTAATCAGAGAAAAAATATACAGATAGCAATAAATGAAGGATCTTTTGAGTTTCTCAGTCTTCTCCTTCTAAATGGATGACTAAAATACGCTTAGGAGTTTATTTCAGCTGCAGTATCCAGAACAAACCTAAGATAGTCATAGATATCAAGACGAGAAGAAACTTTTTATGATTATAAACCAGATTCCTTAAAGAAGATGAGACAAAGTGTTTTAGTCAATAGTTTCTGCCTCTAGTACAATAATCTGAGTTGTAGGTATGATGATTCAAATAAACCTTCAACTCTCCCAAAGGATGATTTTCTTACTGCAAAAATATTTGTTTAGCCACCTGTGTTGCCTGTGCAGCAAATAGACCATTTTCAAAATATATTTCCAAAATACACTGAAAACGTAAAAATATGTATGTAATGTTATTTCATACTGTGGTTTTCAACCTAAAATCTGTAAAAAAATCTATAAAAAGTGGTCACTAAGAGAGGCTGCGTCTTGCCAAAAACCTGTGAAATCAGTCTTAGAGAAAGCAATTCTCTATTCAGTAGGAAGCAATATACTATGCTGAAATACCAGGCTAGATCTAGAACACAGCAGGAGTATTTTTTCCTGACTCTTTACTAAGGACCCAGCAAAATGGATGCCTTAGAACAGAACAGTGATATCAACATGGCCAATAAAATATGTGCCAGTAACATTGCAATTACAGTAGAAAATTATTAGTTTATCTATAAAGTTTACTGCAAAGTAAACAGTATTATTTAAAGCTTTATTTGACTTTATAGTCAATAGGGTATTTTCCTGTCTGTCAGGCAGTTTTGCAGTCTCTCTGCTGAACTGATGCTCTCCAGTGGATTAATATACAGCAGCAATCAGGATTAGCTGTAGGTTGCAACCCTCCCCTCCACC